>CM022399.1:4091931-4691931 GCA_011833715.1 Carcinoscorpius rotundicauda | reverse complement strand
AGCTTGAGCACACAAGTAATTCCTTCACTCTGGGTATCCTTTACTACACACGAAAGACAAATTTCGTGTCTCACATTCAAAATTCTATTCAACTACTTTCTGTTTAGTATAGCACAAAATCTTAGCCGACAACACAAATCTTAATAGTATAAAAGTTTTAAGTACCTAATTCTACAATTATTAAATAAAGTCCCAATTTCCCTTAGTATTCCACTTGTATTTTCTCTAGAAATCTTGTCTTCTCTATTTTTGCCACCACTACTTGAAAGAATAAGAAATTAAAATGTAAATTAATCATGATAAAATTGTTATTGTTCAGAAAATCAAAATTTGTATAGCCTTTAATTTTGTTTGGTTACAGAATTATCAACAGAAAATCAAACATTTCCTATTACATCTTCTTTTTCAGGATATGTTCAGAGCTTTCTCATACATTTTATGACATATACAAAAGCAATGAAAAGCTATGTCATCTATCAATGACAAATTGTGTAACACCATGTTCACAACAGATAACTGTCAATTTCACTCAGGGTATAAGCAATGTTCCAGTGAGAAACTTAATGAATAACTTGAATGAATTTGTAACAGTTCTTGTCAAGTACTTAGAAAGTCAGAAAAAATGTGAGAGGTAGGGGAAATTGTAGATTTTTTGCATGTTATTAGTCTGTTTTTTGGTACTTTATTTAATTAAATAAAATTATTTAGAGCATCACTACCATCAGTATAAACATAGATTTAAATGTTCTCAATGATCAAAGACAAGAGAGAAAAAGACAGTACTTGATTTCTTGTTTTTCATGTTTGTTATTTATTATTAGAAAAATAACTAAAATGTGAAAACAGGGATCTCTATAGGTTAGTTAAGATTAAATTAGCTAAAATAAATATTAATACAATAAAACTGTTTCACACAAGCAACACATAGGCAATTTAATTTTACATTTTAATGATTTACACCTTATAAAGACACAGACAGCAGTTAGACACAACTCAAAGGGCAATACAACAACAAAATTTATTTATAAATAGAAGTATATTGTTATAAAGTTAGTTACTAAATGTAGTTAAACATTACAACTTGAAGCCATTTTAGGGATTACATAAAGAAAATTTAAGATTTTTGAGATAAAATGTATTTTTAATCTTAACATGAAAATTACTTTACACACAGACCATTCAAAACAGACACTCAATAAATTAATGGACAGATCCTTATTTTACTTTATTAAAAATACTTAACTAAAAATATGACTGTACGTGAAGATATGCACATTATACTGAAAGTTAGAAGTATTAAATGTATATAACATTTAAATCAGTACAACAAGGTCATGTGTAATAAACTTTAATATGTCTAAAAATAATTCGAAATTATTACTTTTGTTGTAGATTTTAAAGTTAACATTTTCTTAAATCAAAAATGCATTTCACACAATACTTACATCCATTCACCCTACACCTATTATTCAAGTGCCAGGGTTTTTTCCTGTTTAAACATCAGTCTGATTTTCACCCCAGATTGTCCTTGATGATATTTGTCTTGTAACACTCTTCACCTGCATTAATGTGTTACTCTATCCTGTTACTGTATACAAGCACCTAATTCAGATGATGTTACAACTTTTTAGAGACTGACTCAATTTGCAGTCTCAAACACCAGTTCTCAGTGGAAAGGAAGAACAGGACAGTGTGAGAAAAGTATTATTGAATATATATTTTCAATTTAGGAAAGTGTTAACTTCCAAAGCATACATACTTCCAATTATAGCTAGAATCCCACAGTGATAAGGTGAAAGGACAGAAAGAACATTATCTGCTTTTCACCCTGAACTTAGTTCCTGTATCAAGAGTGGAACTGTATCAGAGTGACCATCAGTACGGGCCAGCCCCAACCAGGCACAACTTCCTGGGCAAAGTTTACCACAGAGTTGGATCCTGTCAAAATGTTCCAAAAAACCCTGAAAGGTAAAGAAGAGACAAGCATACCAACAAAAATATTCACCTCTCTATATAAACTACTGGAAATGGTTAAGATAGCTAAAGAGAGTAGCTGAAAACTATCAGATGAAGATAATACAAGATAAAAGTACAGGAGTAGATCCACACACCTTCATGTAAATGTCCTCCAGCAGGCCATTCAACCAGTCTGCTAAAGACATAAAAACATAATGAACCTGGTTAGATATGACTTGGAGAAGTCTTCCAGCCTTCAAAGAAAGCCAAGAACAAGACATGCATATCACTTTTGTATCAACATCATCCATATAACCGAAGATAAACCCAAGCCAAGAATAAGACATACGTATCACTTTTGTATCAACATCATCCATATAACTGAAGATAAACCCAAGGGAAATGAAAGTTCCCAATTAATAAAATGTTTATGTCTAGCATCTCAAAGGGCAACAAAACCTTTAAGAGCCTTCATTGGAAAAATAAAAAAATTTATGACTGGTCATCCAAGTGAAATAGTGATCAGACAAAGTAGTGAAAAGGATTTATCCCCCTTACTTAGCTAACAGCATCACAGAGAAAAAGAACCAGTCTGAGAACATAGGTGATAAATTGTCCTGTGTATAATGAGCACAAAGCACTTCAACCAATAACGTCTGTAGGTCAGCAGCAATGAAAAAATAACTTTCAGGTAAATGTTGATACATGGCATACGAGACTGAGTTTTCGGAAGGGGGGTGTTGATAAAAGGCATGTAATACCACTTTAATATACCCGTTAGGTAACTGAAATGGTCTTTGGGACAAAGAACCCAAGGCAACTTGAGGAATCCAGAGAGTACCGCAGACTCAAAGATTACTTTGTCACAAGTATCACACATTAGTCAATAAGGCTACCTTATAAAGGGCAACTGTAAATGATCCAAAAATACTGCTAAAGAGCCAAGTCAAAAAAACAAGTTATAGTTGGTCCTCATGTCAATAACCAATGCCAACATGTGTGCCATTGTCCATTATAAGACTAAGCAAAGACTGAAACAGATACATGGCAACCTTAAAATTTTAAAATCTGACTCCATGTGAAGGCCTGCAAAACCTTCATGCATGAAGCTCGAACTTACAGATACCCAGATGTACCACGTCAGATCATGGCTGGCTTCACAGAGATGGACACAGAGGAAGTGGAAGAGGTACCACAGAAGCAGAAACCAGGGTGTAGCTGCTATCAACAGGATCCAACAACGGGTTGGAAAAATTCTCAGTACATTGGGTAACACATGAATTGGAGGAAAGGCCTAAAATTGCAATTCCTTTCCTCCTGACAGAATGCATCCATTGATAAAGCCCGAGAGTGAAGTACTGGGGGTTAAATTGTCAGTAGTTTGGTGTTCCATTGAGTGGGTAACTCAAATATCAGAGATTCAAAATTAGAGCAAATCCAACAGAGAAACTCACAATGCTGCATCTTTTGAGAAAATAGCTTTGAGTCAAAACAGTTGATTTGATATTGCAGTTATTATCTGTGAAACAAGGCAAGATAGTAGAGTGATATGATATGAGTGGTTCCAGAGGAGCCCAAGGATCGAAAACAAAGAGTTCTGGACAAAGTGCCCCCTTGATGGAAAATGTAAGATACTGCAGTAGAATTGTTGGAGTAAGTTGATGATTCTCCATTTAACAAGCCCAGACCACAAGGAGTCACTTTTTGATGAGGAAGAAGGTCTAAAACATTGTGTATGGAAGCCTCTTTCTCTTGCATTGACATGGGAATTCCTGGTTGGAGAGAGATGTGCCTCATCCTTGAAGCAAGGCATTTGTGAATAGTTGGATCTCTGGATGAAGGGGCAACAAAGAAGCTTTTATCTTTTTTAAATGACCTCAAGATCTAATAGAATAATCCTGAAAAATCTAGTATAATGATATCTATGATCCATTAACCTCATAAATGCACGAGGGATTTCAGTGATGCTCAAATTTCCAAAAGAAAAACAACATGATGTCAAGGATTACCTTTAGTAGCAACTTTAGAAAACACAAGAGAATGTAACTAAATTGAATATATTGAATAACATAATTGACAGTCAACTGAGAGACTCTAACCTCCTTCCTCCTGACTGTTGAGAAATACTAGATATCAGAGGTGAGAAGAGAGACCTAGTTTGCTTCCGTGCCAAAAATAATAATTCAATAATTCATGCTTTATATTGGTTTGTCAAAAAGAAAAATATATTTTCAATGAAAATAAACAAGTAACATGAACACAAATTATCTCCTGACAGCTGTAGCAGAAAGAAATCTGTTACTTGATGCTAACATAATCTGACATTATCTGAGCTTGCATGCTTTGTATAACATTTAAAAAAATTAAATATATTATGATAAAGAAAATGTACATCGTGCTGGTTGAATTTGTTTCAAGTCTCAGCACTTACATTGTTACTTTTGACATTTGTCTAAAATCACAAAATATTTGGGACCTCAGATTGACATAATATAACATTTTATCAGTTTTGTATACCTTCACAAAATTTCACAGCCTTTCAGTTATTATCAAGAGTCATTTGTAAAACACACAACATTTTTAACGAGGTGCTTTCACTCCAAATTTCTCCACGGAGCCAAAAAGTTGACTGCTTCAAGTGCAAATCACATGAAAATCTGCAATTCACATTACCCTCCGTATAAATCACTTGACTGATCTGTAGTTCACATTACCCTCAGTATAAATCACATGACAGATCTGTAGTTCACATTACCCTCAGTATAATTCACTTGACTGATCTGTAGTTCACATTACCCTCAGCATAAATCACTTGACTGATCTGTAGTTCACATTACCCTCAGCATAAATCACTTGACTGATCTGTAGTTCACATTACCCTCAGTATAAATCAACTGACTAATCTGTAGTTCACATTACCTTCAGTATAAATCAACTGACTAATCTGTAGTTCACATTACCCTCAAATTAAGTAATGCACAAGTTACTTTCAAGCATCAGTGATGAAAAAAAATATTATTTGTTTTACCTAATCTAACAAAAATATTTCTAATTTTTACCTTTTAGTTAATTTTATAATACGAATAGAGAGTGAAGAAGACAAACAAACAAAGTACTTACCCGAATATTTGATTTTTGCTGTTTATTTTGAAAGGCACATTTTTTACCTCTACTTTTTATCCTAATGGTTCTACAGCATTAAAGAACACTGAGTAATTACATGCAACAAAAATCAAACAACTACCCCTGACTATCTCAACTTTTCTGGCCTTCTAGCTATACAACAAGAGCCACTAAAAATTCAGCTCACCAATGCTATTTGTCAGAATAAAGTGAGAAGTAAAATAAACAATTGTCTGTGGACAAAACAATGTAATATGTCATTTGATATATTTAAACCTTGGCTTTCAATTGGTTGTAAGACACAGTAATAAATGCCAGAGAGAGTTACTGACAATTTTTGAAAGAGATGATGTGATGAATGGGTGTGGAAAGTGTGGGTCTGATCTTCTATTTGATGGTTCTGTAATTAAATAAGACTGAAGGCCATAAAAATTACTTTTTCCTGAGTAATGGGTTTTCTTTTACTGCCATTTATTTGTATTACACAATAAGAAGGTATAGAGAAAGCATTTTTTTTTTATATTTTGCATATATTTGTATTAAGCACTGCTTATTAAAAAAACACTAAAAAATAATTGCATTCAAAACAATACATGAATGATGAACTGTGTGTGAAGAACATATGCAAGTTATATTTGGAATAATTATACAAACAATTTTATAACATGCAACAAAAATGTATCTTATTATTCATGCTAAGACTACAGTGAAAAAAAAAGCCAAAGAGAAAAAATATATTGTTTCTTATATTTTAAATTAATTTTTATGTGTCCATTTTTGTCCACGATATACAATTCTTTACAGAATATGATAAAGGTGTCAAATATTTCTATAGCAATGGATAGTTTAAATGTAAAAAATATTATTTTTCATACTTAATGATCAATACCGTAAGATGAGGATACAGGGTAGAAGTCACCTTCAGCTACGACACTTTTAATTTTCTAACAGGCTGGTTGAACTTTAGAATGAGTTGTCTTCACACGTAATTGATGTAATTAATTTAAATGAACTTAAGGTATTTTAAAATATATTTAAATGATATGGGCTGGATTTTGTTAATTAAGTGTAGTGTAGTGTACTAGATAGGATGACCTAATTGGATAATCAGACCCTGTTTTTATATTTTATATTATGTTACCTGTTTGTAAAAAATAACTTGAGTATTTTTATAAGACTTCATTCAATATTGGAATGTTCTTACTGATAAACAGTGACCATTTATTCAATGATGTCGAAAAAACCCACTTGTAGAGAAATATATATGTAAAAATGGCTCGTTTGGGTTGAGAAAATTTTTTTATGTAGAGGAGTGAATGACGTTTAGACCTTCATTGGTCATCATCAGGTTCACAACCTTTGTGAACCTGACAAAGACCAATGTAGTGACCAGTTATTGTCAAAAATGGGTATTCAGTTCTCTGTGCATAATAAATTTGAAAGAAATTTATAACTTAGGATTCATTTTTAAGTGTTGAATAAAATACAAATTAAATAAAAATTAAGAAAAGAATCAAAACATGAGTTCAGAAAATGCAAAATTCAACTGTTACAATGCTCACCAAAAATAACAACTGATATTAAATATCTTTAGGTTGAGCAATCTGACATATGAATGAACTCCACTGTCATTTGTGTTCACGAATAGTTTAAATATTGCAGTTTATTAATATTAATAATAGTTTTATATGGTAGAAAAGTTCAATACAAATTTTAAATATTCTCAGAAATCTCTGATTATTAGATAATGTAACATGAGAAGTATTTATGAAGGTAACATTTATACTGACAACTGCACTTCTAACCTCAAGTGTCATGCTATATTTAATAGGATATTCACAAAATGCCCACGTTAACTACTAGTCTGACCAGTACTCTCAACCAATTAGTATACAGAGGACACAAAATATTTGGCCCACAACCAATAAAATAAACATGGATGATAATTATTCCATATGCAGAGCTGATTTTGGATGGGACCATGGTAAATACATCAGCCAAGAGTTATGCATCTGGCTACGTTCGATGGAGCAATCTTTTTTTGAGAGTACTGAGCAAAATTGGCAGCTGCAAAAAAAATCAAAACAACAATTCTAAGTTTAAAATAATGTACTCACTCAAACTGCTTGGCTTTAATAATTCAGCAAGAACATCATAAAATGGTAAAGGTTTCAGGCAAACATCAGGATGTACTGGGTATTTGGTCATATTATACCCACTTTGGATGTTGGTCACATTGTGTTTGGGGGAGGTGTAATCAATGGTTGAGGCAGGATGAAGGCTGCTGCCAGGGATTAATTGATTTCCTGGTATTGAATCCCGAGGTCCTTTCAAATGTAATGGTGGAACACCATAGAGATGGCCTGGATCGGTGGAAGTTATCAATGAGGTATTTGCTGGAAACCTTTGCCTGTTTGTGGGAACAAAAACAAAAACTGTTTCACACAAGAAACATAATTCAACTGTCTGCTGGGCATTTTTATCTTCAACCTAAAACATGTAAAAGAAACATTAAAACATATTACAAACTAATAGATATTTTAGCCCTTTCATGAAAAAAAACAATAAAAACTTGTGTATAGTGATTTATATATATGTAAATAAATTTAGGTGCAAACCACATGTATTAAGTAATGCTTTACTACACAGAAATAAAGAAAATGCTACTCTTTAAAGTTACAAATACTTGCCTTATATCAGTGGCATTGATTTAATGAAAATGATAAAAAGGTTTAAACTACACAACACTATCATGTTCAAAAGGCTAGTTTTAATTTTCTTCTCTTTCTATAATATCCTTGTCAGAATTGTCACATATCTTCTTCCTCTTTCTGTAGCTTTGTATCCAATAATCTTCAATAACCTTGTTTTTCTCAACTTTATTTCACTGCCATTGGCTTCCCTCTTCACTTCATGTACGATACCAATGAATTAAAGATCTCTTATTATTTTCACAGATAATATTTCTACTTTACTCAAGAGTATTTAACATTGTAATATGATGGTTGACTGAATATCATCTTTCTGTATTTAGATTTGTATGCAACCACATGTAGCAATGAAAAAGACCAAAACTTCATATTTCACAACGTACAATGTTTTGTATTAATATAAAACTACCCATTATGGCTACTACCATAGTTTTGAATCCAGGACACATTACATGTTTTTGTAAAATGTGTTTTAGAAAAGAAGGCCTAATGCATTTATTGCAATTAATTTCTGATAACAGCAAAGTACCTGCTCATATTAGATTAAAAATACTAATCTGTTTATAAAGATTTACAAAGAAATTTTTATTAGGGGTTTATAAAGTCATAAAACAAACTTACAATGATTAGAAAACACCAGCAGATGGGTAGTTTTGATATTGTAAACCACAGTATAATTACAGCTTGAGACTTTGAGCCAGTTCAACTCTTTGAGTGTGTAATTACATTTTGCGTTGGTTCTTAAAAAGTGTCAATTATTCATCAACAAATGAATTTGACTTGTTCAATATCAAAATGCTTGGTGGTGTACACAGGTATAATATTAAGTTTGGAAGTTAAAGGATGCACAAGTATTGTCATTATTTTTCATTATATCATGGGGTCACTTCCTCTCCACGATGTAAGCATGCATGGCACTAAGGATTACCAGTAACCTCACTGGATAAATATGCTTTTCACACTAAATGGTCAATAAATCTCATTATAGCATGTAGATCAGTAGTTCTTAAACTTGCTGGAGGAACTGAACCCCAGAAGTCTCGTACTTGCATTCACTGAACCCTTTGTAAATGAAAAAATAAATATAAGTTTTTTCAAATTCAAAACATAAGTAAATATTTTATTAGTGCAGAAAAGGAACCATGCATCAGTTGGACACAATATTACAGCGTTCAAAGAACAAAACCAACAAAACATGAATTTCACACAAAAACAAAAACATAACTCAATGAATATTTACTGCAAATCAATGTGACTTTTGCTGTTGCCTTTTAGAGACAAGCAACACTAAACGTGAACAGCTGTATCCCCCATGATGGATACAACTCTCTGGTGGGGAAGTATCCATCGAGAGACTTTGCGAGCTCATCTAAGTGCATGGCAATTGTTTGCTTCAGTTCCCCAGATACAGAAATGTTTCTGATTTCAGACACATCTTCGATCTTACTTACACAGTTGTCCAACAGGGGAAAGTTTGCAAAGTTATCATTCTCTGTTCGTTGTTTCCATAACAGTAGTTTTTTTAGAAAAGCCTTCAGGTTCTCTTTTGCTTCGATGATGTCGACTCCACTGCCCTGCATCTGTGAGCATTGAAGATATCGGCCATATATGTAAAAATAAGAATGAACTCAGATTTTTTGAAGCAGTCTGCAAAAACGGGGCTAATTCCACAGGAAATGGCAAAAACACAATTTAGCACCTTTACCCCGAGATAACCACCGAACGTTATAATGGTACAGAAGTATCTCGAATTCACAACTCATTTCATTACACAGCTCTATGAGGATGCAGTGCTTCAGGGCACTATTTCTCACAAAGTTCACACTTTCCACTCCAATTTTTAATATTTCTGCCAGTTTTAAAGTCAAGGTTTTTGTTGCCAATGCATGCCTGTGCAGAATGCAGAGCGTTACAATGACGTGTGGTGCATCGGCTTTCACCAGTGCACCAAAACCAGAGTTTCGTCCCAGCATGACTGGAGCTCCGTCCGAACAAACTGCAAAAACCATATCCCACGAAAGATCGTTGTCTCTGAAGAAGTCATTTACAAGTTTATTCACGTTGGCTGCCTTAGTTGTTGTTATAAAAGGCTTACAAAATAAAAAATCTTTTATCTCTTTGTTCTTCACATAGCACACAAATACAGCAAGCTGGCTTAGATTGGAAACGTCGGTGGTCTCATTGAGTTGAAGGCTGAATTTTGCGGGGCTTGAAATCAGATCTGCAACTACTTGAGCCAAGATGTCATCGCTCGTGTCATCTGAAAGATGAATTTGAGATAACTTATTTTCCCAGCATGATATTCGCCATCTTCAATGCAGCTGGTTTTATGAGTGCTTCACCAATAGTGTGTGGTTTGTCCTCTTTTGTGGTCAAGTATACAACTTTGTACGATGCTGTGAGGATTGGTTTGTCAATGAGTACAAAGCCGAGAACTGGCAAAGTAGCCTTTTCATCAAACTTGGCTCTCTTTACCTTGAATTCAGCAAGCGTTGTGTTCTTGTATTTTCCATCTCCATGCAGCTTTAGAGAGTATTCTCTTAGTTTTGCTGGTGCTAGACTAGAATTGCTCAACTTGGCATTGCAAATCATGCATTGAGGAGCTGACTTACACCATCTTCGATTATACACGTGAATCTATATTGTACGTAATTGTCCGACCACTTTCTGTTTTTGCTCGACATAGTTAGCATGAAGGGATTGAAAGATTAGGAAACAAAATCACAAATGACACACGATTACCACTGTCACAAGTTCCCTGCAGAATTAAAGGCCAAGAGATGTGACGTGATCAGCTGCAGCCAATGATGACCAAGTGGATCATGATGTCACGAATCACACGAGTGTGGTGAACAGAACGGACACACACAGTGTGTGGGTCTTGACCTCTGCCAAACCCATGAGACTGACTCACCAAACCCTTGGGGTTCGACTAAATCCAGATTAAGAACCACTGATCTAAAGGATTAAGAGATCTGAGTTTGTCTCAGAATATTGACAGTCATAATTCAAGTACAGCTAGAGTTTCAGTCAGTTTAAGGGATTTAAGTTAGACTTGCTTCTAAATACTAAATTAACAATACAAAATGACCTTTATAATAATAAATACACCATGTGTGTTAACCATTGTAATTAACACTGTTAATGAAACATTAAAGATGTAACTTACTCATAAAACACATAAAAACCACTTGGTTCTTCATGAGCTAACACTCATTTTATGTCCTGAAAAAAGTGACACAAAATTTCATATAATCTTCCTTTGTACAGTTACTGACCAATGAAAGTCCATTAAACAGTTTGAACACTGAAACTTTAGAAAAGCTCAAAATTTAAAATAAATTATAAAAACACATTGTCCTGTTTAACTGTATTTGAGTATATATGATACAACAAAAAGACACTGATGTTTTTCTATGAAAAGACAAGTATTAATAAATTGTATCACCCCTAATTAACACCCACAGGGATCTTGCACCCTGCAGGGCTAACTGTGCTACTGATGCAGTTCTGGATTCTGTTTTCCATATGTGGTTTGATAATTTCTGTGATAGTACATGTGTTTTATGTTGGATTACTATTACTGTCACACAAGCTTTATAAAAATACCAGGGAGCATTAATATGACGCATTAAAGTGAATTAAACAAAATGCAAAATTATGCAATGAATAAAAATTCTGCTCTAATTAAAAAAGTTAAATATAACAGAAACAGAATTCACTAAACAAAACATGAGCCACATAACACAACTCATTATTCAAATTATTCCAAACACACACTTTACTAAGCATAACATGAGCCGTGCAACACAACTCACCATTCCAATTATTCCAAACACACACCTTACTAGCCATAATATGAGTCGTGTAACACAACTCATCATTCCAATTATTCCAAACACACACCTTACTAGCCATAACATGAGCCGTGTAACACAACTCATCATTCCAATTATTCCAAACACACACTTTACTAAACACAACATGAGCCGTGCAACACAACTCATCATTCCAAACACACACATGGCCGGCACATTTAAAGTGTAGGCACTTGAATTGTAAGAAATAAAATAATACATTAATGAAATGTAAACTGTATTAGTGAAACTATAACACAAGAACAATTACAGTAATATGAAGAGTTAAATACAAAAAACAACTATGCTAAATATGAATTAATATTAAATATTGTAACCTAACAAATGACAACACTACACATGGAACTGTTTTACAATTTGCATTAACTAAAGGCAGAGCTTAAGGTTATGGCATTTACTTACAAGTTCTTAAAATTGATACAAAACTGAGGGTACACAAATGTTTAAAATTTGGTAAAATAAATAACGTTTGTGAAAAATGAAAGTAAACAAGCTCTGTGTGTGCATACTTGTTGTGTAGAGAAAATTGTATTTGATAAAACTTAGTTGTTAAAACTACATTCTCTGGAGAGACTATAATTATCATTAATTTCTTGGTAGTTTTCAAACTTTCCAAGATAACTTAACAACTATCAAAACTTTTATTCAACAAATGAAGTTTGTGCCATTCTAATCTGTATATTGTTTGATGTTAAACTCACTCAAACTGAATTGTTTGGATGATAAGTCTTTGAAAACTTAGAATACTTCATACAGTTTTGGTTTCCTTACATAAGAATGAACACTTGATTTTTTCTTTAAGTATTTTACTGAAGTGAAACAAGTAATTACAATTAAATCTAGAAAAGAATAAAGCTTGCTTAATTTTAAACTGACTATATTTCACTTTCAACAAGGTCTGAAGTTGTTATAGTAAAGAAGATACGAGTCAAAACACCAGTTTAAAGATTTTCTTGGTACTTACTATATATGTAGTTTTTTACTTCTCGAGAATATTGACCTACTGGAAAAAGGTAAGTCATTAGAGTGGAAAATTATCTTACAGGTTATAAGACTGATCAATGTAGATTTGGAACCATATTAATAAAATCTGGCAGTATACTGATTTTTTGTTTGGATTCATATGGATTTACAGTAGATGTAGAGATATATGGAAGTGATTTTTGAACGGAGTATTAGATCTCATAATCTAAAGAAGATAACAGTTCGTTACACAGATGAAGAAATCAGCCTTACAAAGCACTCTTTCATTCTCATTGATAAATTCCAAACAATTATTGTTGAAAAATATTCAAACAACCACGAAATAATAAACCTCAAAACAAACTTCAAAAACATTGACAATACTGTACCAAAAAACAATGTAAATTACACTGCAGTTTTCCATTTATCTGTGATATCAGCTCAGAAATAAGCAAAATTTGATATTTTGAATACAACACTGTTTAATTATATGTTTGTGATTTCAAAATACTAAGTCTGTAGTTTTGTTCAAATTACAAACTCAAATTACCAATATTAACAAGCTATAATGTAAAATAAGAACCTCATATATTTTCATTTTGCTGAGATATGGTTTACGTACTGAATCAAACACAGTGACCCTGTTCACCTCTTTCCAATTTTGTAAACATTCTTTTATATTCATTTACTTCAATATATGATGTCTTCATATTTTTTAAACCTAAACACATATTAGTTACTATGCTTAAGAGATTACAAGGAATTCTATGGAACCAGAATAATAATTTAAGACTTCTTGATTATTCAACTGTAAAAAAATTTTGATACCCTCCATGTTGAAATTTTAAAAGGCTTAGCAACTGGAAAATAGCATATAGTCTTACTGTTTGTTTGTTTTTTATAGCAAAGCCACAGTAAGCTATCTGCTGAGCCCACCAAGGGGAATCGAACCCCTAATTTTAGCATTGTAAAGGTGGAGACATACCGCTGTACTGGTGGGGGCCTATATAGTCTAACTAATAACAAATATTTGAAATATACTCAAGAAGTTTTAAGATATTATACAAATAATATTTGAAATTTTAGGGATGAAGAATAGTTTTTTAAAAATAACAAGAAATCACTTTGCTATCACACTAGTCATGAAACAGACTTTTCACAAACAAATATTTGGTAAGAATATCCGAATAAAACTTTGATTTTCTGTGTACACATTTTAATTTCTACTAAAAGTTTATAAAACTTTACAAGTTGTATCGAAAGTTATAGCATTTTAATGGCCTATATTCCTGTATCTAAGTAAATTACTCATACCTAATAATGATAAAACTTAAAAAAATATTATATGTTTGTAATAAAGTTTCTTTGACTATTCATTCAAGTTGTCTACAAGCGAAATTTGTTAAAATAAGAGTTCTTCATCATCTACGTCACGATTTGAAGAGATGTGCTCAGCTCAAGTTGAGGTAGCACTGACCTTACGTTACGATTTGAAGAGATGTGCTCAGCTCAAGTTGAGGTAGCACTGACCTTACGTTACGATTTGAAGAGATGTGCTCAGCTCAAGTTGAGGTAGCACTGACCTTACGTTACGATTTGAAGAGATGTGCTCAGCTCAAGTTGAGGTAGCACTGACCTTACGTTACGATTTGAAGAGATGTGCTCAGCTCAAGTTGAGGTAGCACTGACCTTACGTTACGATTTGAAGAGATGTGCTTAGCTCAAGTTGAGGTAGCACTGACCTTACGTTACGATTTGAAGAGATGTGCTCAGCTCAAGTTGAGGTAGCACTGACCTTACGTTACGATTTGAAGAGATGTGCTTAGCTCAAGTTGAGGTAGCACTGACCTTACGTTACGATTTGAAGAGATGTGCTCAGCTCAAGTTAAGGTAGCACTGACCTTACGTTACGATTTGAAGAGATGTGCTTAGTTCAAGTTAAGGTAGCACTGACCTTTAAACCTCAACAAATTTATATGTTGAGGAAACGCTGTTAAACAATTCTCATAACCTTCCTGTTGAGTACAAAATAAAAGTATCACATCACAATCTCTGAAGGTATACATTCAGTCACATTTGTTGTGTGCATAATAAATATGGCAGAATAAAAAGAAATACATAACAAATGTTTTAACACCATGACTTAAGAATGTTAAAAACATGTGAAAATTGATATGTTTGCTCTTTATGAACATTTTCATTGTTTGAATTGAAGTTTTTGCAACTTTTCTGCAATGTTAATGAGCTAAGACCAGTTAAATTTAATTAATTTCTTCATTAAGGGTAATTAGATTCATAACAAAACAATTGGTAAAGATTTTTTAATCTTAAAAAATGAAATCCGTGGACGATTGTAATATTAACAAATATGCTGAATTTCATGTTGATATTGATGTTGGTCAAGTTATCATGCTAATAAACTAGACACACGATTTTGAGAAAATAGCTGTAAGGACAAAAGTGAGTTATTTGGAAAAAAAAGTTAAATTATCCATTTAGGCTAAATTTTAAATATACAATTTTCAGGTCAGCATTACTTTAAAATTTATTTTTCTAGCAGAGTGATTGACTTGTGAAATTAATTACCATTACAGTAATAAAGGCCAATATGGTACAGGAGTTTAAGAGGAAATTGTATAATTTCCTGAAAAGCAAAGGGCGAGTTTATTTTTCCAAGGATGAATGTGTGTGATCAACATTAAAGAAATTAATTGTCCCTTATTGTCCACGGGATATGTTAAATGAGCAATTTTCCTTGAGCCATGCTGAATAAATATATGGACATTTAAGATATCTTAATCCATATGAAAGAAATGATGTAAAGGTTCACAAAGCAGGTATAACCCTAGTAGCACTGAGACAGAAAATGGAGCCTTACATTGTTCACATTAGTTGAACAGACGAATAAAAAGCAAACAGAAACAGAAATTGGCCCTTTTGCTACATGGGAAACAAAACAGCCACAAAGAGTTTCCAGTTCTCAACCTTAGAGGATGAATCATCTTTTAATAATAGATACCACAAAAACTAAGAAACTTTTTTTTTTTTTAAGTTAACTGCATACAGTGAAAGACAATAGAAAATGAGGCATTATGGGTTCAAGCACTCAACTTCTAACCCTTAACTGAGTTTTTTCAGTTGCTGTTTTGTTTGAAATTGGCATATGGATCTTGTCTGATAAATGGAGCAAACCTGATGTGTTTGGGTGAGATTATCCATTGAGTTTTAACAATGATATCAAGGGCTGACAAGAGAAAAATTAAAATGGAATTTTGAGTATATTTATAATGTTTCTGATGTTGATATATACATGGATTAGGAATATTCTTTGTTTTATAACAAGTGTAAAAAATCTGAGCTGTTGGTAGAATAATTATTGTACTTTCAAAACACAAATTAAAACATACAACTGTGAGTTAACGTTGACCAAATCACAGCAACCAAATCATAACAACCCTGATTTGCTTAACAACCAGCCTACAGACACAGTTACTTGAATAATGACAAGTTAATTGAAAGACTAACCAAATCATAACAACCCTGATTTGCTTAACAACCAGCCTACAGACACAATTACTTGAATAATGACAGTTAAAAGACCAGCCAAATCATAACAAAGTAAATTTAACAATTTGATTTAATTAATTGTTGACCAGAGCATGACAAAAAGTGATGTGAGCAAGCCCAATTTAAAGACAGTAAAAATACAACAGAAAAATCTTTCTAACAATAATTAATTAATGCATAACTGAAATACATTATCAAAAAATAAATGTATTTATGTAAACATTCTGTATGTACCATAAACAGTAATAAACAAATACCACACAATTCATTGATATTTGCAACTCAGTTAAAACAAACTATCACTTGTACAACGAAGAGTTTGTTAAACATTCCTACTTGTGAAGTTCTTGGATTTTCATATTTATTGATGTACTCCTGAGTTTTAACAATTCCAGGGATCTGTACTGTAACTCTTGTTTTTTGCCTGACTTGTTCCTTCCAGCAAATCCCAGTAACACCTGTAGCTCAGACACCCTGAAGTTCAGGACCATTTGCTGCAAACAACACAAACAGCAGTCAACACATGTTATAAAGATGGCTAAATACATTTTTATTTCAACTGAGTTTCTAATCATGAATTAATAAAATATCATATTTGTCACATTAGAAACAGAATGTATAAAGCAGTGCACCAAAATGAAGCACACGAACAAAAGTTCACATGAACATGAAACACTGACTGTATGAATGGAGTTCACTGTTATGTACAACGGTCACTTTAAGTTATGTTCATTAACATATGACAGTGACTGGGAATGTAAAGATATCGTAATGATGGTATATGTAAATATTTAAGGTGATGCAGAATAACGATTCAAGTTATGAATTCATTTATGCTGTAAAACTGATACCTGAATTTACGTAAGGTTTTTATCCATGAATATACGTTCTCCATTAGAGATGGGTGACTTTAATAGTTAGAATACTCCAAGGAAGCACTGACTAGTATTTTGAAATATACAGTCACATTTCAGTTATTATACACTATATGTACATAGATTACTACTATTTAGAAATAATTATACCGTTTTCTTACAACCTTTGAACTCAGTTGCTGCTGGACATTGGTTGCTAAGCATTTTAAAATTTTGTACATGGAGGTAATCAAACCAAATTTTTTTTTTGGTTTTATATATATAGCTGAATACCCCCCCAAAAAAGATAAATAACTGTACTGTTACCATAGAATTCTATTATAACTTATTTAGCTTATTAAGATATATTTTGATTTTAAAAAACAGTGATATTTCAAGCAGACTACTTTCTTCAAACCTTGGTTCAAAAGAATGTGGTAGCCTTTTCGTGCATTAGGATGACTGAGAGAACCACTAGGGGACATTCTAAGTTGTTGATTGGTTATTCACATCAAAAGTCATTGAAATAAGTGTATGTAAGGGACCGTTTCTAAAAATGGAAAGAGGTGAACAGGGCTGCTCTGTTTGATTCAGTTCATAAGCCACATCTCAGCAAAATAAAAATATAAGGTTTTTATTTTATATTCTAGCTTGCTAATGTTAGTTTCTAATTTGTACAAAATTAAAGACTTTGTACTTTGATATCACAAACATCTCATTTTAAACAGTGCAACATTCATGATACAACATGACTTGCTAAAATCTATATTAAGTGATTTTCTTTTATATTTACTTTAAGTAATTAACCAGTATGTGATACTGATGTTTGAATTATAATTTTAAGTTTGATTCCAAACTTATTGACATAAAACAGCAGTTCAACAGAATTTTGAATACAAGTCAACACATGTGAAGACATGGGTCTTGACCCGTGACAAAAGGGTTAAATCCAAAACATTCCCAAGAAAAATAAACTACACACACAGACCAAATCAAGAAGTAAGGATTGTGGTGTACAGTACAGTGAAAAGTCATATGCCACATGTCAACACAGTTGTACTAGAAGTGTCAAACTCCCATTGGTAGAAACTTGTATACCGAATGTTAACACGTGAACAGTTCACGACAAGTAGAAAGGAAAAACTATTACATAAGTCGAGGTATGATATCATTGTAAAACTATTATTTAACATGACAAAATGCTCATAAGTAAATGAATATTTTAATAAACTGGGTTAATCACCCAGCTACAAAGTTTAATTTATTATAATGTCATGTTCTTATTGGGCTTTAATGTATACCCTTTTAACATTGAAAGACAACACTAATAATTATTCAAACACAATACTAGTTTTATGATTTATTAGTTGAATCAAAACCAATTTAGTTCCTCACCATAAAAATGTATCTACTTTCTAATTCTTATACATACAGGTAACCATCACAAAATAATCATATTTCAACTAAGCTCATGTTCCATCACACTTTGGCTATTTTAGCTAATTTCTTCTCCAGATCAAACATTCTCTCTTGCTAATCATAAGTCGTAGCTAACAAGAACCAACTTAAGCACAACAATGACAATAACACAATAGCAGAAGGAATACTTTACAAAGACTCGCAGTGCTGAACGTTTCATAGTTTTAACAAAAACAAATGTATCTATGTATAAAATCACATGACTCGCATTAGCAACTGAACTTGGAGCTTAACAGTTAATGTCTACTGCTTAACAAAGTTGAAATTTACCTAACTAATGATCAGATGGACTTCAGTTGTATAAAGGATTCTAATTTTTCTTGTATTACTCAGTTTTATCATACTTTCCTCACAAGTTTGCCTGTTTGATTTTTCCAAATTCAGCTTTAATCCCAGAACAGATAGAAGACTGTACCTAAAAGTCCTGCAGTTTTCTGTTATTCAAACACAACAGTAAAGAGCTAAAACTGGTGAAGACAAATTTACTTGTTAGAAAAATGTGTATTCTTGTTTTGATTTTACAATTGTCAGAGAAATATAGTTTTACATGTTGTTTCTGAGTTGTATGTTCCCAGTATACATGCCACAACCAATATGTACGAGGGCTGTTCAAAACATGCGCGGACTGACGTCATAAAACAAGATGTACTTTATTTAGAAGTTACAGGTCTGGGACCCCTTCAAAGTACTCTCCTCCCCAATGCACACCCTTATCCCAACAGTGTTTCCACTTGTTGAAACAGTTTTGATACACTACTTTTGTAATGTCCTCCAGCTCCTTCGTCGTATTTGCCTTAATCTCGGGAATTGTCTCAAATCTTCTTCCTTTCAAGGGTCTTTTGAGTTTGGGAAACAAGAAAAAATCATAAGGAGCAAGGTGGAGGGTGGGGAAGAACAGTGATCAAGCATTTGGCCACAAACTCATGAGTTCTGAGGCACAAATTTCATAGCAATGCAATTCATCTTCAATTTTTCAGTCAAAACCTCGTAACAAAATCCAACTGATGTCCCACACTCTTCAGCAAGCTCCCTGACAGTCAGATGTCGATTTGCCCACACCAAGGTGTTGTTTTTGTTGACGTGTGGGTCGTCAGTTGACATGAAAGGATGTCCAGGACGCTCATCCTTAAAACGTTCATGCCACTTGAAATGTGCCGTACGCTTCATAGCAACCTCACTGTAAGCCGTGTTAGTCACAGCAAAAGTTTCAGTTTCAGATTTTCCAACTTTAACACAAAATTTCACAGCAAGTCGTTGCTCTTTCAGGTCATTCATTCTGAAATCAGCCAAACAAAAAATTCATGCAGCTCATACACAAATTCAGATATTTGCAATCAGGAAATAGCGTCATAATCAGCTGATCTGTGCAAACCTAGCGACACAAAACGGATTCCCCTGGAGCAAACTAGAGCTGCGCAATTCAAACAGTCCGCTTATTTTTTGAACAGACCTCGTAAAATGGCATTGAATGAAAACTTGTTTTGAAATTCTATAATACATTTATATCTGGATCTCCTCTACAAAATAAATATTATACTGGGACAAAGAAATTGGAGATATGAAACAATGACAAAAAATATAGAAGAACAGAAACATTGTAGAGACTGAAAGAATGAAAACAAATGAACACTGGTCAAGTGTTGTAGTGCAGTATATCTTATATTTTATTTTTGAATAATACTTTCCTTGATAACACATTAATTATTTTATATTTTCATTTAATTTAATTATTTAATTTTAATCAAGTAAAAGAGTATTCTAGCTTCAAATACTTTTGGAAGACAATGATGTGATGGATCTAAAGAAGCATCCATCACGTCAAATACCAAACATTAAAAGCATCAATTGACAAACAAGAGAAACAATATGACTGGATAAATAAACATTTTTACAAAGAATGTCTGCAAGATAAAACACTGTGAAATAAGTTTTAAAACAATGCAGCCACATGAAAGTCAGGCAGAAATAAAGAGGCAAAAGGTTAGAGTTCAATTTACTCATTTCTGGAAGAACTTTCCATAGCTGGTTTAACAGTAGCTGATGAACTATCCACCAACTTAAACAATACCAAAGTGCAACAGTCTACATGAGCAATACTTGTTAAAAAGTCTTTTAGAAACTTGTAATAGAAAGAAAAAATAACAAAGGATGTCTGGATGTCGATGAATCTTCAGATGTGATTTGAAAGTCCACAGTCAATACATTAACAGATGTTTCTTATGTCGCTGTTTCAAACAGCACTAGCATTGCTTTGGTGTTTGCAAAGTCATTATGGCAATATGAGTAGTGATCCGGTGTTAGCAATATTGTATTCGATTCTACATAGAATATGCAAAAGACAATGAATGATATGCATGTTGGAAGGTATTGGTAAACTCTTGTATGTCAAGTATATTCCATGTAAAACTGGTTATCACATTTTGTGCCTTGTGTAAATAACCTACAAGTTTAACAAGTGTACAGTATTGTATGTATTAAACTTAGAAACGTAATGAAATCTACTGATATTGTTCTATAAGATGGTTTAGTTTCTTTGAGTGTGTGTGTTATACACATATAGGCTGGCCTAATGGCTGTCTCAGATAGAGAATGCCCTGAACAGAACAATGTCTAAACTTTAAAGAAATCTTTCTCATTTAATAACAGCAACAAAACTGATGTCAGCTATAAAGCTTGTGTCAGTATTAACTGCACAGAAACAGCCGAAGCTGTCAAATTTGGTATATAGAGCACAGATGTTGTACTAACAGAAGTGTAATTTTAAACATACTGTCATTTAAAGACCTTAGGCAAGATGAACCATTAATGAATTCTACGTAGCCCTGAGTGAAAAATGGTAAAGTCTAAAACAAAATAATCTATCCACCACAACCAAAAAAAAATAAAAAATGATAAAGATGCACACAAGAGTGCTGGATCGTAAAGTGAGTTCAGAACCGAGTTTGATTACAAGGAAATGTCTTCCCTTATGGTCATGGAAGATGTAACAACTAGAGCTCTGCAACCAAAATTTAATATAGACCACAACACTCTAGAGACAATCCAAAACTTACAGGAGGGAGATTCTCAAAGTACATCACAGCCACATACCCAGTTCTGTCAACAGCAACATTAACTTTGGATGAAAGTAGGCCATTTCTTCACTAAATTTTCTATACTCAAAAGACAAGAGTTAACTGTCTAATAATACACTTAAACAGCAAATGTTAAAATATGTTGTTCACCTGTAACCAAATTAGAGGAGTAAATTGTTTTCTGTTTATTGTTTAATTGGCCAATAAAAACACAGCATAAACTTATGACAAAACCAGTTTTTATCTTCTGAAAGAGTTTAATTAACTGTACATTTTGTTTTTAAACTGAAAGCAGTAATTAAATATATTTTTTTCTTTTTATTAAAAGATAATCCAAACTGATGGTAAAAAAGACTACAATACTTTATCGCAACCGAATGATAACTTTTTTTTTTGAGAATGACCACTTGAAAATACTTGGTTTGTGTTTAAAAATGTCTTTACATGAAAAACATTATAAACTGTTGGAGGGACTAGAACGGTAAACTTTCTTTGGATTCTCCTTCTACTTAATCTTCAGACTGAAGTAAGTAGTCAGCTGAACCTTATTTATTTAAATATTTCTCTTTTTTTTTCCTGAATAAACTCTGTTTGGATCTGAATACTTTAAAACCATTTTTGAATAACGTATTTTACCTACTTTTTAAAAAATTAGCGATTCGATTTTAGAAAAAGAGAAAAAAAAAAGATTTACGTAAAATTAAGAATCCTTAGTTTAATTACGTAGTCATAACATGGTGTAACTTATACGAGTTGTATCGTTCCTATTGCAAACTTAGTTACTTATTCAAGTCACCGTCAATGTTACTAAACGACTAACTCGGTTAGTAACTGCGACTTGCAAGTTGTACTGGACTTGATTAAACTTCGTGTAACTGTAAGCTTAATTAAATCTATACCTACTTTATCTGTACTACGAACAGGGTAATAAGTTTAAACAGTTGTTTAACAGTGTAATAAACTTTTCAATATTTTAAGTGATAAATTTACAAATTATAATATAGTAATTTATATTTTCATATCAATAATTAAGTAAAAATTTACAGTTACTTTATTAGCTAATAAATAAGTATATTACATTTCTGCAAACTAAACAAACCTTAACAATTTCTAAAAAAAAATCACATATATTAATCTATGAACTAACAGTATTTCGTTAACTCATTTCTCATCTCCTTACTTACTCTTAACTCTGAATCCGACATTTTTTGGACATAATTTTATATTCTCCACAACCGAGTTTTTACGTACAATAAAACGACAGAGGCCGCTATAAATAACTGAGGAACTGATATTCTCAGATTATTTTGTGATTTATTATTATGATTATTTAACAAAAACGAAGCTAAAGAAAGAATTAAATGATATTAAATAAAATTTACAAGAATATTGTAAAATCATATTGATGGGTAAAATTTAAAATATTTATTACTTTCTACTAAACAGCTTGAAATTACAAGAAAGAAGTTGAAACAAAAGTAAAAAGTTGTGTTGTGCAACAATGTTTATATTTAAGCAAAAAATAGTGTCGTAAGATCAAATTACTAGATTTGTGGCTAATTATAAATATGATATATTTTTAATATCATGATAGAGCAACTTAAGAGTTCTCTTTCATTGTTTGTTTTTATTTGGAATTTCGCGCAAAGTTAATGTGCTAGAAGTTTCAAATTTTGAAGTGCTGTACTATACCGAGAGAAAGAAATTCTTGAACTTCTCTTTACTAATAAATAGTGGGATTGACCGACCCTTATAATACTCCAAGACTGAAACGTAAAAAGACGTTGAAGTGATGGGATTCGACCTCACCACATAGTGTTTGGGAGTCAAGTACTCCTACTCTCAGGCAATGTCAAATCTTCTTTCAGATAAAGTTGTTGTTGTTTTGAATTAAGCACAAAGCTACACAATGGGCTATCTGTGCTCTGCCCACCACGGGTATCTAAACCCGGATTTTAGCGCGTAAGTCCGCAGACATACCGCTGAGCCACTGGGGGGCTTCAGATAAAGAAAAAATATCTAATATCATCAGTGAAAGACAGTATACATTATACATTTTGTTCGCTGTTAATTAATAGGAATTTTTTTTTTACATAATTGAGAATTAATTTAACCTGCCCCTCATTTCTAATAAAATAGATATTATTGACATGGATCTTGAGGATGGTTTTTAATCTGACGTATCTGCAATACGTCCTATATTAATTAAAGACAATTACAAATGGCCTTCTGATAGGCAGGTTCGGAAGTACATAGTTTAAGAAGTTTTCTGTATATCCTCTTTACTAATAGAATACTTAAGAACTGTAACTATTTATTCATAAGTATTAGTAGGTTATTTCATAATAACAGTAGAGTTTGCTCTTTAGGAAATGATTATCTTCAGTAACAGTTATTGTGTCTGTCTGTTATCTACTTAGTAAGCAAAATTTACATATTTGTTATTGTCTGTTTAAGGAGAAACGGCGCAAGTTTTTACGATAACTAACTTTTCTATAGCTAAACGTAAGTTAAACGTACTTTAATTTTTGGAATTTATATTAAAAGGTTGTAGCAAACAACTGCTGAAGAAATGTGTTAATACATTATGCTTATGTTGACTGGAATTTACATTATTTTTTATCAGATAATCTATAAGAACATTTCAAACTACAGAATGCGTTAAAAATACATGTACTTAAAATATATGTATATACTGATACATAGCAAGGTTTATGCAGACTGGGCGTGGGAACTTCATACGTTATTTGTTTATTAAAGTTTTGGGTATAAATTTTGATGTCGAAAACTTTTTATGTAATAATTCATCAAAGTTCGAGAGCTTATATGCAGGATAAAGTAAAATCTTAACTAATTTGTCTTTAAAAACAGTTGGCATATAACTACTTACAAGAGAAAATGATTGTTAAGTGTTTTTATGAAAAAATTCAAGTTCAAAATTACCAACACAATTATGAACTTACGTTTAAATGCTCAACATCGAAAAACTGACGACAACAAATAAAAAAACATCCTGGCCAGCATGGTTAGTGCGTTTGACTAGTAATCCGAGGTTTGCGGCGTCACATTAAACATGTTCGCCCTTTCAGCCGTAGGGGCGTTATATTATTACAATTAATTCCACTATTCGTGGGTAAATTGATCTAGTCTTACACAATTAAATTACGAACGGCCAGCGTAGATAGCCTTTTTGTAGCTTTGCGCAAAATTAAAAACAAACGTCACGCAACCTGAAAGTTTAGTTTACATGTTACTGATGTCAAACATTTAAATTATGAGCCATAAATGAGTAAAAATTACATAATATTAATTGACATCCAGCAGAATTTGTAGAATAAATGTAGTGAATTGACATTTTTGAAAATTTATTTCCAGTTTTATTCTAAAACTTAGTTAGTTAGTTATCACCATTAGATTCCATGTAAGAACATAGGGCCACAATCGCAGTATGTTTGGCGCGACGCGGGCACCCTCGGATTACGAGTCGCACGCCTTACGCGCTTGGCCATGCCAGGCCTTTATTCTAAAAATATATATAATATTTTTTACACTCTGTTACACGGAGAACCACGTCTGTAAACTCCATCATCATTTTTATAAAGAACCAAATTCCCTGGAAAAGATGTTACAATTTTAATAATTTGAGTATGTTTACATTGTAATCTTTCAGCAAGACTTAAGTGTACAACATTTATTCCATGTCGTTTCAGATAGGGATTTTTTTTCTTTGCTAAAAAATTCAGAGAACGAAACAATTAGTCCAAACACTTCACTGACACGGCTTTACACTTAACAAGATGGTATAGTCATTTACTGACTAGCCTAATATAACATTTTACACGAAAGAGAACTTACCATTTTCAAGTCTTCTGCGTTGATAATTTTTTTTATTGATTTCATGCAGGGAATACATTTTAAGTTGCTGTTTCCAGCAAAGGTTTCGAACTTTTTAAAAATTCGGCATTAAGTAACTGAGAAATTGGTATATGCGTTACGTATAATAGGCGTTATATCACAGCATTTGTGATGATATTGCATATTACTTTAAAACAGATAGTATCAACGCAAGTAAAATTTCACTGAGATAACTATATACGCAAAAATATGAGAAGCTGAATAACAAAAAACAACGAAAAACACCGGAATATAACCACGTTTTTTTTTGCAGAAAAATATTATTAGGTTGACAGATTTTGAAATACATGGGGCTTGTGTACAGAAACTGTGTTACTAAGAGAATAAATTATTGATTAATTCAAAGTTTTAAGGCGCTCGATTTGTAAGATAAGAGTCGTGGATTTGAATCCCAGTCACACCAAACATGCTCGCCCTCTCAACCGTGAGTATGTTATAATGTGATGGTCGATCCCACCATTTGTTGGTAAAAGAGTAGCCCAAGATTTGGCGGTGGGTGGTAATGACTAGCTGCTTTCCCTGTAGTCTTACACTGCTAAATTAGGGATGCCTAACTTTGCGCAAACTTAAAAAGAAACCAAACCGATCCTTCTTAAGAGATAAATGAGAATCTCAGTATTCTTTGAGACAAGACTTTTGAAATGTTGTCCTCTACATTTGTCTCTCACCAATAGGCAGTTGACCTCCATTCTTACAAAGTTTCATCGAGAATCAGTGCTGTTTGCGCATCACAACTCAGTACATGAGGCAGAGTTGGATACTGTTTACATCACATGTCATGTGATGTCTATTTGTCTGAAGTCATAAATACTTGTAATCTCGATTGTTTTTGTTTCTCGTGCGAACGTATTTTGACTGAGATTAGTGTGCTTTACACGTGAAAGAAGCGGAATTATTTTAAAGGTGTAACTTTCATACAGAAGTTTGCAATGAATTCTGCTGCTTCAGCTGCGCTTCGAGCGGCAAAAGAAGCTGTACGAGCCGAAGTTAAAAAGAAACTTAAGGTTATGTCGAAGGACGAAAAAATTCGCCAATCAAAGCTAATTGCTGACAAGGTTTGTTGTATGAGGTAGTTAAGCCTAAATAACCGGCAAGGTTAAATTCGCACGTGATTACGTGTGGAGAAATTGGTAGTAGTATTACTATTCTTGCGTAATAAGATTAGTGCTGTAACTCTTGTTAGATAACTAGCTCTTCTCATGCATGTGCTAGTTTAATACGAAGAATAAATACAAAATTAATGTTGCACACGTTTAACTTTGTTAATATTATTAAAATCACATTGGTATTAACTATTGTTACAACTGATTATCATCATACAAGTATATTTTGATGAATATATGAAATATTTGGCATCATCTGTTTTATTTTAACTAAAATGAACACTTTTTGTCCCTCTTTAAATAAAAACTATGTGATTAATGTTAAATAAAAGGTAACAATATATATTGGTTTCATCTATTATATAATCTGATTTTCAGGTATAAATTAAGCAAATAGAATGTGTTAGTGTCCGAGTCCAACTGGAACTCCAAGGGATATATTGAAAATGTGTTGGCAATTAATGTTATTTACATGCAAAAACGGCTCGTTTGGATTGAGAAAATATTTTACAAAGAAGAGCGAACAACGAGCCGCTTTTACATATAAATTTCTCAACAAGTGGGTTTCTCGACATCACTGACAATTAATGTTATATTCTTGAAATGGAACACCAGGAAGTAATATTTCTTATTTAAAAGTTAGCCACATGAATGTTTATTAAAACTACATATTAATAATGGTTTCTCAACATTTATTATTTTGAATAAAACTGTGTTTGGTTTGATTTCTTCAGATAATAGAAATAAATATTTCTAAAAGTGGAGGATAAGCAATAGTAATTTAACCCTGGTTGAAAATTCTGATTTGTAAAATGGGCTGAAGAATTTTGTTTTTTAATACTGATGTGTTATTTGTTTGTGTGATGTTCTTGCCCATACCATTAACTGCAATTAGTTAAAAATGTTTATTGGACAGCTACTTGCATTTAACAAGCAAAGACCTACTTTTAATTTAGTTTGTTTCATTTGTTTTGATGAGGGAAAGGTGACTTTCATAGGATCAATGGTTTATCTCCTTGCTTATGCAAATAAGGCTTGTTTTTGATCAAGTAATTTAGCCAATAAAAAGTACTTATCAAAATGATTTAACATTTATTTAATATCTAGAAGTAATTTATTGTTGGTAAGTGTATTAACTTAGTGATTAGAATAAAGTGTGGAACATTTTTTAAAACAATGTATTTGAGTTGTGAGTCTTTTAATTTTTTCTAATAGTTTAAATTATTTATTAAAGCATTGAAAATTAGTATTTTTATATCACCTGCTAGTATTGGTTCTTATAAGTAACTTGTTAGCAGAGGTAAATTTCTTATGCTTTTGAAAGATATTGTAGCATTACATTATAATTGTAAGTTAAGGGTTTTAAAAGTAATATTTTTTTCAGGTAAATTCTACTGTATATTAGGAGTGAAAACAAAATTGGGGCATGATGTGTTACAAAAGCTAGTTTAACAGAACATTAAAGTCGACGTGGTATGTTAAACTTGGTTGATTTTTGTTGTGTGAAAAATAATTTTAGAATCAAATTTACTTTGCAGACTTTTATGTTTTGCAAAGAATATTAAATTTTGATTGCATTCAAAGAACAAAAATTATTTTTTTCAACAGTTAATCAACTATGATCGTTTCAAGAATAGCCATCGAATTTCCATCTACTTAAACACAGATCAGGAGGTTCAAACAAATGGAATATTGGAATTCATTTTTAAAATGGGAAAGGAATGTTTCATACCTAAATATGAGTAAGTACCGATGTTCATACCGGTATGATAAAGGCGTTCAGACATTAAGTTTGTTTTTTTAATAAGTGTTCTCTGACTTAATCTGCTTTTAGCTAGTTAAAGTGCAAATCTGTCAGTATCATGAATGTTGTAGGACAATCTAAAGGAGATATGGTGACCTTTTATAAGGTTAGTAGTGTAAGTAATTTTATGTTGAAGATTATTTTCTGTGCATCAGTAGTTCTAATACAGTTTCAGTGGGAACAAACTGTTTTTCTTCAAAACACGCTTATACCAATTATTCTGAATTGTTTATACGTATCACAGATGTCAGTTTTGAAGCTGACCTGTGACTGTAGTGTTTGCAGAGCAGTAGTTGAGTATGTGATTACAATGGGATAGTCAAAGTTCAAAGATAGTTTATCTGCAAAAGGTGATGATGCAAGTAAATATTCAAGATAAAGAACATCTACATAATAAACTGTTGTATTCCAAGCAGTTCCAGAAGAGGTTCCTCATTATGTACTAAGAATGTACTATAGCAATAAACTGTTGTATTCCAAGGAGTTCTCCCTCAGTGTGGATTCCTGTTTGTGATGAGGGGACCTTCCAGGGAAGGTTCTGTTTCTTTCATTTTATCTCCTTTGGGATCTAAATATCCACCTAGGTGTTTGCTGAGTGTGGCAACTCATGAAGGGGAGGAGAGGATCCTGGTGGTTGAAGAGTCCACTTTGAATTTGAATTCCTGAAGATGAAATAGGTCTGTCTTTGGATAACATTGCTGCATCCTCTGCTCAGCCCATCCCACCATGGCTTCTTACAGTCCACAGTTATACTTTATCTTTAATTCATTTGAGAAAAGCAGACACTCCTGATTGGAAATACTGCCTGCCATTTGCTGAACATCCTTCCATTCCTATTTATACAGATGGTTCGAAATCAGGTGCCATGTTTGTTTGGGTTCAGTGGTTGCATGCAGAGTCCTCTCAACAGCTTCTTTGTTCAATGCTGAACTGTACGCCATTTCTCTTGCCCTGAATCACATAGAAGCTAAGTAGTACATGAACTGCATGATTTATACTGTCTTAGTTCTCTTCTGGCCCTGGGATTGCTTCATGTTGGTTCACACCCTATACTTGCCAATATTCACAACAGATTGGCCCATTTCTCTTTAACATCTGTTTTTGTCCAGTTTTTCTGGATACTGGGCCACATTGGTATTTGCAGGAACAAGCTTGCTTACATGGCAACTAAACCTATCTGCTCTGGAACTATCACTGCTGTGCTTGTTCCATACGTGGACTATGGTCCTGTATTCAAGGCTTGGCTCTGTGCCAGCTGGCAGTTGATTTGTAGTGAGCAATGTAAAAACAAGCTTTTCCAAATAAAAACCCTATGTTGGACTTTGGCCATCTTGCTTCTTTAAGGATTGGAAAGAGAAATTGTTCTAATTAGACTACACATTAGCCACAGTTTTTTAACTCACCATTTTCTTTTATTTGGAATTGATGCACCAATGTGTAGTCTGCGTAACACTCAGGTCACAATAAGCCACATGTTACTTTCTTACCGTTGTTGTGACTCTCATAGACGGCACCATTTTGAACATGTTCTGTTGTCCCAAGGTTTGACTGTAATGTTAGGTAGTGTTATTGGTGATGGTGACACTGTCCACTTTGGAAATGTTTTAGTTTTTTAAAGGTCATTAATCTTTTTAATGTCATTTGAGTTTTTTTAATTTATACGTTAGACCATTTTATAATGTGGTTCCCTTTTAAGAATTACTGTCCATCTAGTTTGATTTGAAATTATAAAATGGCCATGACATCAAATAACTCGAAACCAGGACTGGAAAGGTCAACTTCAGGTGACTGATGGTGGTTTTTGTACATTAGGTTTATGTAATTTATGTTTTTTAAACTTTGTTTTGTTTTACCTTAATTTCCTTTTTTGAATTTTCCTGAATTTACTTTTTACTGGATGTTTGGTGCAGATAGGCCTAGCTGTTTTGTGCCATAAAACACTATATTAACCAACCAATTATGTGTTAAGGAAGGACTGTAGCAATAAACAATTGTTGAACTGCTTGTATAAATAGAAGCAGTTTAATTTTTTCCATGTCTTGTGATTTTATCTTCTTTTGTTTGTGGATGTTTTTCTTCTGGCATAGGATACTACACTAATATGCACAAATACCATCATTCAGTCTTCTTTCCAAAAGGTATTCAGGATAAGATGTAGTAATAATGTTTGTATAAAATCCATAACTTTTACCTTGAAAATTAATTTTTTTTGGTTTAAATGAAGTCTTAAAAAAATAGATGCAAATGTATCCTAAATGATGGTAGTTTCTGAAAGCCCCCCAGTGGCTCAGCGGTATGTCTGCGGACTTACACGCTAAAATCCGGGTTTCGATACCCGTGGTGGGCAGAGCACAGATAGCCCATTGTGTAGCTTTGTGCTTAATTCAAAACAACAACAGTTTCTGAAAATTTGGATATGTAGTTTGTAGTTGTAAAACTGTTATTCTGATATCTAATGTTAAATAACATTGCATACATTTATTAATTTTCAGTTGTAAAGGTAATAAAAAAGAAATATTATTCCCTGAATATTATTTTTTGTTTTTGTAAAGATTACTTTAATTTTTTTCAGTCTTTGACCCTAATGTGACTTCTGTTTTTAAATGCACATTATGGCTTCATAACTTTAGTAAAGTACGTTGTAATAGAACTGTGTTAAATAAAGAGGGTTATTGGCAGGAAGACTCTGAGAAAGGAAAGAATAAAAAGTTTGAGTTCAAAAAGTGATAAAAAATACAACAAATGTAATGCAACAAAAGCAGGTCTGTAAAGCCCACTTAAGTTGTCCACATCAGATGTAAAATATCTCATGCTTTCCTCACTGAAACCTGTATATTTAGCTGACGGTTTTCTACACTACTTTCAAAAATACCTATGTTGAAGTTAATCCTTCTGTAAATGTGAGAGAGAGAGAGAGAAATAATGTGTACATTATTTTAGTTTTCATGAACTTAGCTGTTCATTTGTTTTGTTAAGTTCCTTTTTACCATTGATTAACCATGTAGCATGGTAGTAACAGAATAAAACTGTAATGTTACTGTAGTTCAAACAGCCAACACATGGATATGGTGAAACTCCACTCTTTAGAAGACTTGTCCACACTGCCTCTGACAAAGTGGAATATCAGACAGCCGGCCGACACTGATAATCGAGAGGAAGCTCTTGCTACTGGTACGTTTTGAGATATTAGTTATATTATATACTCAACCATTATCAGCCTATTGGCTAATTTTTAATTAGAAACATTTTTAAAACTACTTTATCAGTCAGTTTCATGTGATAAGCACTGCTACTGCTGTTGAAACGAAAAGCCTCTAGGATTGGGTACGTGTCATTAGTTTTTACTTTGGCAATAATAACAGGAAATTCTGTAAGTGGTGAACATGTAAAAAGTTTTCTGTGTACTATTCAAGTACAGTGATAAACTTAAGTATTATTTTTCTTTAAGTTGTATCATTCTTGAAATTCTGGTTCTCAAAAGTATCATCAGATCGGGAAGAAAATGTAGCATAGTGATTGGTTAAAAAAAAGAAAAAGTACCACAAGGCTTTGGATCAGTATTTACGAACTTGTGTAAATTCAATGATTCGAAATGTCATACCTCTGTTTAACTTTAAGAATATTCGAACTCTAAGAACAAAGTATCTTAAATAACAACACCTTAAATTAGCACGTTCGTCCATAAAAGTACTGTCTCCCACTTATTTTACAAAATATAGATATATTCTACACAGGATGGTAAACATGATTGGAGAAATAAATGTTTTCTTCTCATTAAAAGCTTAACTTTTGCTCTGAATCATCAGATCATGTTGAACTTGGTTACTGACTCAGAACAATTAAAAACTAAAATTTAAACTATCAACGACAAGTTTAAATACACTGGCTTTAGACACCAAAAGGTCCAACAGTTAGATCTGATACTTTGTAACGATGTTAACTAGTATCTAGTGAGAGATTTGAGATACATTTTAATTTCAAATGGGTTTTTTTGTCATCAAGAAAGACTGTTTTGTAGTTTTGATAAGGAGAGCTATTTAGATGATCCAGGTACTTGATATATTGAAAATACTGTTAAAATGTGTTAACTCTTGCTCAGTGTAATATACACGAGTTCATATATACATGTTTGTGTTGAATTATAAATTAGTTAGTGCATCTTCATAAAATTTCGTATATCTTTAGTAAACATTACAAGCCTTTTGTGTACAAAATATAAAATATTTTAGTGAAGTATTTTTCTGAAGATTTGTTTGTGAATATATCGAGTCTGTTTCGTTACTAGTTCGGACAGAAGTCATTTACATGTTACAATTAAAAGTATTATTCTTCATCCCAGGAATCTCAAATTTCATTTGTATAAACTTTAAAACAATATACTTGAGTCTTTAGTCTGTATAAAATCCAAGAAGTATGATGAAAATATATTACAAATTATAAATTAAACAAGCATCTGTGTCTCTTTTCATTATTGTTGTTACTTACAAAGTTTCAAAGTACTTCTTTTATATGAATTGCTAAATATTTCTCCTTTAATTTCTGTTTTTCTTTTACTGTCAACAACTAAAGTACAAACTGGCTAAAAATAAACCAGTAAATTACAACTTGTTTCAGTAGACTGTTTACATTACGCTACCAAAACACAATACTTTTGAAAGTAACAGAACACATGCAAAAAGATAGCTGTTTGACCCCTGTGCTTTGAACAGAATGCTTTATGCATTGGATTATATTTGCTGAAGTGTTTTCTTGCAAATTCAGAGTAATTGGTCTATCTACTGGAACTGGTTGTAACAACCCTACGGCAAGAGTAGTACTGTTTATTAATGATCAAGTCTTACAGAGGTGAAGTGGATGGACAAACGAGAGATCTACATCTACTGGAACTGGTTGTAACAACCCTACAGCAAGAGTAGTACAGTTTGTTAATGAGTAAGTCTTACAGAGGTGAAGTGGATGGACAGACGAGAGATCTACACTGTTTTCACTTTATCATGACAACTGTAATAAGGGATACTGAAGTGAAACCTCAGCTACTTGTAAACTATAACAAGTAGACCTCATTGACCATTTCTTCAGCTACTATTCAACTACAACATTATATTCTTTTTTCTGTTATGCTTGGTCTTAAGGTGTTCCTTAGAGTGTAATTGACATCACAAGCTTTCTCCAGTTTAACATTCACTTTGTGTATAACATTTAGTATCTTAATGTCTTTTAATGTTGGAAACATTTAACACGTGAAACATAATTGTTTATTTTAACATTAATCAAATGCAAATTCAAAATGAAGTAGCTTTTTAACTTGAATGTTTGTCTCTGTCTTTCACAAGATTACACAAGAGAAAAAGTGGCACATTTGTAAAGAATGGTGTCAGGCTGTGTTTTATTAATGATATGTTGTTTAACAATTTTTAATTTAAAAAAAGAAAAATCTTGTTGCTTGTATAGATTCTGCAGAAACTGTCAGAAGATCAGTTAAGTGAGAACAATATGGTAACCAAAGGTAAATGATGATAAATTTACATTTTAAAAGTGCAGTGGAGGAGATGATGTGTCATAAATTATGTGAGTTAGAAAGAAGCTAGAATTTTGTTTTCATATGAAATATTGTTCAAGATAATTTCATGGTGAAAGTTCACGTTCTTTGAAAACAATAATGCATCTTTTATCTTAGTTTTAGGATTTTGTTGAGTGATTCTTTTGCGTGTGTGTTTTTGAAAAGATAATCACAATAAAGTCATGTTGAACTTCTGCTGTTTTCTTATGTTCTACCGAGAGACATTTGAAATTAATTGGTTCAGTGAACTAATGTGTTTTCAGTTACATGTATGCCATACAAAAGTCTGTGTCCCCAACATATATATTTCTAAACATTTGATTCATTTAAATTGGTGAACTTTTTGTTTTGTGTTGGTGGTATTATTATATAGTGTGTTGTGAAAGGCATTTAGTAAAATTTCTTTTGGATTTTTTCATTTTAATTGATGTCTTGGACTTTTCTCAACTACTTTTTTAAATTTTGGCTGTCATCATTGGTTCTGGGAAATGTGGTGACATTTGGATTTTTCCCCACTTAATGCTTGTTTAGTTTGCATGCATTTTATAAAGGTTGTTTGTGTATTGCTCAAGGTATGTGTTTTCTAAAAATTGTTTTCAGGTTATTTACAGCTTTAGGGATCTAGTCTTTACCAGAACAGTTTGTATCTATACAACTTATGTTTTATAATTCGTTGTTCAGATGTACAGATACAGCTGTTTTAAAAATCTCAGAGTAATTGGTCACTCTGGTGACCATTTTCAGGATGACATTAGAAATTACTAAGCTACAGGGCCAACTTTAATACTAATCAGTAAAACCAAACTTAAACTGATCGAGTAAACAATTTTAGTCTTGTTTATTACAAAGATGAAATGTATGGATATGTTTGTGTAGCAAGTACAAGTTTGCCTGCTAGAAAATTTTACTAAACAAGTATTTTATTTCATAGTCAGGTTTGGATGTGATCTGATATGGATGTGTAAATTAGTGTGTCAGAGGTGGGGGGTGAAAAATGTTTTCAGTTTTTGTTTACATGTATTAGTTTATTGTTCACTGATTGTTAGGAAAACAACTAAGACAAGTGAACTTTTCTGTTACAAATTGAAGAGTGGAGTGTTAAAAAGATGAACTTTTTAAATGATGAATTAACGGTTCCAGCTTCAGAAAGGTATTGTTGATACGTCTACCATATGTTTGGTAGCAGGCCTATCGTGTTTGTACATGGATATCATTAGTTTGAAGTACATACATAAGTGGTGTTTGTAGCAAGCACAAAGAAGTACACAGTTGTTTACTGCCATAATGCATGTTGAGCTGTGATCATCAATAATGTGAGAGACTTGTAGTAAGTTTAAAGAAGAACAGGTTGGTCTATTGAAGTGAAAGAAATTGTACAGTTCCTGATACACAGTTGGTAATACTTCTGAGATGTTTTCATGTCTTTTATTACTTTTAGGTGGACTAGACTTTATGGTCATCCCAGGTTTGGCATTTGACAGACGAGGAGGACGGATTGGAAGTGGCCAGGGCTATTACGATATCTACATTGACCGCTGCTTACACGATCCTAGTGGTCGCCCATATCTTGTTGGGTTAGCTTTTCAGGAGCAGATATTACACAGCATCCCGATGGATGAACACGATGTCATAGCTGACGACGTTGTTTTTCCAGATAAATAGGGAGATAAAAGCAGAAAGATGGGAACTTCTTTAACTTGCTTTGTCTCATGCACTCTAATTGTTTTGTTTGATTAACCTTGTCAGGTATATTTGACAAAATTCCTTTGTTTCAGGATTGTTTGTATTACTTGTAGGATTAGTTTTGTGCCAGTTTAATAATATGAGTTAATATGGATCCTTGATTGCTTCAGGTGGGCTTGACCTGATTGTGGTTCCTGGCTTGGCTTTTGATAAACGAGGCGGTCGCATTGGACGTGGTGGAGGTTATTATGATAGTTACCTAAATCGTTGTCTACACGACCCTCATGGTAGACCCTACACAATTGGCTTGACTTTTACTGAACAACTTCTACACAGTGTGCCGATGGATGTGCATGATGTCATTGTGGATGAAGTATTCTTTCCGGATGAAAATTAGCTGATCTTCCTTCTGTCTAACTTGCATTTGTGTTAAGTGTTATTAAACACTCCAGCATGATTTGTTACAACTGATATGGACGTTATTTTTCAAATTAACATAGTAACTTGGTTGCATGTAATGTATCAACTGCATGCTGTTAAACAGAACATTTTTAGCTCATAATGTTTTTATTCTTTACTTTTCATATTTTTTATTTTCTGATTAATTGAAAAATGCCTGGATTTAGTCTTCTTATGATGCATATAATGAACAGCTTGAAAAAGGGTTGCATAAATTAAATCCTAATGAAGACAAGGGTTAAGGCATTGTGGTCATGTAAGTTTTTGTAGATTGCCTTAATTCTGAGTACTGACAGACACAAATTAAATGTTCTTAAAATCTTTGCATTAGTTGTGTAAAATTTTTACATTCAGACTTTAAGTTGCTGTATTTAAAATTAAAAAAATATTTTAGTTTTTGTATCAGTAGCATTTTCATAGGTTTTTGATGGGAAGAAAAAACAACGAGTTCTGATGTTTAGGACAGGTTGTGAATCTTGTTACTTCTAGGTGTAATAAGAGTTGTTCCGCAAGGGAATTACACCTTGCTAGTAACTGCAGATCTGGAACAAATAATTCAACTTTTGTATTAATAATGTTCTAACTATTTATAATATATTTTTATATATGAACTTGATGAATGCATTTTATACACATTTCTGGGAATTAAACCTTACACAATTTTTGTTGCACTGTTTGATTAATATTGGATACACAAATGTGTAGAGCAAAAATTCATGGATTTTGAAATTTGAAGTAATTTAGAGTTTAGTCTTTGTTGATTTTAAATTTTCTGTTTTAATATTTATCACAGGACATAATGAAATTTTTATTCCTTGTTTTTATTTAGTGTTAAAAACTACGGTACGTAGAATATATTGTTGTTTTAGAGATAACTGTTCACTTTACCATGCTAAAGTCACACAGAAAGTTTTTCCTGGTTTTTTTATAAAGTGATCTATATTTTCATATTAGGAAATTCAAAGTCATGCAGTATGTGCACTCAAATGTAAAACTGACCACTTATTTTATTGATTTCAATAAACCTATTAGTTTCTGGAGATTCAAGAAGACCAATCTATATAACGCTTTGTTTAGGTTTGTATCATAGCTTTATATCAAAGTATGCCAATTCTGGTAAACACTAATAAGCAAGACACTTATTGTTAGTAGCAAAACTTTGTAAGAGTCAAATAAATGAAGGAGCAGACAGTACAGTTACATGTTCATGTGTAAAACTCAAAATGACACAAGGTTTTATATCCTAATTGATGTAGCTTTGACAGGAGTGTATTAAAATGTTGATTGTGATAAACTGATGTCATTCATCTTATGTTTATGTGAAAATCTCTGTGACATCTGCCCTGCACCGATGGTGTGCGAGGGCAAGAACTCTTGACATTTGTGGGAAACATCCATGTCTCCTAAGAGGGTAATGTGAGAACAAGATCCTTGAAGATAATAATTCTCCAACACATCATACTAGTCTCGGAGTGAATGAAGCATTGATGAAAAGATCCAAATCTGGAGAATATACAAGAAAGGTACAAGGGGGTAACTCAAGAATGAATTGCACCTGAACACAGTGAATAGTAGCCATCAATTTGAGGATAGCACAAAGCACTGTCAGTGGGAGTAAACATTCGAATTATCTTGTAAAGAGAAGCCGTCATTCTAAAATCAGCAAGTATGTTTGGAAGACAGAGAACCATACACTCTCAAAACTTCAAGAATTGCAAAACCAAAGGTGGAGAATGTTCGTACAAAGTTTCATTGGAACAAGATATTGAGATTACAAAATCTGAGATTTGGACTTGTGAACAATCCATCTTGGAGAGGAGGCTAACTAGTTGGGTCAGTTCATTATGAGGCGACTACAGAGTGAGTGAAAATCTGATAATCCGTGTAATGACAAGAACTGTTATTGTGTGAAAACATACAGTGCCTAAACCAGGCCAAAAATGTGAAGGGCCAATTTCTTAATTCCTATTTAATATTCAAAATCCTGTTAGGAGAGGGGGAATACCTGGACAAAAAATGAAACTGGAATGATTGAAATTACACTCCTATCTCCTTTAATCTTTGCCACTACAAAGAAACGAAGGCTTAAAAAATTTGGAAATACTGTACAATACTGGTATCTTTTTGTTGTAAAAAATGTTTTAAAACTATAAGATCCAAATTTAAACAGGAACTGGAAGAGTTTAATTTGAATATGAACAATATACATATGCAAAGAACGATGAATCCAAGGAATATAAAATATGTCCATAGATGATTCACAAAAGTTTAGAATGAGAGTCATCAAGAACAGTCAGTGAGAAGGCTGTTAAAATACACCTTGCTTCCATCAACATTGGGCCACCCTAAACTTTTAAGTAGATATAAGTAAAAGCCAAAACATTTTCACCCAGAAATAATTACCAGAAGCAAAAAAGATACTAAAACCATCAACTGTCATTGGCAAACTTTCCCTACAAAGACAGGTAAAGCATTTTTTGTTAAATGTGTATGTATTGAGATCAGACGATAAAAAGACTAGAATCTTGCAACACAGCCTGATAAAGTGTCAAAGGATATTAAGAGATGTGATCCTTCATAATCAGGAGAATAACTGGTACTAGTGCAGAAAAGTAATCCCACAAGGCAAGACTAAACACTGTGTACAAAGCAGGAATCTGATGGATCAAAGTTGAAAAGATCACATGGTAGACAAATCAAAGAAATAAACTGAAGACTAAATACCAAGAGTGAATACAAGGAAATACCTGCAATTTTGATATCCCAAGAAGATGGGAAAGAAAAAAAAAAAAGAGTATAGAAATGGTTATATTATGGCTGTCTTTTCTTTTTACCAAAGGTACAATTGAAAAGATACTGTGGGCTGCAGTTTCACCAATTTAAGGCTTATCCAATTAGATCTCTGAAATTAATAAGTTAGTTCCTTTCATCTATAAGGAATGCTTTATTTCAGTTATCTACTCAAAACTATTCAAGCATCATTCATGTTAGCCATCTCTAACTTTTAAATGATAAACTAGGAAGATAGTGGGTTGAGATTAACATAGTTAACTTTTGGGCACATCTGATTGAATAGTTGGGTTTGACCACTACTCTTCTGCATCCAATGCTCCAAACTACTGTTTAGTTCTCTTTAAACAAGACAAACTTTTGATCTGCAGTGGGTAATGTTAACAACTTAACTAGACCTGGCTTTAGATAGAGACCAAAATTGTACACATTAAACCAAATGAAAGCCTAACTAGTAATTTGTAATGGAGAGGACATTAACCCTTGATTTATCATAAGCTGATAATTTGAATGACTTATCTATCACTGGGCTAGAACATTTGTCTTTAATCATGGCCACAAGTTGGTTCCCAAACTGGAACTTAAAAGTTCTATGTCTACAACAAACTATAGTGATTATGTTCCTATAAATATTATTTTAATTAGGAAAAGGCCAAAGACTGGGCTCTGTAACACAATACTGTCAACAATGGTTTAATGGGACTGGTGCTTTACTTTTGTTCTCTCACCCATCCATCCTATAATCCAATGAACTAATTTTTACATATCCCTTACTGATGTGATTTTGTGTGAAATCTCGTCAAAAGATTTTTAAAAATCTAAGCATGCATTTTCTGGAACATTTATTACTGCAGAAGTAAGCATAAGTGTCTTATAACTTCCCACACTTTAGAAATTTATGTATTTCCAAAGGAACAATACATGAGTTGGGCCATTTCAGTATGTAAAAAGTGAAGACTATCTTTAATGTTTTCTCTTGTAATAAATTGCAAAAAAACAAACCAGCATCCTTCGAGGACCCAATTCTTATTTTAATGTATTACCTTAAGCTTACTAAAAAGAAAATCTATCTATAGTTTTAATAATTAATCAGCCAGCTGGTTCTCTTAGACTTCCTTAATCAAATCCATTTTAAACTTAAGGCATTCATTCCTGATATTCTACTCAGATTTGATCATCTTATTATGAACAGTATTGTAAAGTATATTGGTTAGATTATCACAAAGGGTAGAAACACATCATAGCCATAATAGTTTAAAATATTTCAAAAGCACACACACACAGTATTTAAATAAAGACTGAACCTGTGTATTTCAGAATGACTTTCACAATTAGTAAGAGTGAAAACTGACGCTGATGTTAAAACAAGTTGTACAAATGTGAAAGTTAAAGTCGAGCAGGTTCGTCCGGTGGTATATCTGTAATGTAATGGACATCAAAGTTTTTATTTCATTTTTGTCAAGACTTCGTGGACTTGTGTGTTTTTTAGAGAATAATGAAAGAAGTATTATTTTGTTATCGTACTGTAAAATTAATAAAAACCTGGTTAATTATGAAAGGTTGAGTAGTATGATAAATTGGTCACTGCTTTACACACACAGTGAAGTTTGTAGACGTGTATTTTAATTCAGCTGGTGACACTTAATAAAATATAACCACTATATCTATATGCGTTTTTGTTTCTTGAACTTAAATTTAAAAAAATAAATTGGAAAATAATATTTAACATTATTTCTTTTATTTTCTATTATAAACTTTGGGAAAAACAACTTGGGAAATAAATAACAGACTTAAACTTCCATAAGTTAAAATTATTTGATTGCTAGTTATCGGGAGTTTATTTTATGCAAGATTATTTTGAAAAAGGAAAGCTGTAAGTTTCATCTCTGGTCCACAGAGGTCACATTACATTTTGATTAGACTGGACATTATTGATGTCGTACGTAGTCTTCAGAACCTGAATATATTTTTCTTGACTGCTGGGAACAGGTGTCACTCCTCTGATATCCCATCGATTAGAAAGTAGGTTAGTGAAAGAAATATTTGTTAAGCCTAATTGTGGTGTTTGATGCAGAAGGTCTTCCCATCTGAAGGGAAAGTCAGCTAGGGCTTTCTAAAAATAAAATAATTTCTAGGTGTAAAAGAAATCTAAAAATAAGCTCTAAAAGGCAATGTTTTTACAATAATTACCTAACTCTACTTAGCTTCTCAACCAAAAATAACAAGTGCTATTAATATCAATGTCTAAGAACAATTGTCTGTATTATTACCATTTAAGCTTATCAAAGATTTTCAAAATGAAGTCAACAAATGTGAAACACCCATTAATAGTTAGTGACATAAAAAAACTATGTTCCATACAAGTTTTTGTTACCTTCATAATACTTTATTATCCAATATAACAGTATTTCCTTACCTGGTCAAAATAACTATCTCCAATGAGTTGGTACTCTTCCATTGGGTTAAAAGTTCCATCAGTTTTTCCTTCCTGTGAAAGAATCAAGTCATATTTCACATCTTCCTTTTCTTCTTCAGAGATGTGAGACAACATAGTGTTCAGATGTTCCAGTTTGAAATCTTCCCAAGATGACCGTCTAGTACCTGAAGAACCTTCCACTACGCTTTCAGACTCTGATGATTTCTTCTTTCTTGCAGATTTAGCATCAGCTGCAGAGCTTTGTGTATTCTGTGAGACTTCTTTACTTTTTGTAAATTTTGATTTAGTTGACTTATCTGTGGAATTTCTCTCTGAACAAGAATGTGGTGAAGGGGTGATTCTGCTTAATACATCATTGGTTGAAAGGATGGAAGAAATACCAAGACTTTTTCTGATCCATTTTAAATTAGTGTGAAGAAGGTCAAATAGGTAGTTGACTGCCTCTGGACCTGTACAGATACATGATAAACACCTGTAGGTTACACTTTGTCATATTTAGATTCATCTGTTAGATATCACAAAACTTAAAAACCCTATAATCCTCAAACTGCCATAAACTTCAGGATGTACTGTACAGTTTTCTTTTTAACATATATATGACTTGTTAACTAATAAAATGTAGAATATATTACCTAATAGACCTTGGTTGTTGAATCTGCCATCAATGTACATCTACTACTGTAAGAATGCAAGTTACATCAAATTTTCAATACATTCTCTTTCCTAGCTTCTGAAGCCATATTTGGAGATTGGGTGTGGCTGCAGCATTTTATATTTTGTTTATTTGTGATTACTTAAACCAAAATTCATGCAGATTAGAAGACAGTACACTTTGATCAGTCTTCCAGATGGAGCCACAATCATTATTCTACTCACCAGAAAGCAAACAAATTGTGGGGCTTGCTGACTAAAGAATTGTATTTCCAGGTGCACATGTAGCATGAATTGTAAAAGGCAGGTTATTTTAATTACTGTAAACAATGGAAAGATACAAAATTTTTACCACTGACCATAAAAATTCAGACATTAATTTACAAAAAAATGTCAAATTTTGTATTGTCAAAACTGAAAACGGGAATGGTTTCTGGAGATAAGAAATAACATATACAAGGTCTGTTCAAAAATTATGCTGACTGATGTCATAAAACAAAATGTACTTTATTTAGAAGTTACAGGTCTGGGACCCCTTCAAAGTACTCTCCTCCCCAATGCACACACTCATCACAATGGTGTTTCCACTTGTTAAAACAGTCCTGGTATGCCTCTTTTGTAATGTCCTCCAGCTCCTTCGTCGCATTTGCCTTAATCTTGGGAATCGTCTCAAATCTTCCTTTCAAGGGTCTTTTGAGTTTGGAGAACAAGAAAAAATTGCAAGGAGCAAGGTCAGGTGAGTAGGGGGGTGTGGGGAAGAACAGTGATCGAGTGTTTGGCCAAAAACTCGAGTTCTGAGGGCTGAATGGGCTGGAGCATTGTCATGATGGAAAAACCAGTCACCACTCTTCCACATTCCTGGTCTTTTGCGACGGATGGCGTCCCTCAGACGTTTCAGAACTTCAATGTAGTAAGTCTGGTTCACTGTAGAGTCTTCAGGGAGGTACTCGTGGTGAACAACACCCTTAGCATCGAAGAAAACTGTCAGCATCATCTTGACCTTGGATCGAACTTGGTGAGCTTTTTTGGGTCTGGGGGATGTTTCACCCATTCCACTGGGATGATTGGACCTTTGTTTCAATGTCATAATCATAAACCCATGATTCATCACCTGTTATGACTCTTGACAAGAAGTTTTCATCTTCTTCTGAATGATCAAGCAGTTCCTGACAAACCTGGATATGATGAGCTTTTTGTTCATCCATCATCAGGCGTGGCACAAATTTTGCAGCAATGCAGTGCATCTTCAATTTTTTGGTCAAAATCTCGTAACAAGATCCATCTGATATCCCACACTCTTCAGCAAGCTCCCTGACAGTCAGATGTCGAGTTGCCCGCACCAGGGTGTTGATTTTGTTGACGTGGATGTTCAGGACGCTCATCATCTTCAATGGACTGTCGACCATCCTTAAAACATTCATGCCACTTGAAACATGCCATATGCTTCATAGCAACATTACCGTAAGCCGTGTTAAGCATAGCAAAAGTTTCAGTCGCAGATTTTCCAAGTTTAACACAATTTTACAGCAAGTCGTTGCTCCTTCAGATCATTCATTCTGAAATCCGCCAAATGAAAAAGTCACACTTCACTTAAAACCACGTAGCTAATACACAAATGAAGATATCTGAAATCGGGAAATGGTGTTGTAATCAGCTGACCTTTGCAAACCTAGCGACACCAAGCAGATTCCCCTGGAACCATGCAATTCAAACAGTCCGTGTATTTTTTTAACATACCTCGTATTGTGTGTCCAAAAAGTGTTAACTTAATGTTAGTGTGGACCTAATGGAAAAGTAAGTGTTTGATATTTATCTTGATGTAGACAGGACCATTAGACCATTGTGAACTGACACAGATCTCAGTATAAATAATATTAAATACACATAAAAACTACTAATTTTCTGCCTCAAAAGTATTAGGGCCTATTAATAAACTTTGAAAAGTACTTTTACCAAATTTGAGTATTTAAAAATGTCTGATATTCTCGAAACATGAGTCATATAAGATACAACCAACACATACCTAAGGAGACATATATATGTGGGCCAATAAGTTGCAATGAAGTATAATATACGTATAAAGAAGATTATTTTAATTATGTTTTAGTTTAAAATAAAAACTGTCTGGCAGGTCACAGTTAACTTTTCTAATGCTGGTTTCATTCAAGCAGCACATGCTCCACTGAGTGGTGGAAGAATACATCTTGAAAAGAACTAACATTTAACTACTGTTAGTCATGCTAGTGGTACCCACATTCAACTACTGTTAGTCATGCTAGTGGTACCCACATTCAACTACTGTTAGTCATGCTAGTGGTACCCACATTCAACTACTGTTAGTCATGCTAGTGGTACCCACATTCAACTACTGTTAGTCATGCTAGTGGTACCCACATTCAACTACTGTTAGTCATGCTAGTGGTACCCACATTCAACTACTGTTAGTCATGCTAGTGGTACCCACATTCAACTACTGTTAGTCATGCTAGTGGTACCCACACTCAACTACTGTTAGTCATGCTAGTGGTACCCACACTCAACTACTGTTAGTCATGCTAGTGGTACCCACACTCAACTACTGTTAGTCATGCTAGTGGTACCCACACTCAACTACTGTTAGTCATGCTAGTGGTATCCACACTCAACTACTGTTAGTCATGCTAGTGGTATCCACACTCAACTATTGTTAGTCATGCTAGTGGTACCCACATTCAACTATTGTTAGTCATGCTAGTGGTACCCACATTCAACTATTGTTAGTCATGCTCGTGGTACCCACATTCAACTACTGTTAGTCATGCTCGTGGTACCCACATTCAACTACTGTTAGTCATGCTCGTGGTACCCACATTCAACTACTGTTAGTCATGCTCGTGGTACCCACATTCAACTACTGTTAGTCATGCTCGTGGTACCCACATTCAACTTTTTATTCATGCTCGTGATACCAACATTTACCTTTTTATTCATGCTCGTGATACCAACATTTAACTTGTTATTCATGCTCGTGATACCAACATTTAACTTGTTATTCATGCTTGTGGTACCCACATTTAACTACTGTTAGTCATGCTAATGGTACCCACATTTAACTACTGTTAGTCATGCTAATGGTACCCACATTTAACTACTGTTAGTCATGCTCGTGATACCAACATTTAACTTGTTATTCATGCTCGTGATACCAACATTTAACTTGTTATTCATGCTCGTGATACCAACATTTAACTAGTTATTCATGCTCGTGGTACCAACATTTAACTAGTTATTCATGCTCGTGATACCAACATTTAACTTGTTATTCATGCTCGTGATACCAACATTTAACTTGTTATTCATGCTCGTGATAACAACATTTAACTTGTTATTCATGCTCGTGGTACCAACATTTCACTAGTTATTCATGCTCGTGGTACCAACATTTAACTAGTTATTCATGCTCGTGGTACCCACATTCAACTGTTATTAGTCATGATCGTTGTACCCATATTTAACTACTGTTAGTCATGCTAGTGGTACCCAACAGTCAAGAGGAACTACAAGAATCACAGTTTCTGGAAAATCCCCAGGTATTGGTGTATTCCATGACTACAAGAGATTGTAGTGTAGTATTTTTCGTCAAAATAACACTTAATTGTTTAGGTGTGATATATCTCTAGATCTAAACCTAACCTATATTCTACTGCCTGAATGACATTTATAATGAATTTTTTTCCTCGCATCCCAATGTTCTTTTAATATGGGCAAGACATTTACATGTATAAAGTTACCACTTTCTGTTTTCCAGTTCTCTGCCACGTGGATTGACGGAAGTTTTTTATTAGTTAATCAAAAGTTTATTCCAATATCTTTAGCACAAAAAGTTGGGAACATCAAATAAAATGATACAGAAATAAAAAGCATAATGAGCAAATAAACTTTGACCATCATTGCCTTGGACAACTGACACCTTTTTGCAACTCAATTCTCTCATAACACAAATACAATAAAATTAACACCATTTTCAAGTTCCATTCAAAGTGTAATTATAGTACATAGTACACAAATAAACTTCACGTCATACATAGTTGAGTAATTTTAATTTGAATTACATGGAATTTAACATAAATTAGTCACAATACATTATTACTACAAAGTATAAATGTTGAGCCTTCAATATTTTTTTTTTCTCTTCTGAGCCATTACAAAACAAAAGGCTTATGTTTTATCACAAGACAACAGCAAAAAAAGATCCATGTAAGAACTAGATGTTTGTTTTTCATTGTCTCTTCTTTATTTATTATTATAAAAGTAAATAAAATGTGAAAATTAGAATTTTATCAGATGCAGTTCGATACGGTAATGAAAAATAACACTTCACGAGTTACGACTGTAAGCAGCTCACGCATTACGTAATTCAGTACGTTAACTTGAACTATGCATTTTTCAAGGAATTTACAATTTGTGCAGCGAAATTATTTAGACACTCAGTCAAATGATAGTAGAATTTAAGTATAATGTAACAAGCTTAAAGGCGTTTATGATAAATAATTGTAGTATCCTGTTAAAATGTGCCATTTTTCTCAAAATAAAAAAAGTTAATTTAAATTTTGTATTTTTTTTTTTTATGGTGGTTACTAGGTTGGGATAATTAACTGAATGCATATAATGGATAAAATATAAACTTCATTAAATAACATATGTGATGCTTATATAGGAAGTTTTATAGATTGTGTAAATGAAATTAAAGAATTATCAGATGAAGAAATATATTTTTAATCTTAAAATGAATATCACTTCGAGCAGTCAACTTTTTGACTCTATACAATCACCGATAAAATTAAAAAAAAAATCTGACTTTGATTGTATGCAATAGTTATGGTTACATAAATCACATCGGCTTGCAATAGTTATGTTCCAGGGATTGGTTACATAAATCACATCGGCTTGCAATAATTATGTTCCAGGGATTGGTTACATAAATCACATCGGCTTGCAATAGTTATGTTCTGGGGATTGGTTACATAAATCACATCGGCTTGCAATAGTTATGTTCTGGGGATTGGTTACATAAATCACATCGGCTTGCAATAGTTATGTTCCAGGGATTGGTTACATAAATCACATCGGCTTGCAATAGTTATGTTCCGGGGATTGGTTACATAAATCACATCGGCTTGCAATAGTTATGTTCCAGGGATTGGTTACATAAATCACATCGGCTTGCAATAGTTATGTTCCAGGGATTGGTTACATAAATCACATCGGCTTGCAATAGTTATGTTCCAGGGATTGGTTACATAAATCACATCGGCTTGCAATAGTTATGTTCCAGGGATTGGTTACATAAATCACATCGGCTTGCAATAGTTATGTTCTGGGGATTGGTTACATAAATCACATCGGCTTGCAATAGTTATGTTCCAGGGATTGGTTACATAAATCACATCGGCTTGCAATAGTTATGTTCCGGGGATTGGTTACATAAATCACATCGGCTTGCAATAGTTATGTTCCAGGGATTGGTTACATAAATCACATCGGCTTGCAATAGTTATGTTCCAGGGATTGGTTACATAAATCACATCGGCTTGCAATAGTTATGTTCCAGGGATTGGTTACATAAATCACATCGGCTAAAACTTCAAGTACATGTTGAGTAAATACTTTCATTACAACACACAAATTGCTCGAATATCACGTTATTCTGAGTTCGCAAGCACGTAAATTGAGAAATGGTGTAATTCCATTGATTACATTAATCGAAACATATCTTTGCATAAATCGAGAAATATGTGTACTCAGTGTAATCCAAAACACCATGGTGATTATACTTGGAATCACTACATTATTTATCAAACCACATAATATATCACTGCTACTGCTTAAAGCCATTATTAAGATACCAGCACAGAGATTCAAGGTACTCAAATATATTCTACTTTCTTTATTATCTGACTGAGTCCATGGCAATAACTCCTTTCTGAGCCCTACAGGATAAAGTTGTATTTGAGTACACATATTAAACACTTTCAGGAATATTTAACATAATCTTTGTTTGTTTACTTCTGAATCTACAATTCTTTATAAATCTGAATCTTCAGATTTCTCAACTCCTATACACCTTTTACCCTTGTAATCTATCATCTTGTATAATCTACAACCTAGAGAAACTATTTTTATATATAAAAAATTATTGGGTTCCATAAGTCTATTACTTTTAGAATTAAGAACTCAATACATGACTTACAAGTGGTATTTTCATGTGAATCAACAACTCAATACATGTCTTACAAGTGGTATTTTCATGTGAATCAACAACTCAATACATGTCTTACAAGTGGTATTTTCATGTGAATCAACAACTCAATACATGACTTACAAGTGGTATTTTCATGTGAATCAACAACTCAATACATGACTTACAAGTGGTATTTTCATGTGAATCAACAACTCAATACATGACTTACAAGTGGTATTTTCATGTGAATCAACAACTCAATACATGTCTTACAAGTGGTATTTTCATGTGAATCAACAACTCAATACATGACTTACAAGTGGTATTTTCATGTGAATCAACAACTCAATACATGACTTACAAGTGGTATTTTCATGTGAATCAACAACTCAATACATGTCTTACAAGTGGTATTTTCATGTAAATCAACAACTCAATACATGTCTTACAAGTGGTATTTTCATGTGAATCAACAACTCAATACATGTCTTACAAGTGGTATTTTCATGTGAATCAACAACTCAATACATGTCTTACAAGTGGTATTTTCATGTGAATCAACAACTCAATACATGTCTTACAAGTGGTATTTTCATGTGAATCAACAACTCAATACATGTCTTACAAGTGGTATTTTCATGTGAATGTGATTTCTATTGATTGATCTGTTACTAACAGTACAGTCAACAAGAACATTCATGGAATAATCTGTATTTAAAAATTGATTAGGCATTATTCCTTTCTTTAGCAAAGGCAAAAGATTGGATAATGTTTTATGAGAGAAATTAACACAAATTGTATTACGATAAAAAAAATGCAGAGTACGTATTTGTACAAACTATAAAACTTGTTAGTTAACTTTGCACAAACTATAAAACTTGTTAGTTAACTTGTACAAACTATAAAACTTGTTAGTTAACTTTGCACAAACTATAAAACTTGTTAGTTAACTTGTACAAACTATAAAACTTGTTAGTTAACTTTGCACAAACTATAAAACTTGTTAGTTAACTTGTACAAACTATAAAACTTTAGTGAAATATATTGATTCATATCTCTTCCTTTCTTCTGGGACAGAATTCTGTCTAGCTAAACTAATGTTGGCAAGTCAAGCTGAGACAGAATGGGATTTTAAAAGAAACCTTGTATTATTTCCCTTGCAAACGTGATTACTGATTGAAACCTCACAGCATTAACATACAAATATTATCCACTTGGCCACTAAAGGATGTTACAACTACTGATCCTTTAAACATATCACAACAAGGAGAGCATATGTTACCTGCTATAGGGAACAAAGAAACTAAATGATTTATCTGGACCACACGTTTATGCTAAAACTACACGAAAACAAGGTAAGTGAAAGATATTTAAATTCCCATAAAATTAAACACAGGAAGAAAGAACATGTTACGTCTGCATATCACAGAGAGATAATAGCCTAACTCCCATCATATAGCTTAACATTTAAACAAATATATTATTTACTAAAAATCTAAAATTTAATAGAGTACTTTACACTTGTGTGTTTTTACATTCTGTAGTATAATAGACATCTTGTACCTTTAGGATCTTGTAAAAGTTGACATGTCATAAAATGGATCCTCATTTCTTCCACTTCTTGGTAACAGTGCTCCTCACTATCTTCACTGGTGTCACTGAAACATTAATATTGTATTAAAGTAGTGCATTTGTAAGTTTTAGACCTTTTACAACCTGTAGGTGGGAGTAACCATTAATATTTTATTTTCATAAGTTTACTTAAAGCAGAATTCAGGTCAGTGCTGAGTCATATTACATAGTCTACAGGTGGGAGTAACCATTAATATTTTATTTTCATAAGTTTACTTAAAGCAGAATTCAGGTCAGTGCTCAGTTGTGTTACTCAATACATCACGTACTTCTGCCACACAGCACTGATCATGTTCGGATCTCGCAAAATATGAAAATATGTCCAGGTTTTTGTTGCTTTTAACAAGTAAGCCATTTTTGGCAGGAGAACGAGCAATAACATTCTAAATACATCCATCAGTTTAATGAAAGTCTGATCACTGAGTTATGGAGCAAAAATAGTCTGAAAAATCAGTCTCCATGTAAACATTTTGGGATTTTTAAAAAAATATGTTGACCTAGTTGTGACAATAACCCTTCAAAAAGTAATCACTTTTAAGTGAGTCATCCTCCAAACTTTTGTCCAAATCCATTTTTGAGAAGTTCTGCTGACAAACTCACACACACAGGGGTGAAAACGATCTCCATTTACCTTTGGTGGAGGAGATAATAAAAAGTACAGAGTGCAGACGAATGGTAAACCATAACGTTGTAGGAAGTGTATCCACAAAAAGTACAGAGTGCAGACGAATGGTAAACCATAACGTTGTAGGAAGTGTATCCACAAAAAGTACAGAGTGCAGACGAATGGTAAACCATAACGTTGTAGGAAGTGTATCCACAAAAAGTACAGAGTGCAGACGAATGGTAAACCATAACGTTGTAGGAAGTGTATCCACAAAAAGTACAGAGTGCAGACGAATGGTAAACCATAACGTTGTAGGAAGTGTATCCACAAAAAGTACAGAGTGCAGATGAATGGTAAACCATAACGTTGTAGGAAGTGTATCCACAGAAGTTGTAATACATCAGCTATAAAATTCAACATCTTGTTAGAAACTTTGCTTGACGAATTAGACATACTACATAAATCGTGTTTTGGATAACCTAGAAACTTTGCTTGAAGAATTAGACATACTACATAAATTGTGTTTTGGATAACCTAGAAACTTTGCTTGACGAATTAGACATACTACATAAATCGTGTTTTGGATAACCTATTCTGTTTTATTGTTTTTTTTACTTAATTAGAAGCTATGACCCACTGAGGATAGTTCTAGAATTTAGACAACATGAGCTTAAATACATTTGTACTAGTTTCTCTTATTTTTATTTTGTGCTTGAAGCTTGTGAACTCTGGTTAAGTATAATAGAAAATGTTTTTCCTATACAGTGTAAACCCCTCATCCAGAAATACATTTTGACTCACTCATAGTTTACCATATCTACTCTCTTAGTTTGTTCTGTTTTATACGATGTTTTGATTAGAAATATTTACAACGTAATTTCCAGTACTTACCTTTTTGGTTCAAAGAGCTTCTTCACACACATCAGTTGTTCCCGTGCCTTGTCAGTATAATCCTGAGGAATATGAATTTCAGAAGTTATAAATGTTGGTGCCACAAGCTTTTCTAGAGTTTCTGCAAGTTGAGTACATAGTTTTTGTGCCGAGGTATCTACGCCTGTTTCAAATACTTCATGGAGAAACTCTGGATCCTTCAAAACTCCACACAGACCACTAACGAGCACCTGTAACATAAGCTAATGTGTCATTTACAGTACGTTACAATAGAAACAGAACTGAGCTATTTCCATAAGCCCTTTATTATGATTGAACACACATCTAAAGCTTCACAAAATATCGAGCCAATAATACGAAGCACCTGTGTAACTGAAAAATTGAACAAAATCCCAGGAACATCGGCAGGCAAGCAACATTACATTCTCTAAAAGTCAGTGACACTGATGTAATATTACACCTAGTAATTAGTTATATTGGAGTAATGGTTTAGTAATTAGTTATATCTTTGTACGATTACTACTATTCAGCTTAAAATTATAATTTTCCTGAGATTCATAATTTGTATATCTTTCAATCTGATTGTTTGTTTACATCTGTACACAGACAGATGATAATAAAAGTATTGAACACATACCTGTAAACCTGCACAACCATAGAGTGGAACTGGAGGTATTTCACATCCAGGAAGCCAAAGATCCAGCAATGTCAAACAGACAAGGAATGGTTGAGGCAGAAATGGTATTAAGTCAATGACGTTGGACAAGATGGAAAGACAAGCAATACTCAAGATGTTTATATTGTCTACAAAGAACAACAACAATTTTTTTAATGTTGTATTCTTTATGTGAGATAAAAGTAACAATGTTAAAATGTAAAAACTAGTTTTATAAGTTGCATGTACCTGAAACTAAAAAAAAGTGTAATAACTAATTTCATAAACAAATTTTAATAATATGAAAACCAGAGTGGTTTAAATATATTTTATAAACACTTCATGTGTATTTAGTCGATCTAACACAGCTGTAAACTAACAAAAATGTTTAAAAATTAAATGTATGAAGTCAACTGTAAAAAACAATAAAACCTTTATAAAATATACACACCTGGTGGAGTTTCAGCAAGGTGAGGCTGACATGTACAGGTAAATGTATCTAGAAGATCTTGCTTTAAGTCCAGCCATGATGAATGTTGGGATGAGCTGTTGCTAGACAAAGTAATCAGTTTGTCTGGGAGTACACATCTCAGCATCCTACAACAAACATCTTGTTATATCTCCAACACACAACCAAGTTTTAGAAACATTTGAAAGAAATAATACATTTTCCAACATGAAACAACTACTAACAAATATTAACAAACCTAGATATAACACAAAATGTTCTCATCTTTACACATTAAACACCGTTCAGTTTTTAATTATATAGAAAACTTTAAAATCTTTACATAGGATGAGAGATGACATAATTTTGACTTCACAATACAGTGTTTTTCAGTCTTCACCACTTATGTACACATGAAAGAAATAATTAACATTTACATAACTCTTCACTATTTTGCATGTATTCACTGTTTGTTTAAGAATAATTCAGTCTCACATTTATTGATTTTAAACAGTCTATTCTAATTTAGAAATCTATATTATAATCAAACAACGTAGTATAAAATATACTACAAATAAAATGCAATACTGTACTTTATAATGTATCAAAAGAAAACAAAATCCACTTCTGGGTATTAAACACCACCTGTGGAATAAAATACATTTGCTGACTTGACTTTAATATAATTTTACAGAACAAATATTATAACAAACACCTTCCTCTTTCCACACAATCTGTTTTATGACAGACAATGTAATTTTATTTTATAGGTTAGGCCTACTGTTTGCATTTTCTCACACAACATGAGAACTCTGCATACATTTTGTGCATGAAGTTAAATATATAATGCATTAGTAGATGTATAATTAATGATCTGTAACTAAACAGGCCTATAATGCTATATTCTAAAATAAACATCAACTAAATCTTACGAAAAAATTCCAAATCTGAGCAGAATTATTCATGTAGCATGTATGTTAGTGACAAACTTACCAGTTCAGCTAGCAGGTGACAAACATGTGTATAAAAACAAACAAACTATAAAACCTTTTATCTAATCTAAATAGAGTTAAACAAGCCCAGAAAAGAAAATCTGAGTGCAATTTTAAGTTACACAAAAACCACCTACATTTTGTTTTAAATATTTTGTACTGGAAATGGTAATGAAAGGGTTGGGGGTGTAAAAGGAAATACTACTGGAAAGCTGCCAACTTACATTGTAATGTTCTTGATATTCACGAAGTGTTACACCATTATAAAACCTACAAACTATAGGGAGAGTATGAGTGACGTGTGTTCAGTCATGGCTCACAGTACTGAAGTACCACGTGACAAGTGTGTAGAAAAACTATTGGAAGACTCCATTCCAGAACAGTAACAACTAAATACCAGTATCTGGCCAGACAAGAGTAGCACAAAAGTATGTGGAGGATGTTGGTGGCTAGCTACTTTTTATCTGGTCTTACACTTCAACGTTAAGAACAACTATCCACAGATAACCCCATGTGTAATTTTGCATGAAACTCCGAAATAAACTTAAAGCCATGCAAGTGCCCAAACCTTTCAGAGAATATTTGTCATCTACAACTAAATGTTGCATTATTGTCAGCTGAATGAGCTAAGATTTTAATAAAATCAAACAAACTGAAAAATGCTATACAGTCAGACAGTAGATAATCAGATTGGATCAATCTGAATAATGCTATACAGTCTGACAGTAGATAATCAGATTGGATCAAACTGAATAATGCTATACAGTCTGACAGTAGATAATCAGATTGGATCAATCTGAATAATGCTATACAGTCTGACAGTAGATAATCAGATTGGATCAAACTGAATAATGCTGTACAGTCTGACAGTAGATAATCAGATTGGATCAAACTGAATAATGCTGTACAGTCTGACAGTAGATGATCAGATTGGATCAAACTGAATAATGCTATACAGTCTGACAGTAGATAATCAGATTGGATCAAACTGAATAATGCTGTACAGTCTGACAGTAGATAATCAGATTGGATCAATCTGAATAATGCTATACAGTCTGACAGTAGATAATCAGATTGGATCAATCTGAATAATGCTGTACAGTCTGACAGTAGATAATCAGATTGGATCAATAGTTACTGGATGCTTATTTAAGGATTTTGTTTGGTGGTCTGTATTCATCTCTACATTATACCCGATATTTAAGGATTTTGTTTGGTGGTCTGTATTCATCTCTACATCATACCCGATATTTAAGGATTTTGTTTGGTGGTCTGTATTTATCTCTACATCATACCCAATATTTAAGGATTTTGTTTGGTGGTCTGTATTCATCTCTACATCATACCCGATATTTAAGGATTTTGTTTGGTGGTCTGTATTTATCTCTACATCATACCCGATTTCTGCATTTTTTTTTATTACCTGTTTCCCCTCTTTGTTTTTTAAACAATTCCTTTAAAGTGGGTTAATATAAGGATACATTTGTTTTACTTCAATGGTAACATATTTTATTAACATCGGTTTCTCTAATTTTGGATGACACTGGGAGCAAGTGAAGTTGGAATTGTTCCTTCAAAATGGTACACAAACTCTAGAGTGCTGGAGTCATGCTAAGGGGATATTTAGAGAACTTACACCTTCCAACTTTACCTACATTCATTGAATATAAATATAATTTACTCAACCACGTGCGAGGGTCACGTCAATTAATGAGGACACCATACACGAAGCACAAGACCACACATACACACAAAACAAAGGAAAGAGCTATGTAATATTTTGAATCTTAAGAAACTTGTGTTCTTAAACTCAGAAATTAATAACACGTGAACAACCATGTCAGTTGTATAAATACTTGACCTGCTTGATAACTTGAATATTAATTTAGATTCTTTAATTTTTACTGTAATTGTTCTGACAGATAACATTTGTTCAGTAAAAAGTTACAAACAGTCATCACATAAGAACAATTTGTGCTTCAAGTTAATGACCAAAAAGGTAACTTGTTTATGAAAAATTGAATTAATCAATATTTATAAACTGACACCAAAATTCCTTTTTATTATTTCTCCTCACAAAGAGTGACAGAAGAACAGAATGATATTACTGTTATTCAAGCTGTAAAGAACTCACAAGTAGCAATTAGGTGCTCTGTAAAGAACTCACAAGTAGCAATTAGGTGCTCTGTAAAGAACTCACAAATAGCAATTAGGTGCTCTGTAAAGAACTCACAAATAGCAATTAGGTGCTCTGTAAAGAACTCACAAATAGCAATTAGGTGCTCTGTAAAGAACTCACAAATAGCAATTAGGTGCTCTGTAAAGAACTCACAAATAGCAATTAGGTGCTCTGTAAAGAACTCACAAATAGCAATTAGGTGCTCTGTAAAGAACTCACAAATAGCAATTAGGTGCTCTGTAAAGAACTCGCAAATAGCAATTAGGTGCTCTGTAAAGAACTCACAAATAGCAATTAGGTGCTCTGTAAAGAACTCACAAATAGCAATTAGGTGCTCTGTAAAGAACTCACAAATAGCAATTAGGTGCTCTGTAAAGAACTCACAAATAGCAATTAGGTGCTCTGTAAAGAACTCACAAATAGCAATTAGGTGCTCTGTAAAGAACTCACAAATAGCAATTAGGTGCTCTGTAAAGAACTCACAAGTAGCAATTAGGTGCTCAAATATAGTTATAACTTCAGCAGTTTAGTAAGTAGCATAGAGTAACAGATTGAACATGGTAGCAATTTTTTTCTTGGCCTATCACTACATAAAAAGAAAAAAACTTTTCCTACAAAAGAACGAGGAAGGAAAAGAATGAAACAATTATCTTTGAATGTAATACCTACCAAACAAAATGTTGAATATTTTCATATCTCTCACTGGTGTTTTTCGAGCCTTCCAAGACTCCCTCAGAGCATTTTGATCCCCATTTGGAAAGTACTTATAAGATGTAGAAAATTAATGGCAGCCTGACTGGTGAAACGTACAAGATTCTAATCCATTTACTCAGAAATATGATTTGTTAGACAGAGATTCATCTTCCAAGAAGACAATGATTCCATCCATACAGTAAACAAGTGAAATGACACTTGGGTGACAAAGGCCAATGGAACGAAATGACACTTGGGTGACAAAGGCCAATGGAACGAAATGACACTTGGGTGACAAAGGCCAATGGAACGAAATGACACTTGGGTGACAAAGGCCAATGGAACGAAATGACACTTGGGTGACAAAGGCCAATGGAACGAAATGACACTTGGGTGACAAAGGCCAATGGAACGAAATGACACTTGGGTGACAAAGGCCAATGGAACGAAATGACACTTGGGTGACAAAGGCCAATGGAACGAAATGACACTTGGGTGACAAAGGCCAATGGAACGAAATGACACTTGGGTGACAAAGGCCAATGGAACGAAATGACACTTGGGTGACAAAGGCCAATGGAACGAAATGACACTTGGGTGACAGAGACCATTGGAACGAAATGACACTTGGGTGACAAAGGCCAATGGAACGAAATGACACTTGGGTGACAAAGGCCAATGGAACGAAATGACACTTGGGTGACAGAGACCATTGGAACGAAATGACACTTGGGTGACAAAGGCCAATGGAACGAAATGACACTTGGGTGACAGAGACCATTGAAACATTCAAAACTATGGTCTTGTCTGAATAAAACTCTGATATGAAAATTAATGAGATTATGTGGGATAATTTAAAAAGATTAAAGGACGTCCAAACTTTGCTGAATGTTAGAGGTAATATTCTTCTAGTGTACAATGAGAAAATGTAGGTAAGTGTGAAAATAATGGTATACAAAACTGATGCAACTATTTGATCTTATCTTCTGTGAAAGAGTTTCTGTGATTAAACACCTAGGTGGTCTTACATTGTGGTTTGACTCCTGTATGAGCCCTGTTTATCTTTTTCCATAATTATTTCCTGTACCTTCCCCAAGAAGTTTTGAAAGAAATAATCTAGTAAATCAGAACTGTAAAAGAAGTCAGTACCTACTAGTTTGTTCTAATACTTTATCAATTTCTGATACAATATCCGAGTTTATATTAAACATATTCCAGTAATATCATAAGAAACTACTTTTCATACCTTTTATAAAAGGGAAATAATATTTTCTGAAAGGCCTGGTACCACCAAGGTCTCTGTAGTAAAAAAAAACAAACTTCATAAGTAATATTTACACACCTTATCTTTTCCCTTGACAGGATACAGATTGGAACATGTGTATACAGAACTGTTTCGCTAAATAAAATATCAGAAACTATTACAATACATTTTAACATTGCACTACACTGTAACCAATAAAACTGATGTATTTGTAAATAGAAGAACAAGGAATACCTACCTGAAGTTCCCAAGTACAGGAAAGATTTAGTAAAGAGTGGTATTAGAAGGTAGTATAAGACACTGTTCATACAGTAAAAAAATATATTAGATTTTATTTATTACTGTGTAGTTTTGATATAAATGTATGGTTGCAAAGTAGGTCTCTTTTTTTCTTTTTTAAAAGTTAAAATTTAATGTATTCACAAACTAAAAACCTTCAGTTTCTAATCAAAACTGAAATCTTGTGCTTTTCCTCTGGCAAAACTTAAACGATGAATTACTTGTTCATAAGTAAAGATACTGAACTTTGATCAGTTCTTGGAATATAAACAAGTTAAACCTTCCTAACTGAATAACCATATAAAATTTTAATTTCGTCATATAGAGTATTTTTTGCAGTATTTATCCTTAAAATATGATAATGTACGATTATTGATATTAAGGAATCATATAAACTTCAATAATATTGCAGTCAAATAAATCATTGTTTAACTTTTCATCCTTATTCAGTACACACTCAAAGTACACAATTTTTAAAATTTTATCAATCTCTGATGATTTTTGAAATGTCCACATAAAATCACTTTCAAGCTGTTTTCTAATCCTTTTTGCAAAATGCACAATAACAGTTACTTAAGTTTCATGATACGTTATTATTTTGCTAAATTTTGAGCACATTAATGTAACCTATTAATTGTAACACAAAACTCTCAGAAGTGACTTTTCTTTATCTTGTTTAAAGATAGATAATCACTAACTCTGAAATATTACTGTGACAATAACATTTAACTATATTGTTTGTGTGTGCATGTTAACCTTTGGAACTTCCACTTAAAAGTCATGTAATATATTAATCTCAAGAAATTACCTATAAGCCATCATATGTAATAAGTCTGGGGCATTTGTTTTACAGACAGTTTGTGAAATGGACCTTTTAGGAAGAGCATTTTGTTACACCATTCAAGTTACAATCACACTGTTACAAAAGGTTTCTTTTAATTATTTTGTGATTGGTGAATTTAGTTACTAGATTTACCACAATCTAATTCAACAAATCAGAGAACACTGTTACCCCTGCCTCACAGAGAGGCACCAAAACTTTTCATATTTGAGGAACCTTAACTTGCAGAGGTCATAATTTAAGTTTGAGAAGTAAGCACCTTAGTTTATATGTAAAATATAACTAAAGAAATTATACAAGAATGAAACATTTATTACAAATTTGCAACTGTTAAAGTTACTAATGGTGTTTTGAGTTCAAATCAAAGTATGTTAAATGATTTTATACATCTAAACCATTTTCTCTGTAATTTATGTTGTATACAATGGTGTTCATGATACCCCAATTCCCAATAATACAGGCTTACACTCTAACTACCACTGCATTATGGGATTTTTTTTTCAATGGTTTTTCAATGATTGTACAATTTATGATCTATTACTGCTTCTTATTATTACTACCAATTAAGTTTATAATTAAAAGATAACTTGTTGCAAAGTCAGTATTTGTAAAAAACACAAAACTGATGTATCACAAAAATATACAAAAACAATGCACCCATCACAAGTCCTTGTAACAATGTGGTGGGTGGTAACAAAACATCCAGATCCCCATGTAATATGCTGACTTTAGGAAACAATGTTACATCTAACCTTGAGAATTGACAATAAATTATCATGTGCCATTTGTTAATCATAAAGGATGTTTATTCTGAGAGGTGACATGTAACTTATATTAATATTACATTGTGACCTTTGACAACTAGGGCACAATATATATATATATATATGTATACACACAAATAGCATTACTAAATTTTCAGCACATGTTCTTCATGTTGATGGTATCTTCACTGTTGTAAACTGGATGAATGAAGGTTAAAAAAATATACATTCTTGATGACAAGAAACCCACTTGAAATAAAAATACATCTCAGAACGACTTTCTTAACCTGAAGATGATCTAGGAAGGTCAAAACGTTGTTCTCTGCTTATCAATAAGTGTTAATACCCATACAAAAGAGATACAAAAACATGCATTATTACTCATGTTATGTGAACATTAAGTACTAAAGGAGTTCTCGGATCTAAACTTGTACCACCTTAACTCTGCTTTCTGAAGGAAGACAAGTCCACGTTAAGGAGTGACACAGATATTCAAGTAATCTCACTGATGATCCCTGGCTTCAGTGAGTCCACGTTAAAACAAACATAGCGTAGCTTCCCAGTAGGTGTATGTTGTTTGTATGAATAAAGACCTGTTCTATTTTTACATTTGTAATTTCTTTGCTGTTCGAAATATGGTACTGGACAACATTTTTTAAACCTACAACTCTCAGACATTGTGTATTTGAATTTGTAACACTAAATAATCATGTGTAATTAACAAATCTCTAATCTCAGAGAGTGACAAGACTGTCATCCTGATGATGACCCATCATAAATTATCACTAACTTGTAGTGACATTATCGTGTGTTTGTACAATACTGACAAAAATTGTAAAACGTTACACACAACACAGTAATCATGAGTTAGTATAATGCCAGGTTTGAAGATAAAATATCACATCACACAGCACATTAATATTATACTATACTGAGTAATGACAATTAACTATTGTGTGTGGTACACCAATATTAAATAATGTTGGTTAACTATCGTGTGTGGAACACCGATATTAAATAATGTTGGTTAACTATCGTGTGTGGTACATCAATATTAAATAATGTTGGTTAACTATCGTGTGTGGTACATCAATATTAAATAATGTTGGTTAACTATCGTGTGTGGTACATCAATATTAAATAATGTTGGTTGACTATCGTGTGTGGTACATCAATATTAAATAATGTTGGTTAACTATCGTGTGTGGTACATCAATATTAAATAATGTTGGTTAACTATCGTGTGTGGTACATCAATATTAAATAATGTTGGTTAACTATCGTGTGTGGTACATCAATATTAAATAATGTTGGTTAACTATCGTGTGTGGTACATCAATATTAAATAATGTTGGTTAACTATCGCGTGTGGTACATCAATATTAAATAATGTTAGTTGACTATTACTGACCAATAACTTAAATCATTTGTTTTTGAAATTCTGTCTCTACACTTCAGGGTCTGGAAAGTAACAATGCTGTAAGATATCTTGTTATATTTATACTAAAATTTCTGTTCATGTAATTCTTGAATATTTTTGAAATAAAACTTCTGTGCTTGATTGGTGAATTGTAGATGGATTTCCATGTATAACTTACCTATGAATACGCATAGGTGCAGTAAAATGTACAGAGTAGACCAATCAACAACCAGTATTTTGTAAACAAGAAAGTGTTATGGTTATGTCTATTAATCATCTGAGAGATCAAAACATCCACTAAGTCAGACAAAACCCACCATAAAATTAACAGTACAGCATTTTATAGCCACCTGTTGAGAAAAGTATTGAAGCTATTGATTGAACTTAGCTGGTTTAGCGAGTGAGTTTCATAGCATTGCAACTTCTAACACAAAATTCTAGTCCATGGAATACACAAATATTCCTTCAAATGTAGCATGTCATCCAACTCATTATTGTCGATGCACTTAAATACAACAAACATTCAAATGTAGGAAGGAAAAGGATTCACCTTCAGGGTCAGTTCCCACCCTCAACTCTCTCAGCTGTCTGATTCATTTATAAAATAGTGAACTGGTTTATTAACAATACAGAACTTTAAAGGATGTTTTGGTCAAAGCTTAGATTATTTATTAGTGGATATCTAGTCATAACATACCATGAAATCACCTTCAATAAAATGTGGAATGGCACGAGAAGCAGTTGTGTATTGAAATCAAGTCAGAATAACAACACTGGTAGAAGTGCATGTTATTCCTTTAAGGTTTGGATGATATGATAAAACATGTTGAATGTAAAGTTTCACATGAAGAAATATATATAGGTAAATATGCATCAAAACAAAATATTTGTTGACCTACATTAACATGTCAATGATAAATCTTATAAAAGTGTTGAAAACTCACTCAACTTACCATGTAGCAGTTACATAAACTGTTGAAATAACTGTGTTAAAACACCAAACATCAGTATTTATAACTCCAACTCATAGACTTTCATAGTTATCAGTTGGTAAAATTTGCCCCGATTAATTTCGGGGGCAGTCTTAATGGCATCACTTCATTATTTAGAACAGTGTAGATATCACATTTTACCCACATAAGGATTAACTGTGATTTACATTCAACATACCAAAGTTCAGGTGAATGGTTTAAATCTCAGCTCAGTCTAAAGTATGGAGATTTTATATTACTGTAAAACTGTGATTAGTGGACATTACAATTCAAATAATTATGCTACTTGTAGTCCTAACATAAGTATACTGTTCTACCAAATTTTAGATCTGGGAATCAAATATTTTGTGTAAGCCAAACATGTTAGAAAGCAGCAAAACAGTTTTTTTGTTTTATGCAAACTCTGACCTCATTTGTGGTGAATCTCAAGTGGAACTTTTGCAACAAATTCAGGCAGGTTCTCAACTATCTGAATTTGCATAGAAAACTTAGGTTTCCGATAATAGGAACAACTATTTTTTAGCCATATTTTCTGACTTTACTAAACTGCCTATCATGTGTATTAAATTGATGTTAGATAACTAACTGTTATGTGCAATGATCTGATGTTCAGTTGAGATAGTTGGCAGACCCGTTATTGTACAGTGACAGTGGATAAATACATTCTTTACCTGAAATAAATACTCACCTCTCTACTGGACAGATAGCTAGTAGTTCTTGCCACTGCCAAAAATATTTTGTACGTATATACCAAGCCTTTGAATAAAAATTCCACCTGTAAACATAATATTACCGATCCAGTCTGCGATAGAGTCAGCATTATGCTATAGCCTTCCATTAACAGGAGAGCACAACACTCCTTAATGTGCTTCATACCTTGTGACATTTTATCAAGAACTCAATCATGACAGTGTAAATAAACAACAATAATACCACATTGAGAAGTTACCGGTGTCAATAAACAACACTGATACCACAACGAGAAGTAACCAGGGTCAATAAACAACACTAATACCACAACGAGAAGTAACCAGGGTCAATAAACAACACTAAATACCACAACGAGAAGTAACCAGGGTCAATAAACAACACTAAATACCACAACGAGAAGTAACCAGGGTCAATAAACAACACTAAATACCACAACGAGAAGTAACCAGGGTCAATAAACAACACTAAATACCACAACGAGAAGTAACCAGGGTCAATAAACAACACTAATAATAATGAAAAGTGATGTGAAGGCAGAAGAGGAGAACAGAACCTTACCATGCAAGAAGTTTACCAGAGAACATCAAATGTTAAATAACCAAGTTATCAAAACAGTGAAGAACAAAGAAGGGTGTTGCCTGATCCTTATACAAATCAGACAGGCTATCTGCACTACAGGGATAGAAGACTTGGTGTTTTACAGCACAAATCAGCTAGGCTATCTGCACTACACATCCAGTAAAAAGTAAATTTAGTAAAATTCATAAAAGGAAATTAAGGTAAAACAAAACAAAGTTAAAAAACACACAAATAGTATTAAATCTAATGTTTACATCTAGTCTACAGTTGTAAGTGTAAAACTACAGTGTTTGTGCTTTTCCTGTCCCTTCTTAGTGAGTTATGATAACTACAGTTATGCTACAGAAAGTCCATTACATTTTGCATCAAAGTTGTTAGTGGTAAATTAATCTTGTTGGGTGATACACTTAACTATATTTTCCAATACACTTCTGTTGTATAAAACCTGACCATTACATTCTCAGTGTGAAAACAAAATACACATTGGTTATTCTCATCTGATGACACTTAAACTCAAGATGTAATGAATTAATCTTGGTAGTACTGAGAAGTAATTGTACAATGTATTAGAATAACACACGTAATACATTTGTGGAAAATGGACCATCTCTATAACATCATTTAAAATTAATTACACAACAACTTAGGGGACTTTGTATCCAATGCCTTTATGGAAAACAGAAGTATGTAAAACATCAGGTAAACAGACCTCTGATAGTTGAGCTGTGAACCTTGATTTGTCAAACTCCATCCATCCTTTATACCTGTATAAGGAAAAAAGGTGCTTTTCTTCAGTGTTTGAATGCACATATAACATATAACAGATATTCATTGATTGAGCAGTCATATTATCAAACCAACAATATACAAAAACAAATTATTGATGTATTAAGTACCATGAAAGGCAAGTTTTAATTATTTCAACTGGACACAATTTTGTTAATAAACATTTTACTCTGTTTTACTGTAGACAAAGTATTGTCACTTTTACATTAAAATATGTTTGTCTCTAACTTGAAAAATAAGAACAATCTTCAAAGTATATGTACATTTTGTAAGCAGACCAAAAGTGTAAAAATTAACGTCTGTAAATACCATTACACTGGCAGTTATTATGTAATACTGAAAACATCAAAATCAAATGTAATACATTTAGTCATGTGAAAACTATCTTAAAATAGAAGTAAAATTTGTAATGTAGCTTGATAAAAACTTTAGAAATAAATGAGAAAAATATCCTTTGAAGTATATTGTACCAAAATACAGACCAATCTTATTCCAAGAGGGGTCCAAACTTCCATATACTTTTATTCTAATCTATATGGAAGACAATATCTGTTTTGTTACATCATGCTTGATTTCTCAAAATAGAAGTCATGAAAGTCAAAATGTATTTATCCAAATAGAACTGTTTGAGTTCTGTCTGCCTGTTACGATTTTAGTGATGGTAACGCAGAGTTGATGTGAAGAGGAGTGCCATGAAACCTTATAAATGTTAGTATAATAAGGTATAGTGATGTGTAAACAACTTGTAGTAAAGGTAAGTAACTAAGTATTCTTCATGTGGAAACAATGTTCACCTATAACCTTACAGTGATTTGTAAAGTCCACTGTAAATACACTCAACTCTATTGATGTCCATATAAGGCACACACAAAACCACTGTTAAGTGGACAGTCATGGAGTCACGGTTACAAATGTCTGTAATTTAAGTCATAAGCTCACTTTGCTATATTTCAACAGGTCAAGGGAAATCAATGAGATGTGATAAGAGTCTTGAAGTATAAGGAGTGAAATGACTAACAGCTCTGAATAACATCTGAGTGAAATTAATAAATAATGATTTTAACAATTGCTAGTAATTGGGCAAAAGACACCAGAAAAACTTGAAAGTAAAGATAACTAACCTCTGAATAACTGACCAAAAGACACCGCCTAGACCATCTGGGGCATGATCACAGCATCGAAGAACAAGGAAGATGGTTTGGACAAGTTTTGTTTTCTCTTTTTCACTGCAATGAGCTGACTGTATGACTAGTAAGGTGGACAAGGTGCAGTCATGTAGAGTAAAAACCTGTAATACAAATAAAGCACTGAAACTGACCAACCATTGTTTTTAAGGTGTTACATTTTGAAAATTAGAACAAAACTGTACTAGCTTAGGGGAGATTTATTATAGAACTGTTGTTAAGCATGATGCATTAGCTAAAAAGATCATGTTTTGAAAATGGCTACATTGCAGTGATCAACCTAAGAAATGTGTTAACTTGAAAGTGTAATTATTACAATGTAAGAAGACACTTTGAAAAGTGGGTGAGAGCATGATAGGTTACTCAAGTAAAAATCCTATTTTGAGAAAAAAGTTTAGCATAAATTAGTTTGAAGTGTCTTTATTTGAAAATAAGGTTGGTAGGATGACAGAGAATGGTCACACTTGGATAATATGGTGACCATGAAAGTAAAATCCTATTTTGAGAAAAAAGTTTAGCATAAATTAGTTTGAAGTGTCTTTATTTGAAAATAAGGTTGGTAGGATGACAGAGAATGGTCACACTTGGATAATATGGTGACCATGATGCACTATCCAGAAGAAAGGCTGGTTTCATGAGGTCTTGTTTTAAAGTGGGTGAAGCATGCTAAAGAAGTTAAGGAACATGGATTATTTTGTTAATGAGGCTAGTATGCTGTAGAAGCTAAATTAATGGTAATATTTTTAAATTGGATAAATCAAGAAGCTTTATCTAGAAATTTACCTTGCAGATGAGGTCAGCACTGGGTACTGGCTGAGAAACACATAATTTAACGTAAAGCCACACTGATACGCTGGACATCAATGGACTCTGGCAGTCATTGCTGAAAAGTGTTGGACACAACCATGTTAACCAAGGATTGATCACTGGTTTCTTGAATTGCTCTGAGGAAGTTTGTATGGGAAAACCTTTCTTGAAAACCTTGTAAAGGGAGTGCAATGGGGAGGTGACAACAGCCAAAATTAGTAGAAGCCTAGAACAATGGCTGTGGATTAAAGTCACATATTGTGGCTAGAAAAACAAAAAACAAAACAACTAAACATTAATAAATATTAATAAAAAGGGATATCTAAACATGAAAATTAATGTTCCACAGACAATTTATGAACATACATACTTTCAAAATTTATTGCACATTCCCAGTCCAAATGGACTACATTAAAATAAATTAGAAAAAGTAGAAGCACATAATTCCAGGTTCACATGTACTATCTTCTTAGAAAACAGAACTTGTAACTATTTTTATGTATAAACTGAACTCTCCTATTCATGCATATAAAACAGCTTTTGTTCAGATGAAAAATCTTAAACTTTTGCATAAAAATAGATCTTTGAGAGATGTTGTCTGGAAACATTCTCAAAATATCTCCATAATTTGTAAGTGATCTTTGTAAGTAATGAAAACAAAAATACTGTGAAGAATACTTTTGTAATATTCCTAACAAGGTAACATTTGTTTAAGATTCTCATATAAAGCAACACGCAGAGCACCTGTACTAGTTGCCCCTTATTTTAAAGTGATAGGCTAAGAGAGAAAAGCAAATCGTCAACAACATCCACCACCAAATCATGGGCTTCTCCAGTTGAACGGCGTAATGTAATTTGGTCATCACCCTTATGGCTCCAAACTATTGAGCACAAATTTGGAGCAACAGGTTGTGAACTTTGAACTCATGAATACACAGTTAGCCACACATATGACTAGGCCATGCCTGGCCAATTGTATGAAATAAAATTGTTGTAGAGGAATATCCTGTAGTGTTTTGTTCAGAGTTACAAGATGTTGTATACGAGCACTGTGAACATTGTAAGAAAGGTACCATGAAGGTTGGTTCCGTAGTAGCATTCTCTACATGGAAATAAAATTGTTGTATAGGATGGTTCATCATATGGCTATGATAACTTAATGTATTGCATACCCTAAACTGTAAAGAAAATGTTGTGAAGTGTCCCCAAGGGCAAGGTGCGAAAAAACGCAAACAAAACAAACAGGAAAAACCAGATTTAATCTTACAACTAATCAAATGAACCATCCAAAAAATAGCGTAATGGTACTGGATATCCTATAGTACTTACATGCTATTAAAAACAATACATTATTAAAACATCTGAGAAAGTCAGGAAAATTACAACATTACACAATACTCCTTTTCCCTTAACACTGATAAAATGATGAAAATGTGTATTTAAGCAAGGTTATTTGTTTTTCAACTTTTCTCAAATATGTTGGACACTAATTCTATCAAAATTTACCTCTGATACTTTGTTTCTCCAGTGTGTTTTAAAGAGAGACCCATAATTAAAAATATTATTGAAATTAACATCGGACAACAGAGGCAAAACATTTACTGCTGATAATTATGACAGTGATGAATAAGAGTATGAAGTTTCCACAACACACTTCAAAACATTTTCTTTTAGAACCCTATAACACAGAGTCGGTAACATAAAAATAGACATGATGAAAAGTCATCTGATGGAGATTCAAGATCAGACAACTGTATTAAAAAAACAAACTGATGGTTAGCTTAAGCCACTTTTTCAGCAAATAAAACTAAAAACTCCTAAATCACTAACTTATGAAATGATATAAATAATTTGTTACAAGATATCTGAATTACAAGTTTATTGTGCCATGCACAAAATGTGGTCTGTTTCTACTGGTGAGCTTAACAACACAGAGAAAAGCTGTCACACACTTCTAAAGTAAATACTTATTGGTTAGAAACTTCTATTTTGGCTTGAATATAACATTTCTCATGAAAATAAAATGTAAATGACACTAAAAACAGGAAGACATGAAAAGCAAAAAATTTACATTTTCCATGGAAGACTCAAGTGAAAAATACCTAAAGGTTAAAAAAAACTTCACATCAAAGCCCAAAACAGAAAAAGAAAAAAAGCCTTTCTCTGGAAAATGACAAACATGATGAGGCTTCACCTGTGTCTCTACAACAGGCAGGTGTTGTCCATCCTACAAAGTTTCAATATTTAGTGTTGTCCATTCTAGAAAGTTTCAATATTTAGTGTTGTCCATCCTACAAAGTTTCAATATTTAGTGTTGTCCATCCTACAAAGTTTCAATATTTAGTGTTGTCCATCCTACAAAGTTTCAATATTTAGTGTTGTCCATTCTACAAAGTTTCAATATTTATTTATCATATGAACAATGAATGGCAACACTATGATCTGAGTTGTAATTTTTCATTTTAATATCATCACCTTAAACTGTCACTTAATTTTACAATAAAACTATTTCATACAGTTACACACAAAAATATTTGGTTCATTCAAGTGGTACATATGGGTGAAAAGGTTTAAAACTACTGGTCTATACAACTGGATATAAAAAACTTTTTCTTTGACTAGTAAACAATTAAGAAAGAATTGATAATGTGAATGGTGAGTTGTCTAATGGATTTGCAGGAAATTATAGTTCTTTAATGATGGATCAGAGAGGATCATAGGATTGAACTGAAGAACAAACAGATGGAAAATTCTCTGTTCTGGCTAACAGCATAGAAAATATTTCCAAAGTGAAAAAGAAATATAAAATTAATTGCAAACACTGCAGTAGATAAAACCATAGCTCTGTTGAGCAGATGAAAAATTGAAAATGTATACACAACTTCATCATGACTCAATGTGAAGTGTAGGTGTTGAAAACTATCTCAAGCAATCCTGGGTCAAGACAACTACATACAGGATTGCTGAATACAGGACTATGGTCTTGTAAATGTAATAATACATCACAGATGTAAAATCTAATCCATAATCAAATTAATTTTTCCTGGAAAATAAGTTTGTAAGGTTAGTCCATTTTACTGCATTTAACCCTTTTGTTATGAGTCCACATTTTGCACATCACAAAGTTTTACTGAGTTACCTTTAAAAGTTAATTAAGCAAATTTACTATCAATATACCCCACCCAATTGAACATGCCGACAACAAAACAGAACTAGACAATTATGTAAATCAAGTTACAGAAGCCATAAAGAAAGCCATAAAAACACAATTCCTAAAACAAGAAAAAAAGCAATCACTTATTCAATGGACTCTAACAACAGAAATTAACACACTAATAAAAAAACGCAGACAATTCAGACGAACACACTATGTTACACGAGATCCACACATTAAAACAGAAATCAATAGAACAAATACAAAAATTAAATAAGAAATTAAAAAAGCAAAAGAAACTAATTGGCAAAACTTCTGTTAAAACTTAGAAAAAACCAAGAACAATCCAAAAGAATTTTGGAAAAAATTCAAGAGTATTGCTTCGGACAAAAACACAATCACCCATAACAATAAAATCGCAAGGATGGACGTAGAGAAAGTTGACTTATTAGCTGACTATTACAAATCCTCTTTTAGCGATTTAAACTCAGTAGATTTCGACACACAACACCAACACCATGTCAACAACTACATAAATACAAACCAAGCATTATTCTCACCACGATTCCCCGGCGAGACACTAGAACCATACTCAAGTTCAATCAATAGAAAAATAACCATAACCGAACTAAAAATTAATATCAAAAACTTGAAGAACACTTCTTCCGGACATGACAAAATACTAAATATTATTCTGAAAAAAAGCTCCACTGAAAAGTATGACACTCAAGGCACAGCCCCAAGGGACTCAAATACCTGTAGACAAACAGGCACATAATCCATATGAGTGGAGATCATGCAAAATGTCATACCTCCATGTAGTATTGCAAACTTTTGCAAGATCATAGAACACTGACAAAAGATGTTGTCACTTGAATCAGGTGATCCATGGTGGAATGCTGCCATTGGAACCCACACTGGGGGGGTGAGAGGAGGTGGTTTGATTTGAGGAACCAAACAAGATGAGAATTAACCATTATCTCTAAGGTGTTACAGAGACAGCTTGTCAAAGCAACTGGACAGCAGTTTGAAAGAATCTTGGAATCATTCCCATGCTTAAAGATAAGTAGGACCATAGCCTGGCATTATTCATCAGGAAAAGCATTATCTCACCAGATCCAGTTAAAGACAACCAGAAGAATAGCAAGAGAGAGATGGTACAACATCTCACAGTGTAAAGGGGTGACTATGGAGATATGATCAACTTGATAGGAAAGAGGCAATTGCTCTGCTTGAGTCTCCATGATTAAGAATGTTGAGGATGATGTAGAAGTGCTAGATACCCAGCAACAGTTTCCAAGAGTATTGGTGATGCTCTGGGCATCAGCAACTACCTGGCCATTGGAAAGCAAGATCAAAAGTAGGACAGAAGTATACTGCACACTGATGTTCCGAATCTTGTCCCATATGACTTTGGAACTGGTGGTAGAAGAGATACTGGTTGTGAATTTAATCCAAGATTCCTTCTGGCTTTGATATAGGACCTGTTGAGCATGTGTGCAAGCCCACTAAAAAGCGATGTGGTTTGAAAGTGTGGGATACTTGCAGAAGGTGTCCCAAGCCTGTTTGAGAGCCTTCCGTGCCATGTGGCAGACAGGATTTCACCATGTATGAGGATACCATGGAAAATGTGTTGAAGTTTCAAAAATACATTGAGCAGCTACCTGGAAAATAAATTGACGGATACTGCTTCCATGCAGTTGTCTATCAATGGCTTACTGACTATGGCACAATCAAGTTCTAAAATAGCAGTGAAAGAGGGTCAGTTGGCTTGATTCATTTTCTGCTGGGTAAGGTATGCAGGTTGGGTGACATCAATCATGTCCAGTCTCTCAAAATTTTTACTGCCTTATCAGTTACTGTCAACTCTCTATGAAAGGTGAGAGAAAAGTGAAGGGAAGCAGAGATAGAGATCAATAGATCCATGGATCCTGCCCTGGGTTGACTAGGCATATCTCTGTCACTGGAAGATTTCAGCAACTGAGGGCGTGAATGAATAATTGTTCTGCATCTCGGAGCCAGAAAAGAAGATGGAACCAAGGAAACACCTGAACTTGGAACAAAATGAAGAGAATCCAGGGAGCTGCTGGAAGGAGTGGTGGGCAGGTACAGAGATGGGTGTTCAAGTTGATTTGTCAACTTTCTTAACCATAGAAGGCAAAAGACTTTTTACGTAGCTTAAAAATGAGTCACTTTGGAGGCATGGAGAGATCTGTCTGTACTCCCACTGTTGCAGTGGAACAGAGTGCAACAGCATACACTGAAATGGAGTGGTAGATAGTAACTTTCGAGCTTCAAGGTAAGTAAAGTTTTGAATCATTTTAAAACACAATACCTCTTTCTTCCACCCACCTAAGGCATGAATGAAAGTAACATGGGTGAGAGCCTCTACAATTAACACAATGAGGGTCTGTTTCACACTTGTAGGTATCACGGTCCTTGCTAATGCAACAAGCACATGTGAAGGAGCCATGAAATGATGTCTTTGAGTGACTGAGCCACTGACACGGAAACATCCGAGAGGGTTTGGAATATATGGCTGGACTCTGCAATTTAGATAACTCGCCTAAATGGTGGCAGGTGGACATGGTGATTGATGGAATTGTGTGAAAGTTTCCCAAAGTAAAAATATAGGAAGAAATGCCATACTTGAGATCATGTGTATAAATGCACCAATATAAGACCTGGTGATTGGAAACATATTGGATAGTAGACATTTGGAGAAATAAGACAAAATATCTGCAGTCACCAGTAGAGATTGAGAGAATAAAAGTAAGCAACACATAAAGCTCTTTCTACATGTAATGAAGAAAAACTCTTCATTGTAGAAAGAGTCCAAGAGAAAGTCAAGCACAAGAACTGGGAAGGACACAAAGACAGAAAGTGCTTCTATGAGAAGACCAAGAATTGCAGCTTCAATGTCTGACAGAAGGTTTTAGCTCTGCTACCCACAAACACCAATGAACCAGCAGTGGATAAACCTAAGTAGCTTTAAACTCATAACAGCATATATCTATTTGCACATCAATTTTATTGTTGTATTGCCCACGCCTGACAACTTACCATCGTAAATTGTAAATCAAGCATTGCATTATTTTGTGATACCCAAGATATTTTGTATTTCTTGCAGTTTTTAAGTTTTATTTACTTTAAACACCAGGAACTATTTTGTTCATGAAATGTAATTTATGTTAAGGTTTGAAGCTGAATAAAAGGAAAGTTAATGGATTCTAAAGATGGCTGATATAGGTGTCAAAACTAAATAAAATACAGAACATTTTGACCTTAAACTTCCTTTGTTAGCCTACCATGACTTAAAAAGATAGTAACATTGTTCTGTATTTTAGTCACCATAATGTGTAAAAATAATGAATGTTAAAAAGATGTTAAGCAACATTTGGTAACTGATAATTAAAATGAATATTATACAGCAATTTCTGCTAATCAAATCCAAACTACTTTGTCTCTTGATAACTGAAGAACTGATTGACAAACACAAGAAAGGGGTAGAAGGTATACTGCGGCATAATGCATACAGAAAGATAGACCTCTGCCATACAGGATCAAAATGAAGATAAAAGATTATATCAAAGGAAGCCCTAACAAAGACCAACAGGGAAACTACAAATGTTGGTGCAGATCTCATGAGGAAACTTAGTGTATGAACTGGAAACAGTTTTTGTATATAGTATTTTTCTTAAAGAGGAGCTTGTTAACTAAAAACTGTTTAGTTTAAGAATTTATTTAGTGATTGAATATTTAATTAAGTTTTATAATTAGTATTAAAAGTTAACTACTTTGAAAGTGACAGTTGTGACAACTTTCTTTACATAATTCTGTACAAGCCCTATTTTGCACATGCACTTCAGTAATATTTTTGTCAGTTTACAAGAAACCTCTAAGTTTTTCTTGTTACATACAATATTGCTGTCATTAGAGAGCTAAATATTTCTAGATTTGTTTTTGTGGTGTTATAAATATGTAGAGAAACAGAATATAGTTAAATCTACAGATCTAGATGAAGTGATTGTCACTTAAGTTAGGAACAGCAATGTAGAAATAACTTGAAGTTAGTGAAAGTTAAAGTTAACTTTAGACTCCATAATTGTTAAATTCAGCCATCATAATGGACAATATCTGAATGTTTCACAGAGAAAAGAAGAACAACTTGTCTTGTCAAAGGGTGTTCTGAATATTATTTAGTTTATATTGTGTGTTAAAGTCATATTTAGATCTGATAATCATAATAATTTTGCTTACATAACTGTTTACAAATCAACTGTTACTCATTTCAGTTGTTGTAAATTGGTGTCATGTTACTCAAACATTTTAGATTTTTCTTGTTGCTTTAAATGACTATTGTCAAACAACAGTGTTTCATACTTTTTAGAAAGTTCTAGGGCTCAATCAAACAATACATATATGGCAATTTAAGTAAAGGTAAAGTAACTGAACCTATCTGTGTGGAGGTAAAGTAACTGAACCTATCTGTGTGGAGGTAAAGTAACTGAACCTATCTGTGTGGAGGTAAAGTAACTGAACCTATCTGTGTGGACTTTGGCAGAAATGAGACTTGTTTGAAACTCTGAATACAACTGTGGTAACCAATAATGCAGATTCTAAAGTAAGCATCACAGCCCTGTATTGTAACAAGAGAACAATAATTTCTCTGTTAAAGGATGTTCTAAAGTATTTAAATCTGCCTGTGTGGACTCTGACAAAAAAGACAATTATTTAAAGCTCTGAATACAGCTATGATAATAAAGTGTTACAAATTTTTGTACACCAGTTTGACTTGTGTTAAATATATTATTTTAAAACGTGGATTGTGTGCTGCCCATTTATTGTTGACATTTATCACCAACATGTTACAGCCACCTGCTGCACATAATCCAGCCCCATAAAATTGAAAACGATAATAAAATTAATTAATTCTGATTTAATAATTTACATTTTGTACCCTTTAGCCCATTTAGAAAATGTGCACTGTGGGTAAAAATATCATTATGTATAGATATATCAGCACATTTTTACAGTGCTATATGAAAACCTCCAATCATTATCTATTAAATACTGTATTTATATTTTTAAAAAATCATAATTTTGCTTAATAATGAAGTTCATATAAATTGTGTTAAAATGTGTGAAACAATTTTAACTTACTGTATCAGAATTCTGAAAACAAGAAGCTCTTCCAAACATTTCTGAGTCCTTAGAGCAGACTGAGCTTAATATATAACTGACACTTAACAAAATAGCTGTGATGTCAGCCTTCATCTGTGCTGTTCTGACATCACTAGGCAAGGCATTCACGTATTGAATACTGAATTGTTTTAATGTCTCAACAAGTATAGTTCCAAGGATCACCTGACTTCTGCTTGCTGCCAAAAACTTCCATAGGTCATAAAAAAGTCCTCTCATATAAAAGTTCCACATTTGTACAGTGAAGGAAACTCTTTCTCCCTATTGAATACACAAGACCAAATAATTAATGTACTCTTATTTTTCTGCAAACAAAAACACAACCTCTAGTAAGTTTCAACAAATGTAGTAACGTGAAAGACTAATTTAAACAATTTCTATTTCTCCATTTGTGGAAAGTAACACAATACACATGCTTTTATTATAATGAATACTAGCACAGGAACTTGGTAATTCTAGGCATCAAATTCATAAAATAATATAGAATATATTTTGAGCAATTTGTCAGATGTGAAGGTACCCATGGCATACACTGTCACATTAGTTTCACGTTTTACCAGATACCTTCTTTCACATTCATAACAAAAGAAGTAAGATTGAAACAGCTGATGTGCATTTTACTTTATTATATTACAATCATACACAGGCTGAAGGTTTATTAAAATATTTGTTTATTGATAAAAAAAGTTTCTTTTTATTGTCTGAGTGTTATAAAAATGAACATCCCCTACCAACAAAAAACATAATATTAATGATATTAATACAGGAGTATAACAGTTTCCTTCTTTAATTGGAACCAAGTTTTACTTGCATTCATTCAGCCATGAATGTTTTATTTAGTTTAAAATCTTAAAGTATTTAAAAAAGCAACATGCAATTCATCACATACACACAAGTTTTTTTTTCTCAACTGAACTTTTAAAGTGCTACAGAATGTCAAAGTTTTATTACAGTATGACAGGACAGCAACCCAAAAAACGGATATTAATGTCAGGCGCTTTGATGACCTCAAAAGTGTAGACACAAAATATTCACTTGTTTGGACTACATCACTACATCAGGTCATATTTTTACATTCATCCCAGTCCTTTCTTTACTAAATAATGGCTGCAAACATTAAACATTCAGAAAAAACAGTAATATTCATATCAGTTAATTCAAGGAAAAGCTAATCCAAAAATAATTTATTTATAGAATCTTAACAAATGGTAATGATTATTGAATGCAATTACTTAATAAATATGAGCAACAGTACTGAGAATAACAATTACTGTTTTATTGTGCTCACACAAATCAGGAGTTCAAACCTAATGCCACATGTTCCTATCATATGTAACTAATCTGAAGTATCTACTTCAGATGATTATCAAAACTTTATATTAAAGGAACTATTTTATGTAAAGATAATGACAATTTAAATGTAAAAGATTGTTTTTAGAATATATTTACTTGTTTTAATCACTAATTTCAACAAAAATATTAGAATAGGTACAAGTTTTACCTCAAAGAATGGCTTCAAGTCATGCCAATTATGACTGTCAACATCCTGAAGGATTCCACATCTTAGTAATTTCATATGGTAGTGGACAATGCGATCATGTAAGGCAGTCACCAGACCTGCAGTCTTATTTAAAACTGCTTCTACAGAGAAATGAAACCTGGAATGATTGTAATCAAGTGTTTAAAGTTACATAGTGTAACCAAATTAACTTTCTGCGAGTTAATACTTTTCAAACACAAAATCCTTTTACATCTTTTAAAAAGAACAAATATTAATGTTACAAACTGCCAAAAACTGTAATTAAAAATCAATAATTTAATGTAACAAATGTGCTATTTGATTTTTATGAAAACAAAATGTTGCAGAAATGTACCACACAAATCAGTAAAATATTGTCTATCTAATAATTTATCATCATGCACATCAAAATAAAAAAATGCATGACAGTTATTACCCAAATTAATCAACATCAGATTTGAAACATTCACTATACATCCTTCAGTCTGTTTTCAACCACTTATACAAGTGCCTTACTTCTTCTGATCCATATAGATTTAAACACATTCATTTCACACATCTTGATCTACTTTCACCACAAGTGCCTTACTTCTTCTGATCCATATAGATTTAACCACATTCATTTCACACATCTTGATCTACTTTCACCACAAGTGCCTTACTTCTTTTGATCCATATAGATTTAACCACATTCATTTCACACATCTTGATCTACTTTCACCTAATCACATGTACTTCATATCTTTTACTTTATTTCTAAGTACAATTACACAAAACTTGTGATCTATGGTCTATTTTAATTTAATAGCAGACATATTGCATTCTATAGACTGCTTTGATTTAACATGTCCGTTAGAAGCAGATTGTAAAATTTAGTTTTAATTTCACAGTAAACATGTTAAGTACAAGCTGTTCGAGTATTTAACGAATAAAGTAGAATGTATTCTGCACCTGAGCACTTCAAATACATTCATTATGTATTTTGTCATCAACCTTTAGTCATTTGCATTTTACAGAAAAGCATTTAAATAGCTCACATGAACTGCTTCAGATAACATAATTCAGTCACTTACTAAAAGTGTTTAACATACAACGTACATACACAACTACGCACAAAATACATGTAAACTATACTCAACTATGAGCAATGCAATTAGAAGTTTTGTTTCCTTAAATTCAATTGGACCAGCAAAAGTGGTCACTTCTAGTCATAGAAGTTTCAGAAAAACACCTATGTAATGTAAAAACCAGAAGTTAACATTTTAAAAAACTGAAATGTGTATTTCCAATAATACTTAACTTTGTTGGCACTAGAGCTATTTTTTGACCTCAAGGGTTTCAGCTTTGCGTATCTAAGCAATGGATTTTCTCTCAGTCTTTTATATCACACTCAACAGCATTTGGCAATATCCTCATCACTTATGCCAATGCATTATCTATTGTGATACTGCATACAAGTACCTCAGTACCAGTAACTAACACCAGATCATAGTGGGGAGGAAGGACTGGATAGTGAGAGGGGAGTATTATTGGAAATACATTTATGAGACTGTAACTTACATACTTACCATTTGCTAACACTATTGCTACAATCCTAGACTGAAACAGTGGAGATGGCCAGCAAAAAGCATTACACATTCAGCAAGTGTCTACCAAGATAATGGTTCCCAAGTTGGAAAACCATACTACCTCAAGAACAGACATGCTCTTCACCTGGAGCACAGTTCGTGCAAAGAAAGATGGAAATATTACATGAGTAATCCTCATTACAGGCCAGCTCCAACCAGGTAGCCAAAGTTTCTCAACTTAAGGTCAGAATTAAGAGGTTTTGATCTCTATATCTCACACTGATGGCAAGGTAATTGGACCAAAATATTAGATAAGATGTACTTGTGACAGGATCCCAACTTGTAGCTATGAAATGAAATGCTCCAAACTACTGAAATAGTGATAAAAAGGTAAGCATCACTGAAGAGGACAAACTTTCTCCTCCTCCTGAAGAAGTAAGAAAGGCAACACCCTAGGTTTAGAATGTTAGGACTGTGTATGCCTTATTCACACAAAGAAACAGAATTCATCTAGTATGGATTTATAAGCATTCATCCTAAACCTCCAATCAAATGGACAAGGAGAATTCAACTTGCCTCCAGAATAATGAAGAGAATATGGAACACTCTGCTCAACCAAGGACAAGAATGGGACCACTTTGCATTCAGAATTATGAGTAGATAGTGGAGATCCTTCCATGAATGATATACTAAACTGATAAAAAGAATGAATAAGTAGCCCCAAACAGGATAGGTTCTCATCAAATATGAACCAGTATGATGGGCAGACTTCCACGCAGGCTGGTGCCATTCCTACCAACATCTGAAAAAAACATTCAGTGATATGGATAAAGGGGCTTCCAACTTTGCCCTCTTCTCCAAAAGTGGAGGAAACTCACTCAAACACTCTGAAGTAAAAAACCTCTGTCCATCACCCCAATGAATGGAAACTGGATGAGGTAACGACTCTTTAGTTTCACTAGTAGAACCCAGGGAGGGGTGATGCATGTTGGGGAGTCCTGGGGAGTGTGCTGGAAACAGTGCAATAAGTGAGCCAATTTACTATTTAAATGTTTAAAATGACTGACAAGGATGAGCAGGACCCCCTTTAGCAATACTCATGATTGTTCATGAGTGGCAGGCCAGCAAGAATCTGTGCATCTGATGAATTCTTACATGATCTCACGGAATACCTCATTTCTTTGGAGTATGTTGCAATAGGTAGGAAGTATTGTAAAATGGTGGTCACTTTTTGGTAAAGAGGATTCAATTTCCTCAAGAGACACTATTGATAATAAGTATGTAATTTCCACTGATAAATGGACATTTTGGGTCTATGAATAGATTGAGACAAATACAAGGCGACTTTACACATTAAACCCTGATGTTGCACAAAGGACCACATAACTTCCATACATAAAGATTAAGTTTAGGAATGCTCAGGTGTAGGACATCAGAATTAGACAATCTTGATGATAGTGTAGAATAGAAAACCATAGTTGGGCTGGCCAAGTTGAAGCTGCCAATAGTACCTGATAAGTAGTGGACTGAATTATAGCTAGAACTCTGGGCAATTGAAGAATTGGGATAAAGGTACAAATCTTATCCAAATTTGGATTAAATTCATCTATTATTAAAGCCCAAGGATAAGAAACTGGGGACCAAAACAGCTGTAGATGAGTTCTAATCGATGGCAAAATACACTGGTCATAGGAGTATTGAACTGATTCCTTTGGAATGAAAATCCATAGTTGATGAATCTGTTAAATGTGAAGATACCACAAGTTGAGAGAATAATGGAGGAGGTGTAGTGAAATGAATGCTCAGACCTGTTACCAAAACTTGAACCCATGGGTTTGTAGAGAAGGAATTCTATGTAGCCAGAAAATGATGTAACCTCATTTCCACAGACCCCACCCATATAAAATAGTCATCAACACCTATTGGAAACATTCAGCCCAGGCAATGAAGTCACAAAGATAAGGATGGAATCTGTTTAGCACACTAACAGCTCAAGGAGCAGAAGCTGGACACATGACAAACAGTCATGCCTTGCCTATCAACAGGAACTAAGAGGTCAATATAATGGGCAATATAAATTTGAGATTCTAATGCTTCTGGAACACCTGCAAACCATACCAATTTATTAAATACAATGCATGGCAGGGATGGGCAGCTGTCCCCTTCTGCTTTACCCATGCAGTCTATGGGTGATGTGGTTTGGAAATGGTAAGTTTACGAAGTAATCATATTGCACGATTATTCACATAAGTAAAACTTGTGGAACACCCCATCTCAACAGTGAATATTGTAAAGTCACAGAAGATAAAGCACAAGTCAACATAGCTGTAGAGTGGATTTTAAACTGAAGAATACCCACTCAGGCACCACTTCTCATGGAGTCCATATAATATGGAAATGAAGCAAGGACCCTAGATAGGAAAAAATATATGAATATGAACTTACCGAGTTAAACTCACAGAGAAGACTGAGAAACGGCCACAGGTGGGAGATGAAAACCCGATGAAGAAACCATGATGTGGTGAAAATAATGGGAGATGAACATATTAGATATATTTCACAAAACTTGAAAAATCTACAAGTCCTTGATGAAAGGGTACCAGTGATTAAGAAAATCACAGCTGAACTCCTACTGGACCAGAACCCACAGTGTAGTCACCAATACCGTTGTTAAAGTATGTGATCTCAAAGAAAATGAGATGAAGCACCCACAAAAGGGACTGGTAAGGAGAAGGATGGGTTATGATAAAAGGTGTCATATTGAACAAATAGGAAAAAAGTAGGAAAGACTGGTTGTACTGATGCAAACTCATGATTACATTAACATAGAGAGAGTGTCAAAAACATATTACAGCAGAAATGGGGCAATACTGAAACCCTTGAAGATAAGATGATAGTAATAGGACGTGAATTAAGTTGTATCATAACTAATAAGGTCCCAGCAACAAAGAAACCACACAAACAAGGTCAGAGCAACAGACTGAGGCATATAAGAGCTGTACATCTAAACATTTTCAGAACATTATCAGAATAAAACGGTTGTGCATCTTAACATTAACCGAGTTTACAGCAAAAGGTCAGAGTGTACAAGAGCTATGCACCTACACACAAGTTCAGTTTACAGCAAAAGGTCAGAATGTAACAGCTGTGCTCCTAAGCATCAGTTGAGCTTATAAAATACATCAAACAGTTTAGTATTTAGATGTCAGCTGAGCTTATAGCAATAAATCAGAATAAAACAGTTGTGCATCTAAACATTAGATGCATTTATAAATAACAGACCAGAATATAACAGTTGTGTAACTTAAATATCAACTGAGTTATAGCAACAGGATAGCTGTGTTTGAAAGAAAAGACCAGAATTTTTATGTATACCGACTGAGTTTATAACAATAGATCAAATATAACAGTTGTGTATCTGAACTGTTGCTGAAATAAAAGCAACATGATAAAATAGGACTGTTGTACATCTTAACATAAAAACAGATCAATTACATACATATGAATCCTGAGTTTAAAAATTAGCCAAATTTACATTTATTGTGATAACGTAAAAGTCAAAGTATAAAAATCAATAGGTCAAAATATTGTTTCAAGATGTAGAAATGTCCCAGGTTTAAAGTACAGATTAGAATACTGTCTTCAGCATAAAATATTTTCATAAATAGGTACTCTTCTTTGTCACATCATTAAATCTATTCAAATCACTGGTCATCCTTTTTACACACAAGTTTCATTTCCCACAAAACTAAGCATTACTTCTAGTTCTATACATGTGCACAAATTGACTTAATGACCCACTCGAAATAAAAATGTATCTCAGAACGACTGGTGTGGGTATTAACACTTTTACTGATAAGGAGAGAACAATGTTTTGACTTAGATCATCCTCAGGTCAAGGTCGAAACTCTCCTTATCAGTAAAAGTGTTAGTACCTCTATCAGCCGTTCTGAGATACATTTCAATTATATATTGATTTGAACCAATTTAAAAACAAACAGATTAATTTGCTGGCATTTCATTAAAAACATCTATTTGTTAAACAATTATAATCTAACTACATTAATGTTTTATCTGGAGAGCTATACATAATTACAAACATATTCTGTGAAGTGCTATCTATTACTTTATCCATTCTGTTGTAGTTCATATAACAATTCATAATTAAATAGAAATCTTTATGACATTATTTATTGCATTTTTAATCTTAATACTCCTTACTACTGTACATCCAAACCTAGCTATAGCAACCAACCTGTCACTACTGTACATCCAAACCCAGCTATAGCAACCAACCTGTCACTACTGTACATCCAAACCCAGCTATAGCAACCAACCTGTCAGTACTGTACATCCAAACCTAGCTACAGCAACCAACCTGTCACAACTGTCCATCCATAATCTAGCTATAGCAACCAACCTGTCATTACTGTACATCCAAACCTAGCTATAGCAACCAACCTGTCACTACTGTACATCCAAACCTAGCTATAGCAACCAACCTGTCATTACTGTACATCCAAACCTAGCTATAGCAACCAACCTGTCACTACTGTACATCCAAACCCAGCTATAGCAACCAACCTGTCAGTACTGTACATCCAAACCTAGCTACAGCAACCAACCTGTCACAACTGTCCATCCATAATCTAGCTATAGCAACCAACCTGTCACTACTGTACATCCAAACCTAGCTATAGCAACCAACCTGTCACTACTGTACATCCAAACCTAGCTATAGCAACCAACCTGTCACTACTGTACATCCAAACCCAGCTATAGCAACCAACCTGTCACTACTGTACATCCAAACCTAGCTATAGCAACCAACCTGTCACTACTGTACATCCAAACCTAGCTACAGCAACCAACCTGTCACTACTGTACATCCAAACCCAGCTATAGCAACCAACCTGTCACTACTGTACATCCAAACATAGCTATAGCAACCAACCTGTCACAACTGTACATCCAAACCCAGCTATAGCAACCAACCTGTCACTACTGTACATCCAAACCTAACTATAGCAACCAACCTGTCACTACTGTACATCCAAACCTAGCTATAGCAACCAACCTGTCACTACTGTACATCCAAACCTAGCTATAGCAACCAACCTGTCACTACTGTACATCCAAACCTAGCTATAGCAACCAACCTGTCACTACTGTACATCCAAACCCAGCTATAGCAACCAACCTGTCACTACTGTACATCCAAACCTAGCTATAGCAACCAACCTGTCACTACTGTACATCCAAACCTAGCTATAGCAACCAACCTGTCACTACTGTACATCCAAACCCAGCTATAGCAACCAACCTGTCACTACTGTACATCCAAACCCAGCTATAGCAACCAACTTGTCACTACTGTACATCCAAACCCAGCTATAGCAACCAACCTGTCACTACTGTACATCCAAACCTAGCTATAGCAACCAACCTGTCACTACTGTACATCCAAACCCAGCTATAGCAACCAACCTGTCACTACTGTACATCCAAACCTAACTATAGCAACCAACCTGTCACTACTGTACATCCAAACCCAGCTATAGCAACCAACCTGTCACTACTGTACATCCAAATCTAACTATAGCAACCAACCTGTCACTACTGTACATCCAAACCTAGCTATAGCAACCAACCTGTCACTACTGTACATCCATAACCTAGCTATAGCAACCAACCTGTCACAACTGTACATCCATAACCTAGCTATAGCAACCAACCTGTCACTACTGTACATCCATAACCTAGCTATAGCAACCAACCTGTCACAACTGTCCATCCAAACCTAACTATAGCAACCAACTTGTCACTACTGTCCATCCAAACCTAACTATAGCAACCAACTTGTCACTACTGTACATCCAAACCTAGCTATAGCAACCAACCTGTCACTACTGTACATCCAAACCCAGCTATAGCAACCAACCTGTCACTACTGTACATCCAAACCCAGCTATAGCAACCAACCTGTCATTACTGTACATCCAAACCTAGCTATAGCAACCAACCTGTCACTACTGTACATCCAAACCTAGCTATAGCAACCAACCTGTCATTACTGTACATCCAAACCTAGCTATAGCAACCAACCTGTCATTACTGTACATCCAAACCTAGCTATAGCAACCAACCTGTCACTACTGTACATCCAAACCCAGCTATAGCAACCAACCTGTCAGTACTGTACATCCAAACCTAGCTACAGCAACCAACCTGTCACAACTGTCCATCCATAATCTAGCTATAGCAACCAACCTGTCACTACTGTACATCCAAACCTAGCTATAGCAACCAACCTGTCACTACTGTACATCCAAACCTAGCTATAGCAACCAACCTGTCACTACTGTACATCCAAACCCAGCTATAGCAACCAACCTGTCACTACTGTACATCCAAACCTAGCTATAGCAACCAACCTGTCACTACTGTACATCCAAACCTAGCTACAGCAACCAACCTGTCACTACTGTACATCCAAACCCAGCTATAGCAACCAACCTGTCACTACTGTACATCCAAACATAGCTATAGCAACCAACCTGTCACAACTGTACATCCAAACCCAGCTATAGCAACCAACCTGTCACTACTGTACATCCAAACCTAACTATAGCAACCAACCTGTCACTACTGTACATCCAAACCTAGCTATAGCAACCAACCTGTCACTACTGTACATCCAAACCTAGCTATAGCAACCAACCTGTCACTACTGTACATCCAAACCTAGCTATAGCAACCAACCTGTCACTACTGTACATCCAAACCCAGCTATAGCAACCAACCTGTCACTACTGTACATCCAAACCTAGCTATAGCAACCAACCTGTCACTACTGTACATCCAAACCTAGCTATAGCAACCAACCTGTCACTACTGTACATCCAAACCCAGCTATAGCAACCAACCTGTCACTACTGTACATCCAAACCCAGCTATAGCAACCAACTTGTCACTACTGTACATCCAAACCCAGCTATAGCAACCAACCTGTCACTACTGTACATCCAAACCTAGCTATAGCAACCAACCTGTCACTACTGTACATCCAAACCCAGCTATAGCAACCAACCTGTCACTACTGTACATCCAAACCTAACTATAGCAACCAACCTGTCACTACTGTACATCCAAACCCAGCTATAGCAACCAACCTGTCACTACTGTACATCCAAATCTAACTATAGCAACCAACCTGTCACTACTGTACATCCAAACCTAGCTATAGCAACCAACCTGTCACTACTGTACATCCATAACCTAGCTATAGCAACCAACCTGTCACAACTGTACATCCATAACCTAGCTATAGCAACCAACCTGTCACTACTGTACATCCATAACCTAGCTATAGCAACCAACCTGTCACTACTGTACATCCAAACCCAGCTATAGCAACCAACCTGTCACAACTGTCCATCCAAACCTAACTATAGCAACCAACTTGTCACTACTGTACATCCAATCCTAACTATAGCAACCAACCTGTCACTACTGTACATCCAAACCCAGCTATAGCAACCAACCTGTCACTACTGTACATCCAAACCTAACTATAGCAACCAACCTGTCACTACTGTACATCCAAACCTAACTATAGCAACCAACCTGTCACTACTGTACATCCAAACCCAGCTATAGCAACCAACCTGTCACTACTGTACATCCAAACCCAGCTATAGCAACCAACCTGTCACTACTGTACATCCAAACCCAGCTATAGCAACCAACCTGTCACTACTGTACATCCAAACCCAGCTATAGCAACCAACCTGTCACTACTGTACATCCAAACCTAGCTATAGCAACCAACCTGTCACTACTGTACATCCAAACCTAGCTATAGCAACCAACCTGTCACTACTGTACATCCAAACCTAGCTATAGCAACCAACCTGTCACTACTGTACATCCAAACCCAGCTATAGCAACCAACCTGTCACTACTGTACATCCAAACCCAGCTATAGCAACCAACCTGTCACTACTGTACATCCAAACCTAACTATAGCAACCAACCTGTCACTACTGTACATCCAAACCTAGCTATAGCAACCAACCTGTCACTACTGTACATCCAAACCTAGCTATAGCAACCAACCTGTCACAACTGTCCATCCATAACCTAGCTATAGCAACCAACCTGTCACTACTGTACATCCATAACCTAGCTATAGCAACCAACCTGTCACTACTGTACATCCATAACCTAGCTATAGCAACCAACCTGTCACTACTGTACATCCAAACCTAGCTACAGCAACCAACTTGTCACTACTGTACATCCAAACCTAACTATAGCAACCAACCTGTCACTACTGTACATCCAAACCCAGCTATAGCAACCAACCTGTCACTACTGTACATCCAAACCCAGCTATAGCAACCAACCTGTCACTACTGTACATCCAAACCCAGCTATAGCAACCAACTTGTCACTACTGTACATCCAAACCCAGCTATAGCAACCAACCTGTCACTACTGTACATCCAAACCTAACTATAGCAACCAACCTGTCACTACTGTACATCCAAACCTAGCTATAGCAACCAACCTGTCACTACTGTACATCCATAACCTAGCTATAGCAACCAACCTGTCACAACTGTCCATCCATAACCTAGCTATAGCAACCAACCTGTCACTACTGTACATCCAAACCCAGCAATAGCAACCAACCTGTCACTACTGTACATCCAAACCTAGCTATAGCAACCAACCTGTCACTACTGTACATCCAAACCTAGCTATAGCAACCAACCTGTCACTACTGTACATTCAAACCCAGCTATAGCAACTAACCTGTTATTATTTCCTTCACTTAGGATGTTGCTCCAAGTTTTAAGATTGAATTCCAAATACACTGCTGTATTCAGAAGCACATATAAAGTAGTCACAGATGTTCCGTGAGGAACCCATAAGCTTATCTGCTCCATATGGTGAAGGATATCAGATGTGTAACTGTGAACTGTATGAACAAAAGAAGCAGAGAAAGGAACGAATGCACCTTGGGCTGCCTCTACTGCTGGTATGTACTTACAGAGTTCTTTAACAAAGTTTAATACACTACGAAGAACTGCTTTTCTGTCTTTAATTCCTTCTGATGTATTCATGTACACCTCTCTCTTTGGGAGTTCTTCACCTCTGTTAAACCTTTCCCATTCCAAGTGAATTTCTTCCTGAATTATTTCTTCGATGGAGTGTTGCAGCGCACGCTGTAATATGTTAAGATATCCACTTTCCACTAGGCATGATCTGAAAGTAAAAAATTGTCATACAAACAAAGTAAAAATTATAACATGTTAATTTTGAAGTATAAAAAAAACTAGAAACATTTAAAAACTCTTAAATTATACATTTCATTCCAGGCTTGGCATGACCAGGTGGCTAAGGCACTCTATTTGTCTGAGAGCTACTGGTTCGAAATCCCGTCACACCAAACATGCTAGTCATTTCAGCCATGAGGGCATTATAACGTGACAGTCAATCCCATTATTCGTTAGTAAAAAAGAAGCCCAAGAGTTGGTAGTGGGTGGTGATGACTAGCTGCCTTCTCTCTAGTCTTGCAATGCTAAATTAGGGACAGCTGGTGCAGATAGCCCTCATGTAGCTTTGTACAAAATTCCAAAGGAAGCCAAAAAACATTTCATTCATATTATTGTATTTTACTGTATTTGACATTAATTTTCTCAGAAGCAAGATGAAACAGTTTTTGTTCCAACATTTTCGTTTAGCTTTATGCAATATTTTAACACCTTATAACAAGTCGCTATTGGCTACTATATCATACATGCAAGCTTGACCACAGGAATCTTATTCATAATTAAATTTCAGTTCTGTACTTTACTATTCTGACATTTGTTTACACACAAACTCAGGATGATTCCAGATTATTATACTCTTAACTGCCATTCCAACTGACAGAAGGAAAGTGCATTCACAGCAGTGAAAAGAAAACAGTATTATTCCATAATTTTGTAGAAATGATCAATTTAAAGTTGATATTTTCCTTACATGAAAATGTATTTCTGATAGATATTCACCTCAACAAATACACAGTTCAGCTCTATTTCCAGTACATCTGTCTCAGGGATGTGCATACCACTTGTCTTCAGCAAACTCCCATCCAATCTCATAAGATTTCTTGTGAATTGCATCACTGTACAGTGATATCATTTTGCAGCAAAAGCCCTCCACAAATATGAGGGCGATACACCTCTATGTAGAGCAAATCCCACTGTGCAACTGCACTTGAGAATGTCATTCTTTGATGAGGAAGAGAGTACAAAGGTGCATCAGAAGTGAGGATGGGTAGAGGCAACCATCAGAAATGTCTTCAGATTATGTTAACTTCCAAGACAACACCACACCTCTACACACTGTTCAGTTAGAATCCCACACTAAAATGGTGGAGGGGCCAGTGAAAGATGAACTCCTTGTAAAAAGTGTCTGAAGAAGTCCCACAGAGTTCTATACCTGGTTGGTTGATTGGTTGGATGAATTACTGTTTTATGACACAAAGCAGCTAGGCTATCTGCACCAAACATCCAGTAAAAAGGTAAAAGTAAATTCAGTAAAATTCACAAAAGGATATTAAGGTAAAACAAAGTTTAAAAAAATATATAAATAGCATAAAACCAATGTTTACATCTAGTCTACAACATTAAGAGAAACCCTACAGTAATAAAAGTCATAAAGGACTTTCTGTAGCACAACTGTAATTATCATAACTTGCCAGGAAGACTAACAGGTAAGTACAAAAACTATCTTCAGTCATCTGAAGTTGACCTTACCAGTCCTTGTTTCGAGTTATTCGATGTTATGGCCATTTTTAAAAAGTAAAAAAGTTTTAAAAGATGTGTAGCAAAATGTTAATAATAACTCGCCAGGATGAGTAACAGTTGGTTCAAATGGATAGTTCAAACAGCAGTGTTAGTTACCTGAAGTTTGCCTTTCCTGTCCTGGTGTTGAGTTATTTAATGTTATGGCCATTTTCTAATTTCAAATCAAAGTAGCAAGACTGTGATTCTTAAAAGGGATCCACATTAAAAAAGGTTTAATATATAAAACTTAAATAGAATTAGAAAGATTAATGGGCTTTAAAAAAACTGAAAACTTTACCAAGGTGGACAGTGTTACCATCACCAATAACACTATCTAACATTATGGACAAACTTTAGGACAGAGCATGTTTAAAATGGCCCCATCATTGAGAGTCGTATTGATGGCAAGAAAGTAAAATTTGGCTTATTGTGATCTGAGTGTTACACAGACAACACATTGGTGCATCAATCCCAGATAAAAGAAAAGAAAACATTGAGTTAAAAACTGCGACAAATTCCTATGGAAGCAAGTTGGCAAAAGTCCAATAAAGGGTTTTATTTGGAAAAGCTTGTTTTTGCATTGCTCACTCCAAGTCGACTGCCAGCTGGCACTGAGCTGTGTCTTGAATACAGGACCATAGTCCATGTATGGAACAGGCACAGAGCTGATAGTGCCAGAGCAGATAGATTTAGCTGCAGTATTGGGGAGCTCATTCCTGTGAATACCAATGTGGCCCAATATCCAGAAAAACTGGATTGAAGTAGATGTTAATGAGAAATGGGTCAGTTGGTTTTGAATATCAGCAAGAAAAGGATGTGAACCAACGTGAAGCAATCCCAGGGTCAGCAGAGAACTTATCAAGTCAGTGTAAATAGTGCAGTTTGAGTACTGCTTAGCTTCTGTGTGATCTAGGGCAAGAGAAATATCATACAGTTCAGCAGTGAACACAGAAGCTGTAGAGGGGATTCTGCACACAACCACCAAACTGCAACAAACCATGGCAGAGCCCACACACTCACCTGATTTTGAACCATCCTCATAAATAGGAATGGAAAGATGGTTCAAAAGATGTTCAGCAAATAAAAGACTACTTTGAATCAGGAGTATCTGCTTTTCTCAGATGACTTAAAGAATGGTCACATTTGAGGATTGTAATAAGCCATGATGGAATGGACTGACTAGTGGATAAAGCAATGTTGTCCAAGGACAGATCCAATTCATCCAACTGCACCTGGATATGAATGCCAAAAGGAGCAATGGCAGACCATCTGTTCTGAAAAAGTATAGCCCACCGAGGAAGGAAAACACAAACCCCAGGTGGAATGCTTTGGTAAGGAATGAAGTTTGGAAGCATATAGTAAAGACAGCTGCAAACAATGGAAGTGCAATGAAGGTTCATGAGACTATGTATAAGCTCTGAACTGGGGAAGCACAGAAAGCCCCAGTGCCTAGCCAAAGTCTTTGATAATGAATGGGGGCAAACCCATAGACCAGTGATCTGTAGTCAAGTTTTGATTGAAAAAAAGAGCATGATACATCTTTATCAGAGAACATTGATCCACTCCCCAAGTGGTGGTAGAGACAACATAGAGGATGTTCAGTGCTTTTGTACATTTGAGCCATATCTGCTTGATGTGTGGTATAAGGGTCAGCTTATGGTCAAAGATAACTCCTAGGAACTTTATCTTAGGAACCACAGGCAGCACAACTTCACCGATATGGAGTTCAGGATCAGAGTGAATACCCCATTGGCAGCAAAAGTGCACACAAATGGTTTTAGAGAGATAAAAATTAAAACCGTTTGCTGTGGTCCACTTCAGTTAATGATTGAGGGCAGTCTGAAGATGCCACTCAATATGTTATGTTCAATGAATGACATGAGATGTGAAAACCATCAACATAAAGCCCATTTGTAATAGTGAGAAGTTGTTCAGTGACAGCATTAATTTTTATACTGCAAAGTGTGACACTCAAAACACATATCTGAGAGACTCCAAGTTCCTGTAGAAAAGAATGAGAAAGTGTTTAACTCACACAAACTTGGAATCTTTTGTCCATTAAAAAATTTTAATAAAAATTGGCAAATGGCCACGTAACCAATATATATATGGATGTCTTGCAAAATTCCATATCTCCATGTTGTATCATAAGCCTTCTCAATGTCAAAGAATATTGATACAAGATGTCATTTGAGAAAGACTTCTCCGATTGGCATTTCAAGTCAAATTATGTGGTCCATGGCAGAGCTTTGTTGTTGAAACCAATGCTGGGTGGGCAAGAGGAGATTGTTTGATGTGAGGAACCAAAAAAGACGAGCATTAACCATCCTCTCTAAGATCTTACAGAGACAGCTCATCAAAGAAACTGGATGGTAGTTTGAAGAAATCTTGGGATCCTTCCCAGGCTTTGAGAAAGACAGGATAATAGCCTGACACCAGGCATAAGGAAAAACGTTCTCCTGCCAGATTCGATTAAAAACAATCAGAAGGATAGCAAGAGAAGCAGGAGATAAATGATGCAGCCAGTTTCAGTGTACATCGTCAGGTCCAACTAATGTACTGCCAGACCGATTGTCATAGAGACAATCCATTTGAAAGGAAAGAGGTGATCGCTTTGTCTGAGTCTTGATGGCCAAGAAGGTGAAGGAAGAAGCAGAAGTGCTAGATAACTGGCAAAAGCTTTCACCTGAAGTATTGGTGATATTTCAGGTATCAGCTACTTCCTGGCCATCAGAGAGCAAGATCGAGAGGGGGACAGAATTGTATTGCCCACTGACCTTTCATATCTTGTCCTACATGACTTTGGAACTGGTGGTAGAAGATATGCCAATTGTGAACTTAATCCAAGATTCCATTTGGCTTTGACGTTTTACCCACCTAGTATGTGCATGAGCCCGCTGCAAAGCGATGCAGTTCTAGAGTGTGGGATATCTATGGAAAGTATCTCAGGCCCTTTTTGAGCCTTCCATGCCACGTGGCAGACAGGATTCCACCATGGACGAGAATATAATGGAAAACGTGTCAAGGTTTCAGGTATAAATTGAGCAGCTGCTTGTATTATACAGTCAGTTACGGCTGCCACACAGTCATCTACTGATGGCTTGTAGACAATGGCAGGATCAAATTCTGCTAGAGCAGTGAAAGAGGGCCAGTTTGCCTGATCCAGCTTCCACTTGGGCACAAGGGTCGGGTGCCATTGACCACAGCAAGTCTCTCTTGAAATTGTAGGAAAATGATTCTTTTAGAGACACAGTGAGATTTATCTGCACTCCCACTGTAGATGTGAAATGAAGTGCAGCAGCAAATGTTCAAGATAAAGTGGTGAACAGCAACTTTCGAGCCTCAGGGTAAGTAATGTTTTGAATTGTTTTCAAATGCTGCACCTATTTCTCTTCAAACCCTTCAGGACAAGAATAAAAGTAAGACGAGTGACAGCCATTGCAACTGACACACTGAAAGTCCATTTCCCGTCATAAGCATTGTGGTCCTTGCCACTGCAACGAGCACAAATCAAGGAACCACAACATGATGTTTTGATTGACTGTACTGCTGATACTGGAAACGTCTGAGAGGGTTTGGAATGTATGTCTGTACCTTGCAATTAAGATAACCTGCCTTGATGGTAGTAGGTGGATGCTGTGATGTAAATGTCAAAATGAGGACAATAGCTGGCATCATAATTCCATCTTTTGAGTGGAGATTGCCTCACTCCAGAAACTCCTCGGGTGGAGAAACCAGTGAGGATCTCGGACTCAGGAATGCTCTTCAAATCCTTCTCAACAGTAACTCCTCGTGACAAATTTAAAGTTGCATGAGGCATAACATCAACAGGTATATCCCCAATTGCCTTTGAATACAAGAGGAGTTCATTGTGTTGAGATGTGAATGTTTCCACCAATATGTTATCAGAGTGAAGCTTCTTTACTGACTTTGGAAAGCCAGCAAGTCCTTCTAGTCCCTTCCAAGTGATAAAGGGAGACATTTGCTCTAAATGTTTGTCTGAAAGAGAATGTAGTAAAAAAAATGAGGTACAGGTGTTATGCATGTTAAAAATTGCTGCTCAGAACCTTCAAGATGTGACCTATGTGCTGTTTTTTCACTATTTTATTCAAGCCACCTGATAGGATCGATAAATGTGAAAGGGGCTCTGAAAGACAGTATAATGAGAGAAGAATATTCACACGCAGATACCAAAAACTATCAGTAGATTAAACAACCGAAAAGTTTAGGGGAGATTAATTTATGCAGAATAACCAGATGCTTGCCAACAGAAGCTTGTCCTAGGGCTGCCAAAGAAAAAGGTGACAAATCAAATTCAAAGAAATGTGGAAGTCTGCAAGAATCCCCAACTCATGACAAACAAAGGAGATTATGGACACACTGAACCACCCAACAGGACATGGGAATCAACCTGGATTCAACAGGAGAGAGATGAGAAAAAAGTGTGGGCAATCTACCAAGCTGTTAAAAGACTGAGGAAGGAGAAATTGGACTATGGAGAGGGATATAGAAGCATGATAGTGAAAGGTGCAAAAAGCAACCATAGGATAAACAACCAAACAGCTGCAATAGTAGACAAAAAGGAAGAAGATGCTAGAATAAAGAGATAGCCCTAAAAGCAGGAAACCAATGTACAAAATAGAGCAAACCAAATTAAAGTCTGAGTTAGGAAGCAAAATGAAGAGGAAGGAGAGAATTCAAGGATAGCAAACACTTTGTGGTACTGAGAGAGGCCTTGTACAAGTACAAGGCCTCCTGATAAAGGCAGTTGATAAAGTTGAAATCTGCAGGCTGACCCTCCCTATTCGAACATCTGCAAACAATATGGTATAAAATATTTGCAATTTTATTCCAAAGGTCAATATCGACATGGCATTTGAAAATGTTACTTATTCAATATATATGGTTCTGTAATGTGTTATAGTTTTCTATATTGTATCACACATGTCTATTGGCATAAATCAGTGAATTTTAGCTCAAAAATTTTTTTTTTTAATTAACAAATTATGTTTTGTTTAAATTGTCTGACCAGCTACTCCTATAACACTTCAATTCCATCATTTTCACTTGTTGTACGTTTCTGATACTTTTTACTTACTCAAGTTTCTACAGGATCTTTGTTGTAAAACTGTGTAATAAAATATATATATTTACTTAATAAAGTAAATCACACTGGGTTTTAAAAAAAATTTTGTATAAAATAATTTCTATTGTGTTTGCAGTTGACAGATCATAACACAGACACCTTCATTAATGTAGAATTTGTTAGTGAAAAATGGCTTCGTGAAAACCAAGAACTAAGGTATAGAAACACATGTGGAACTGTGTATAAAGAAATTTACATTAGCACCTGGTATTCTTCTCATAAAGAAGAAATGTTGTGGAGTGTATGATGTCGCTCATGCAGAAGAACAGGGCCAGCAAGCAACAGAGGTCAACTTCTGATGAAGTGAATCTCCTGCCCTATGCAGTGAATGCACACTGGGAATATTGTAATGTTTACATTCTCTACCCTAAGAATGTACCCAAACATACTGATAAACTTTACAGACAGTTCAACAAGAATGTTCAGTAAGTCAGACTGAATGATATTTAGAAGACTGAAATGAAAGTTTACAATGAAGAAATGATGTAACTGTTTGACACATTTTGTGAGGATGAGAGGAAGACAACTTGAAAAACAACATGGTTTTATGATGAATCAGATTGAATTAGACTTCTTGCAAGATATGAGAGGACCAAGAGGAGTTGGTGGATCATCAATGACAAATATCCAGAGAACATCATAATGTGAAGAACATAGGATACTGTTGAAGAATTTAAGAAAAAGGAAGATGTAGACAAGAGTTAGTTAAAATGAAGCAGACCTGAGGGCAGATAGTGCTAATAATGATGAGGAAAACTGCAATAGGAAAGACGGTGATGAATCTGAACTGCAGATGGAAGTAGATAAAGTGAAAGGAGGAACACAGTAAAATTTCACATGTACCTGTCACTGATCAGTATTCTAGTTCTACATATAATATGCTATACAAATTCTAGTATATCTGGGAAAAAGTCAGGAATAATTAGTCTAAGTTCTACTGGGTATTTGACAAGCTTAAAAGAAACTTCCACTGTTCTAATACTTTAGCAGTTGCAGCTCTAAATGAAGTTGCCAGTGGCCTATTTGGAAGGAGCTACAAATACAATGACCAAAATGAACAATGTGTTCATCTTTCCACTGCACAACGTGTAAAACATCTGAGACTCTAGCAAAGCCATGCTCTGACTCTCACATGCATTGTTGAAGTAATGAAATCTGAGGATGTATTCATTACATATCACAGTGATAGATCAAAAAGACAGGAACACTGATGGACACTCTGTTCTAGATGTTACCATTGATGGCAAGTATAGGCCTTTTCCAACATTACCTATTGCCAGTGAGAGCTGCTCCAACCTTGAAAAACTTTAAGTTAACTGTTCTGAACACTATTGTTGTTCAGTGACATTAAAGCGACAAAAATTCTTTAAAAATTTACATTCCAGGAAACAAGTGCCACAGTTCACGACATCGACCTTGATGAACAAGTAGCCCTAAATTTCAGAACTGATCCTATCTCAATTTACTTTACATTGAAAAGAAAAATGGTGAAATCTTACAGCAGGGTGTAAACAACAACAACACTGGTCCTGATGAAAGATATTCCTCCTGCTTTGTTAATACAACATCTCACAACTGCAACAGAGTAGTTCATTGACTGTTTCACTTGGCTGTTTTCATGACTTTGATCATTGAAAGCAGCGGAATTCAATGTACATATTCTCCAAAGAAACCAGCTTGCTGTGTCTTTCAAAAAATAAAGGTTCAACTACTTTGTGTAGTTGTGTGCTGTTTTATTGTATCATGAAGCAGATGTTAAAAGCTTTCTCTACTGGTATGATACAATCACTGACACACCTGCCTGTATTGTGGACTTTTTAGAATTTCTGTGTTTCTTGTTCTGCTGTACTTGGGATCCATTTAATCGAGCACTACCTCTCCATCACATACTTTAATCTTGTATATTATGAACAGGTAGTTCCCACTATGCAGCAGATGAAAAAAATGATCTTGTGAAATGAGACACTGATGAGAAGAATCAAGTCAGGATAAAGAGAGAGCCCATATATCACCAATACTGCCCGCTGGAGGTGGTTCCTCAAGATACAGCTCTCAGCAAATGATAGGCAATATAAACCTGATGTAAATGGGCTCAAAAATTAATATCAAATGCAAAGGGATATGGAACAGGAGCCTCACAAGCTGTTGGTGCAAGAAATTATCATGAAAGAGACAGAGTGAAATATCACCAAGTGATACAGAGGTAGAAGTGAGAACTTAAAACAGATGTGCACATAGAAACATCAGAAGTCCTGCCATCAAAAGAAATGTACCTCCTCCTAAACATGTTCTCATTCTGGATTTAAAGTCTTCCTCTTTTTCTCATCTTCTCTTGATCAGTGGTCTTTAGTTTAATACTCTTAGCAGTGACCACCACACATGTACAGATATCTGGGTACTTTTCTTCTGGTGTTGGTCTCACTTTCTGCTGAGTCATTTCCATTTCTCCACATTTATATCTATTCACTTCCCTATGTATGAATTACATTATTTTTCACCCAGTCCATGGTTGATGTGTCAAACACTTTCCAACACATCTATCTTAAGTTCTCCTCCCTTTGTAGTCTATACTCCATTTTTTGCATTTTCCTGTTCCTTGTTTCACTTTTTGACTTAACATTTGCTCCTCTTGTATTTTCTGACATTGTGTGGGTCTTTGGCTCCCATATTTAAGGTCTGGGGCTGGACTTTCCATTCCTGAACTATTACCTTCTATAACTCCATTCTTAGATATTTTCTCTTCCTTTCTTTTCTATGGCTACTTGATTGGGGGTGGGGTACTTGTCCTGGGATCTACATTCTTTCCTACACCAATTCTTCTTGTCTCAACCAAGTTAAGCCAACTTTTTTGACTCTGACCTGTGACATGACTAAGTTTTACAATTCTCATTCTCCTATATGAGAGGTTAATTTGCTTTTGAGGACTAACTTCCTCAGAACCTTTCATTTCTTTTGGTCCAGCACTGATGTGTCTCCAACTATGCACTTATGAACCAATGATTTTTGTTCTTGGGGTCCATTTTTCTCTATATTAGCATTTCCTTGGTGATTGGACTATGTCCAGATTACTTCCTGCATTTGCTTACTGCCTCAAACACAAATTTATTCCGTTGAAAATGGAAGTGAGGAAAGAGATAAATATGGAAAAACAGAAATAACTGCTAGCATAAAGCGAGCCCAATAGTAGAAAGATAGTACATGTGTGATTATCACTAATAAGAGTGATTTTATTTACCTTAAAAAGTTTTCAATTTTTATGTATTAGTTACCTTTATAATAATAAAAAATACACATCTAAAACAAGAAATAATGTATTTAACTAGGTCTTTGACTTTGTACTCTTGACTCATGGCAGTTAAGACTGAAATGACGAACTGAGCCAGTCATCACAAGCAAAAAAATTAAAAAGAAAGGCTGTAATGGACAAAAGCAACAGTAAAACAGGGAACTAGAAGCTAAGTGTCCATTTAATAGTGAAACAAAGTCCCAGGAAAGTAGCTCTTGAGAACAATTCCACTGAACTCAATAAAAACAAGCAGATCTGTAACCAACATCAAGCAGGAAAGGGCTGAGAACCACGAGGTCTACCATTGTGGATAAACTAAAAGAAGCAAACTAAGGTGTTGAAAAAGTGTCTGCAACCATGGACCAGGTTATTAATCACCATGAAGGACATTGCAGACTACAAAAAACTACTAGAAACCAATGAAAGACTAGAATTGGGTTGATTGAAATAGAAGGAAGATTGGATACTAAACTTTACGGGAACAACAAGAAAGATGGGAGTGTACAAAGTAATAATGACTTTTTGTCGTGGAAATGTTTTTATGACTAAAATCCTTTCAATTAGTCATCTAATTTTCTCTACCACTATCGGTTATTGTACAAAATAACTGTAGTCAAATATAAATTTCATTACATACTATTATTTGACATTCTTCATTGCATCATAAGTTTTAATTATCTGCATATTTGACAACTAACTCTGCCTTAAAACAGCTAAGACAACAGACCTTTGGTTTCTATGTAGTATTTCACAAAGAATTTCTGATTAGTGATTTGTTATTGTTAAATAATGATTTTAAACACCTTATCAAGTACTTTCACTTATTCAACATAAGGTCAGAGTTTAGTTGAAACTCATAACAGATAAATCTGGATAATTGTTCTTAAACAAATTGTGTAAAATCCATAATATTTGTCTAAGAAGAAAATGCTAACAGAACTGGAAGGACATCAGCAAACCACTGGAACTCAACACCAGCCTCACAAACATACCTCCAATCCCAGGACAAAGAGGCACAGTTTTCACTTCCATGGGAAGCAGTCTTGGTCTGGTGGAAGGGTGACTGTTTAGGGCTTTCATCTGGAAGCGAGCTGTTTACACCTAAAAAACAACAAAGCATGTCTTAACTGTTGAGAAATGTTAAATTTTGAACAGATATTTTCAATAATGTTCAAAGGTTTCTTTTCTAAATTCTGAAATATTTTACTATCATATTACTACAGTTCATTAAGACATTTACAAACCAACAAGACTACAGTAATATACTATATTAAACCAACCATTATCTCCTAGTATCTGTAAGTACAAACCAACAAGAATACAGTAATATACTATATTAAACCAACCATTATCTCCTTCTAAATTAGTATCTGTAAGTAATAATACATAATTAAAAAACATTAATTTCTGAAAAATGATAATATATTTAAAAAATATATTTGGAATGTCCTAAAAATCTCTTTTAATGCACAAAAACAATAAAGCTACAAGTTCCACTTTTCTACAAACAGAATAGCTCTAAAACCCTTATGAATACTAATTTCATTAATATCTCTATTATTAGTAAAGGTAGCTTTAAAACTTTTATTTCCTTCTGACTTTAGCAAAGAAACGAACTACACACAGCACCACACAATTCACCATACAAATAAAATTTGCTTACAGCTTTCAGTCATTAAGTAATATATTTACTTCAAAGACCATTGTTTTTATTATTATTTGTCTAACCTCCTAGGAGTTGGAAGCAAATACTTTGAGCAGCAAAGTTTAAGTCATCACATACAGGACCTCCTGTGTAAAGTAAATTAATTTGTTCTTCAAACTTCAGAAATGCTTCAACCATATTCAAGATAATATCTGCGAGTTGAAAAATTGCCACATGTCCTTTCTCTTTGTTCTCATTAAACGTTGTTGTCCAGTTTTTCCCACTTTCTACTGTTAAAGATTTTCTTGTATCAAGGTTAGTGTCATTCATAATGACACTTAATGAACCTTTTGACACCAGTGACCCTTTACCTTTTGTGCTCTTAAAACTTTTACCATTCCATCTGTTTGATCGAGATTTACCAGACCCAGGGTGAACCTCAACAGATAGTCTGTCCTGTTCTACTATGTCAACAAATACATCTTTTTCCTCAAATATCAATGTTCCTAAATCATCTTCTAAAATGGCAGAATCACACAGTTGTTCCTGACCATGGTTTATGAAACACTGGTTTTTCTCTTTTAAACAAAAAATTAATTTTACTATGTCTGGCCAGGTTTTCTGTTGTTGTCTCAAACCATCTAAAACTCTCAAAACACTTGAGACATGATCTGCAATGAATTCAGTGTAATTTTTCTGGACTTCAGTCCAGGTCACCACAAGAGGTTGAAAGTAACCTATGCATACCATCTCTAGGTCTTCTATAATACAGTGCAGACAGAAAGACAGTAAGCAAAATAAGCAACACGAGAGCTCCTCAGAAGCTTCTGTACAAGGACATTTGAAAAGCTTTAATTGCTTCCTGCGTAATCTCCTATGAAAATCCCAAACTGAAGTGGCATCCAAAACAGAACAAATTATCTTTAAATAGTATCTAAAAGCAGCTTTTTTCACTAAACGACTGTGACCACTGTCTCCTGTCAGAACAGACTGCAAGTGGCTATTAATGTAACTTTCCACATGAAAGCAAATACAGTTCCAAAGAGCTTCTGTTGCTTTCTCAGCACTAAGGCTAGGAATATCGGAACTGACTCTTTCAGAACAAAATGAGCAACACAGACATGTCGACGTAATCAGTTCAAGCCCACACTGTCTTCTCAATTCTTCTAAGTGGCTTAACAGCTGCTCAAGACATCCCACATCATAATGTATGCAGGCAACCTATAAAAATATAAAACAAAAATAACTACCAGTAATGTTTTCTTGTTTAATACTAGATAGGACAACAAACAAGGTTTAAGTAGAATAAAAAACATTTCTGATGTAATATTTTTTTTTTAAATTTTACAACTCATAGCTGAGTGGAAAGGGAAAAAACAATACATTAACTTTTAACAATTAAAACAACACAACATTAATTTTTAATAATTTCCATAAATATCAAGTCGTAATGAATTTGCTTCCACCCAAATACCAAAAATATTACGATTTAAATTATTTTTATAACTAAATGTATATACATTTAGAAAGATTAAAAACAGAAAAAAAGAACAGCATATCAAAGCCTTGGAAGTGATGTAATGAAATGCAAGTTCATAAGAAAGTGAATAATGAAATAAAAATTGCAATCACAATAGAAATATCCAACATCAGGATACAAATCCTGAGATGGATCATTATACATTGTGTTCTGGTTTTTTAAGATACTGGTTGAAGAAAGACCCAAGTTGTGTTGGGGGAAAACCCTCCTTCCAATTTAACCTCAACTCTCATGGCCTCATATGAGTAAAACAAACAAACAAAGAAAACAAACTTGGAGCAGCAAACAAAGAAAACAAACTTGGAGCAGAACAGAGTGACTTAGCTCACACAGTCCAGTTTATTTACCATGTTTCACTGTCAGAAGCCAGTTATGTGAAGGTTATTGATCAAAAGAATAAAGAGAAAAATTACAAAAGATAAAATAAAACGTTACAACTAAAACATAAAACAGCAAGAAATAGAAAGTATTACATGAATAAGAGAGACAGTAAAAATATTCTTTAAGTTAGCATAACAGTCTCAGTATGATGTTTGTCCAAATAGATATCAGGATATTGCTACACTAAGCCTATCTCTAATTATTAGATTATTTCCCATTCACAGCTTTTCCATGCTGTTATCTAGATCTTTAATGGTTTTAAAGAGATACAAACAGTAGCAGGTATTATGTAGGAATGTGACACAACTACCATTACATTAATTAATCTAAAAGATCACACAGTAGCAGGTATTATATAGGAATGTGATACAACTACCATTACATTAATTTACCAAAAATAAAACTGTATTATCTGAAGGTGACTCCAAACCTCCCAAAATTTATATCTGTGTCACTAAGTTTCATAGTTTTCACCACAAGCAATGATACACCAACACAACAATTCACTAAGCAATCTTCAATCAGAAATACTCTCATTATAGAAAAATTTGTTATTGTATCACAAACTTCCCATTCCAAATGTCATCTTAGTTCTTGTTTATATGTGAACCCTTTTCAACAATTCAATTTCTTACTAAGACACTCAGTACTTCAAATATGGCCCGAGCAATGACCTAAACAATAAATTTATAATCTCTTTAGACTTGTATTAAATATTTCTGTACCACAAGTAAGGACCCATCTTGAATGACTTATGAGAACAACCATAACACCACAAGTAACGACCCATCTAGAATGACTTATGAGAACCATAACACCAACATTATTTTCTCACATAACACTGTTAAGATTGTTCTCATCAAAAGTTAACATTTTCCTAAACTTAAAATGTATTTCTTATACCCACTCACTTTCTCTCATAAAAAGCTCTTTACTTGTACTGCCCTCCACTGGAAAAGTTTTGCTCACTGCTAGCTTCTGCTTATTACTAATGTTAAACTTATAATTCAAGACATGATACCACAAATATACTACTCTGCATCTACTGTAATGAGAAGCCACCTGCCATTTAGTTACCATACACAGTAAATGCTTTATAAAGCAGCAGTATCTTTTTCACATTCATGACCAGAATATCGTCAGTATATTTTCAGTAATTTATTGACAATTCATTCATCTGTATCACTGATGTAGTTAAAACAAGCAAAAGTCCAAGCACTGAGCTCTGGAGTACCTCAGATGTAGCATTAATCTAATTTGACAATAACTCTCTTCTTCCAGTCAAACAACTTGTCCTTCACACCCATAGAAATAATTATTTTAACAAACCTTCCATGTGGAACCTTGCTAAATGCTTTCTTAAATCTCAGATACACTAAATTCACGGCTCTACTTTTACCGACCTAAAATACTTTCAAAGTACATCTAGTGTGCAATCTGATGTTGCTTTCATCACCAATTATACAGCTACATTTTGTGTAGAATATCTAGGAAACCAGTACATGAATTGTGAAGGATGAACACACTACAACATATATGCAGAAATTGGAATGGAACATAAATTAACACTGAAACACATGCTATCCACACGAAGTCAAAAAATATGAATAATGATAGTTCATGTGAAATATATGCACAAGTCAAGCTAAAAAATGAAATGCAAAAATGGCTTTCACTGAAATATGCCACAGAAATGTAAAATAATATTCACACTTACAAGATAAACCTAAAATTAGTTCAATCCACTAATCATGAAGTTTTTTCTAAAGAAATTAACGTTAAAAATAAAGTACATGCATATGGTTTACACTTATAACTCTGAGGTCTACACCATATAACATAACCTTCAGCCAAATATAACTGGACTTTTTTGGTATCCTGTTTAGATTTTTAAATAATTTGTGATGTGAAGTAGGTATATGATGGGGGCGAGGAGAGACAAGCTTTACATTTGGCATTAATAATGTAATCTAACTGAACCATTTTGTCTCACTGGTTGTAAAAATTAATGTTTGATAAGCATTGTACACATACACATTGAATGTTTTTGCTTTGTTGCATTACAACAAACAGGGTTTAGTTGTTCCATTTCAATATAAACTAAAAACTATTTGTATTAATGTCATAGTTGACCATATTCTAAGAAGTTTCTAACACATCGCACAAGACATACTTTATGTAAAAAATAATTCAATTTCTGACCAATCATAAAATTAAAGGAAAGGCACGAGTTCAGTCTGATGTCATACATTGTTCACCTGGGAATAAATGCAGTGGAATGAAACTAGCATATTCAAGTGTTATCCAATCACACTTCAATGTCCACTTCATGAGTGTGTCCTTGAAAAACCAAAGTTACAACTAAGATATTTTCACTTCAAAACACGAACAACTGTATGATTGAGTATTCGTACAAAAGATTTCACAGCTATACTTACTCTGTTTTGAAAGTATTTCAATAAACATGTATTCTCAAGACAGCCAATACTGGTATTAAAACTTTAATTAAAATAAAGTACAGAATAATTTTTGACCTTTGTTAACCTGAAGATGAACTAAGAAGGTCAAAACATTGTTCTGTATTTTAATCAAAGTTTTAATACCCATACCAACCATCTAGAGAATACACGTGGGTTTCTTGTCATCATGAATTTCAATAAAAAAAATTTTTATTTGATGTTACGTGCGAAAACAATACTGTTGAGAAGTAGTCATAACAGAACCATTTGCATAATGACTTTTATTGTGTATGTGTAATGTTTTCATTTCACTTCAAAATATTATGCAAATATATCTTACAACTTTACTAAGACAGCTTCTCTGACGTTTTGTCTGAACATCTTTCTTCACTGAATTAGTTTCATTTTTACTCTTCCCATCAGAAATATTCTCCCCTTTTCCATTTTCACACCTGCTTTCAATTCCTTCTAGTACTTCTTCAATTTCTTTTAAACAAGCTTCAATACTAAATGTGTGACAGAAATAAACCTAATAATAAATACACAATTATATGAAAAAAAGTAATTTGTTTAGTTAAGACTTCTCATGAATGAGAAACTTATATTGACATTCTTTATCTTCTTTCCAGCAAAAAAAACAAACACACATACAAAGATAAAACTGTTCAAAATCTAATGTTCCAGAAGTAATAATTCTCATGCCAAAATTTACATCAGGATTATTAACCAAAAAGGAAACATATCACAAACCAATGGTACTTATCTTCTCTGTGATAACCCACTAAATGTATGAAATGCATGAAAGTTTGCACATTATTGTTACATCTGTAGGATAGAGAAGTGTTTGAAAGGTTATATTTCTACATTCCATATAAAATTCATCATATCACTTGGAAGATTACTTTTATTTTGTTCCATAACAAACCAGAACATGACTTTAGTTTACCCAAGGAGTTCTTGGGTACTTAACAGCTGCTTATCACTCACTATGTAGAAAATAGTTATGACCAATAAAGTAAATAAATTTTGATTCAAGAAACCTGAAAACATAAATGCTTTCAAAGGGTGAACCTTTCCTTTTTATGCTATTTCAGTTTTATTGAATTAGAATTCAGTTTAAACTTATTTGTCTCATTAATAAAGTTTTCTCACCTCTGATCTGTAGAATTCAACTCCTCACTCAGAACTTTGTCAAGAGACATGATACAATTCAACATACTGAACGTCATTGTCTACATTAAAAAATCTGAAATGTGTAATTCCATCAGTTATTCATATGCTTCATCAGTTGAAAATAAATCAAATACATCTTTTCCAATTTCACCAGTTGAAAATTAACAGCAAACATTCAATATAAACCCACTTCCTCAAAGAACAAAAAAATCTTCACATGTTCAGTAGCACTTAACACTAATTTATACAGCAGATTAGTAATTACAAGATTTTCAATAGATATTTATTGACAATTTTAGAAAAAAGTGTGTGTGATAAAACCTATTATTTTTGATTAATTAAATTCCTTCAGACTTTCATGGGCAAGACCATTGCTATATATTAAGAAATTATTCCTGGTTCTTTTGTACTGTTCCCACACATTCACCTCCACTCCAATATTATGATTTTTTTTAAACATTTATTTATCAAAAGTATGACTACTTTTTCCTAACAGAGGTGGTATTTAAGTTATACAAGTATTGACAATACGAATCAAATGAAGATAATTATAGAAACTAAGTAATTTTAAAGGAATTTGTTATTAAGATTTGATACAAATAAAATAATTTAGCTTCAGTTTCACTCACAGATTATCATTAGCACATGAAAACACTTCTACTAAATGTACGTTATTACTTCCACTGATACTACTAGGGCTTATAAGCTGAAATGTATTTGTATTAAAATAATCAACAGTAATAATAATACTTTCTTTTCAATAAAACTCAATGTTAGTTTTATTAAAGCATCATATATTAATTATTAGAACTTAAAATAGAAACAAATGTTGTTTGCACATAATATTACAGATTTAAACTTATATATATTACTAGTCTTACTACTACAGCACCACAGTTGTATTAATCTGGAATTTTCATATTGAAACAAAATAAATGGCGCCACCTTCAAAATAATGAGATTACTGTTCAGCTGAAATAAGCTATTAATTTAATAAAAATATTGCATAAATCAAGATATGTTACCTACTTAATGATTGAATGTACAATACAATGCAAAAGTGTTGGTACAAAGTTAAAATAGTATATTTCAAGCTATTTTAAAATAGGGTAAATAACTGGTAAAACATCAAATTTTATTGATCCTTATTGTTAGTAAAATAGATTGTTTGTTTTATTTTGTGAATTTCGCGCAAAGCTACTCGAGGGCTATCTGCGCTAGCCGTCCCTAATTTAGCAGTGTACGACTAGAGATAAGGCAGCTAGTCATCACCACCCACCGCCAATTCTTGGGCTACTATTTTACCAACGAATAGTGAGATTGACCGTGACATTATAACGCCCCCACGGTTGAAAGGGCGAGCTTGTTTGGTACGACAGGGAGTCGAACCCGCGACTTGGCTAATCTACAGCTGAGCTCCATGGTTATAACTTCATGTGGTAGGTCAATGGTAGTCTGAAGAACTATGCATACTTATGCAGTAATGGGAAGATCTATTATCAAATTAGAGGATTTAGTTTAAATTTTATCAGTAGTAAGAAATTAAACTTTTCAACAATAAAGAGTAAAAAACAGATATATCCAATAGTTTTCAGTGTTCTATAGTAGTGACAAATGGGTATAAGATATGCAGACATTTAAAGACTCGGGCAATTCATAACAAAAAAAATAAGAATTATATAATAGTTTATACTAGAAGTTATATCCTTCAAAACTATAAGAATGAATAGTATGGGCATATATATATTTTTTCATCTTACGGAGCTAACTTTTCACCATGGTCTACAAACTGAAGAAGTGCTCATTTTAATTTCAGATGCATAACTATAATTAATTAGTGCGTCACTGGCCAGGCATGCTATCAGAGAGCGTCAGACATATATCTCTGTGCCAAACCACCATGGTAGGCGGCAATAATGTCAGAGTTGTTGCAGATCTGATTTCAAGCCCAGCAAAATTCAGCCTTCAACTCGACGAGAACACCGACGTTTATAATCTAAGCCAACTTGTTGTATTTGTGTGCTATGTGAAGAACAAAGAGATAAAAGATTTTTTTATTTTGTAAGCCTTTTATAACAACAACTAAGGCAGCCAACGTGAATAAACTTGTGGATGACTTCTTCAGAGACAACGATCTTTCGTGGGATATGGTTTCTGCAGTTTGTTCGGACGGAGCTCCAGTCATGCTGGGACGAAACTCTGGTTTTGGTGCGCTGGTGAAAGCTGATGCACCACATGTCATTGTAACGCACTGCATTCTGCACAGGCATGCATTGGCAACAAAAACCTTGACTTTAAAACTGGCAGAAATATTAAAAATTGTATTGGAAAGTGTGAACTTTGTGTGAAATAGTACCCTGAAGCACCGCATTTTCAAATAGCTGTGTAATGAAACGGGCTCTGAATTCGAGGTACTTCTGTACCATCATAACGCTCGGTGGTTATCCCGGGGAAAGGTGCTGAATGGTGTTTTTGCCATGCGTGTGGAATTAGCCATGAACACCAACATTGTCATGCAGATTACTTCAAAAACTCTGAGTTCACTCTCATTTTGAGATACATGGCCGATATCTTCAATGTTCTCAATCATCTCCATCAACAAATGCAAGGCAGTGGAGTCAACATCATCGAGGCGGAAGAAAACCTGAAGGCTTTTCAAAAAAAGCTACCGTTATGGAAATAACGAACAGAGAATGATAACTTCGCAAACTTTCCCCTGCTGGACAACTGTGTAAGTAAGATCGAAGATGTGTCTGAAATCAAAGACATTTCTGTACCCGGGGAACTGAAGCAAGCAATTACTATGCACTTAGATGAACTCACAAAGTCTCTGGACGGATACTTCCCCACCAGAGAGTCATATCCAGCATGGGTGAGACAGCCGTTCACGTTTAGTGTTGTGACAACAGATGTCAATGATGAATACCTTGACAAAATTATTGAACTTCAGCAGAGCAAGGTTCAACAGCAACTTTTCAGAACAACAACGCTTTCAACGTTCTGGTGTCACCAAATCGTACTGTATCCTCTTATTGCTAAGAAAGCCCTTGAGATATTCATACCGTTTGTTACAACGTATCTTTGCGAGAAATCATTTTCGAAGATGGTAGACATAAAAACGAAGAAAAGGAAAAGACTTTGTTGCGAAAATGACATGAGAGTGGCACTTGTCAAGGTGAAGCCGCGCATTTTTGAACTTGTCTCTGATAGGCAACAGCAAAAGTCTCATTGATTTGTAGTAAATATTCATTATGTTTTTGTGTGAAATTCGTGTTTTGTTCTTTGAACACAGTGATATTGTGTGCAACTGATGCATGGTTCATTTTGTGCACCAATAAAATATCTACTAATGTTTTGAATTTGAATAAATTATATTTTATTTTTCCAATTACGAAGGGTTCAGTGAATGTAAGTACGAAACTTCCGGGACTCAGTACCTTCAACAAGATTAAGAACCACTAATCTGGTACAGTACCCCCAACAAGGTTAAGAACCACTAATCTGGTATAGTGCCTCCAACAAGGTTAAGAACCACTAATCTGGTATAGTGCCTCCAACAAGGTTAAGAACCACTAATCTGGTATAGTGCCTCCAACAAGGTTAAGAACCACTAATCTAAAAACTTAGAAGCAAATTCAATACGGGTTTAGGAAATCTAGAAAAACTACAGACCACCTGATCAAATTAATGGAAACAATCACTAATAGTTTTAACAAGAACGAATGCACCGTAGCTTGCTTCATTCAACTTTGTCTGGCATAGCGGATTACAATACCGCTTAACGGAAATAAATATACCTCAGGGTATATCCGTTGGCTATCGAACTTTCTGGATAACAGAACACGTAAAGTCGATGTTAATGGAGCCTACTCAAAGTCTGTTTTCACCTGAAGCAGTAGTCCCACAAGGAGGGGTAGTTAGTCCTATCTTAATCATCACGTATGTGAGTAATATTCCACTGTCGAACATGGACTTACGTTTTACATCACAATTTGCTGACGATGTAGCAGTCTGTAAGAATGCCCCCATACGTTCAAAAGCAGCAACAAACTTCCAACCAGTTAGTCCTAAATAATGTAGAATAATACTGTCAGAAACATAGAATAAAAACAAACCAAGTAATACTGATCACCAGATTAAATACATTTAAAAAATATCCACCAAAGTTATGCATGAACTAATCACTACTACTGACTGCTACCTCGGCTAAGTATTTAGGATTAACCTACGATACCAAGTTAACGTGGATATAGCATAATAACAATATACTGGCTGGAATCTGGAAAAGAGTATATTATGTAAGAAGCCTATCGGGTAAAAATCAAGGCATTTCTCCTGATAATATAATACAAATATACAACATATACATTAAAAACATTATAGAATACGTATGTCCAACGTGGCTAAACATATAACAAAAACAACTATAAAAAATGCATAAAATACAAAATTCAATCATCACAACAGTGTATAAAGTAGAGCACAGCACTTCATTAACAATAATCCACAAGTATGTAAACAGTTTGTTTGTTTCTTTTTGAATTTCGCACAAATCTACTCGATGGCTATCTGTGTTGGCTGTCCCTAATTTAGCAGTGTAAGACTAGAGGAAAAGCTGCTAGTCATCATCACCCACCGCCAACTCTTGAGCTACTCTTTTACCAACGAATAGTGGGACTGACCGTCACATTATAACGCACCTACGCTGAAAGGGCGAGCATGTTGGACGTTTATATTTATTATCATATACATAGTTTATAAATAACTTTATATAAATCGATTTAGAAAAAATGGATTGTTGACGACACATGGACATTGTCCTGAAAAGGGCCGGAGTACGTGTTCGTTACTCTGGTCCTCATGCACTACAACTTTAACATAGTAGTAGCTTAGAATTGAAGTTAGGGATGGAGGAAGAGGTCTTTTTGTACTTGACCTTCCTGGGTATAAAATTTTCAACATACCCAAATACCCATAAAGAAGAAGCGAAGTGAACTCTCTGGTCTTGGACAGCAGTCGGTCTCGGAGTGGAGTCCGGCAGGCGGACAGATGAATATCTTTCTCTTTCCGGTTCAAAACATACTGAACTCATCCTTTCCTTTGGTGAAGCCAATCAAGTCGAGAGAGAGATCTTAATGCATGGATAACTGAGGATTTCCACAATAAGTGCCCGGATGAATGATGGATGTTTTTCTAAAGGTTTTTTTATGTGGTGATCTAGCTACAGGAAAAATACCTATAAGACATACATGACGTATGTGAACATCGATCCAAACACGTGGTGGAAAAAAAGCTTTGAAAACATGAGAGAAAAGAATCAACCAGTTAAACTCAAAATGAAGAGACAATGAAGGAGAAGTAGGAAATGAGAGAAAAAACTGTGACGGTGAACAGTTAACTTAGGAACACATAAGTTATGTCACCAAACATGCTCACATTGGGTTGGATTATTCAGTTACGCCTGGGAGGTGTGAACACCAATATTTCACAGGTGCAAATATCTATTTTATTATTAAACAGAAATATATATACTACTGCCGTCGTAAAAAATACGGATAGAAATGGAAAGTTAAAGTCGGGTCAGAACAAGAAATGGAAAACTTGAATTGACAGAATATATATTCTAAAGATTTAATTGAATATTAAACATACTTCTATTATTAAAGGTCCCAATTAAGTAGCTAATGTTTTTAATTTCGAGCAAGGCTACTCGAGGTCTAACTACACTTACCATTTCTAATTTACCAGGTGATATATTGGAGGGAAAACAATTAATCAATATCACCCGACCACCGCTCTCTGCTTACACGTGTACTAACAACTCACCATGATATTATAATCATCCTTACATGGCTAAAAGGTCGATCATATTTACAGGAAAAACAAAACTATTTAAGGTGTTAGGCCTGGCACATAAAAGTTACAACGAGACTTAGTAGATTTGTTTGTTTGTTTTGGAATTTCGCACAAAGCTACTCGAGGGCTATCTGTGCTAGCCGTCCCTAATTTAGTAGTGTAAGACTAGAGGAAAGGCAGCTAGTCATCACCACCCACCGCCAACACTTGGGCTACTCTTTTACCAACGAATAGTGTGATTGACCGTAACATTATACGCCCCCACGGCTGGAAGAGCGAGCATGTTTGGCGCGACTCGGGCGCGAACCTGAGACCCTCAGATTACGAAGCGCACCCCTTAACGCGCTAGGCCATGCCAGGCCCCAGAGTTACATAATAAGCTATTATGCTCTACCCACCACGGGTATCGAAACCCGCTTTTTAGCGTTGTAAATCCACAGACATACCGCTGAGCCACTGGGGAAGCTGCTTAATAGAGGATGTACTGGTATTCTTCCCCGTATAAATACTGGAAAAACACAGTATCTCTATTTTGGTAAACATATTAATGACGTACGTCACAGAATATTACAATGATTTTTACGCATATGGACGGTAAATATAAGAAATGATAAAATGACGAACTTTATTATTCGTCTATAATTTACTCTAATCAAGATAGAATTAACCGCCTTAATTGTCACTGAATTTGCAGAATATTCAGTATTTTGATACTGATACAAGAGACATTGTTTGTTTGTTTTAAATTTCGCTCACAGCTACTCGAGGACTCTCTGTGCTAGTCATCCCTAATTTAGCAGTGTAAGACGAGAGGGAAGGGTGCTAGTTATCACCACCAAACGCCAATTCTTGGGCTATTTTTTCACCACAAGATAGTGGAATTGACCGTAAAATTATAACGTTCCTACGGCTGAAAGGGTGAGCATCTTCGGTGCGACCGGGATTGGAACCCGCGACCTTTGGCTTACGAGTCGAACTCCTGAATACGCTTGGCCATATTTTGAGATACCAACACTTTCATTTATTTATAATGGCTAAAGTAAGATCGCTCTAATGAAGTTCTAATTTGGTTATTCACAATTACGCTCTTTGCGCTAATCGTTCCTAATTTAACAGGAAAAAACTAAAGGGAATGTGGCTAGTCATCAATACCCACTGCAAACTCTTGGGCTGTCCTTTCACTAATAAATAGTGGAATTGACTACCACGTTGTAATGCCTGCCTGCTAAAAAGACGAGTATGTTTGGTGTGATAAGGAATCAAACCCGCGACCTTCAAATTACAAGTAGAGTTTCCTAACCACAAAGTTAACAGTTTATAATTACTCACAATCAATCACGCGACCTTCAGACTACAAGTCGAGCTTCCTAACCAGCAAGTTAACAGTTTATAATTACTCACAATGAAACCCGCGACCCTCAGATTACAAGTCGAGCTTCCTAACCACCAAGTTAACAGTTTATAATTACTCACAATGAAACCCGCGACCCTCAGATTACAAGTCGAGCTTCCTAACCATCAAGTTAACAGTTTATAATTAGTCACAATGAAACCCGCGACCCTCATATTACAAGTCGAGCTTCATAACCACCAAGTTAACAGTTTATAATTACTCACACCTTCATTTTATACATCTTATTTTATGAAGATACTTTATGCACTGATGTCGAGAAGACCGGTCGATGACCAAAGATGGTTGGAACGTTGTTTGCTCTTCTGTGTAAAATATTTTCTTAACCCAAACCAACCGTTTTTGCAAGATACTTTAATGTTTTATTTTCTTAAGATAATAGATAAGTTCCATTGAGGGAGTCAAAGGTTTTCGAAGCAATAATGATTTAATTGTAGGTCCCTCTTAACTTGTGTGGTGGCGTAAAATATATGTAGATAACTATGCAGTGCTGGACTTTTCTGGTTTGTTTTCGTACTGATGAAAATGATCAATCCACGTTGTCGACTTTGGTTACCGGTTTCATTTGGCTAGGTAGTCCTGCATGGCCAGGTGGTTTGAGGCGTTAGACTCGTAATCCGAGGGTCCAAGCACCAAACATGCTCGCCCTTTCAGTCTTGGGGGCGTTATAAAGATTTTCGAAGCGAAGATAGAAACAGTAATTAATTTATGTAATGAAAAACTTGAAGAATGTTTGTAAAATATAAGTTGTTTGAAGTGCAACTGTTTTTTGTTCTAAGTGAAAAACTAGATAACATGCTAGCAACGCTGTATCTACTGTAAGGATTAAACCCAAAATGTTGGTGTTTTAAACCCTCAAGATTACCGATGAGTCTCCGATATTTAGCAGCGTTAGTGAATTACTATAAATATATTACAGTGAGAAGTTTGTAAACTAACAATACTGATTTTCTTCCATGATAGTAGAATAATGGTACATTATATTGTGCTCTGTATACTCAACTACCAATGTTACTTGAAATAAATAAACTTATAATAATCAGAATATGTTGATTTATCTGTCGGGAATTTTCACTTTTTTTAAATTTTCGGTGGTAATCTCAATAAAGCCTTACAACTCCAGAAGTTTAGGTCAACCCTAAAATCATATATTATGCTAACTATGAAAATTTGTTTCTAATTTTAAAAACATATCACTGTTTACATAATTTAAGAGGAGTTCCCAGTGGCAGAGAAGTATGTTTGCAGGCTTATACTGTTAAAATATGGGCTTAGATACCCTTGGTGGGCAGAGCACAGATAGCCCCTTGTGTAGCTTTGTGCTTAACAACAAATAACGACAAGTTTAAGAAGAATTGTATAACACAGTACTGTTCCTCAACACACAGATGAAAACTCAGATGGACTGCAATGGTTAGAAATTGATTCCTGTTTAGAAAAACGAAAACTGTCTGACAGAATATTTATTAATTATTTCTCTGGTATGACAATGTATGTTTCACCACAACTGTCTGGCTGTTATTCTTAAACCTTTTGAACTAACTAATCTTACTAATGAAAATTGTTATTGAAGGTCACATAATAACACCTCAATGACTGAAACAGGTTTGGTGTGCCGGGAATTCGAACCCACGACTCTCAGATTGTGAGTTGAATACCTTAACTACCCGACCAGGCTGGGATCAAGACTTACAGAATTGAAACGTTTGAATAAATTGCTTTATGTGTGTGTATTAAAAACGTACAAAATAATTATAATTCTTTATAACCTGCAGGTTTCGAGGGTTATAATGATCATATTTCCCAGTGTCTTGTTATCTATCAGTTTACAAGACAGATGTAAGTTTTTTATTTACAGTGCGCGTGTGCTCGTGTAATCGTTATATTCTGAGGCGTAATAACAACTTTGTGGTGACATAGCTTTTAACCTTACAAGTTTATTCTTGAAGTAATCTCAGTTATACGGATATGATCTTAATAAAGAATAACAGAAAATGTGACACAACACTGTAAGTTTGTAGAAACCTGGTTTCGATACATGTTGTAGGAAGAACACAGATTAAGTGTTGCTTTATGCTACAAACAAATAAATACTGTTACTCAAGGCTTACCTCTCATACACAGAGATGTATATCTTTCACAAATAAGGATGTATGGGGAAAAAGTAGAAATTTTGTGGAGAGATCAGGAAGACAAACCTTAGAAAGAATGTAAAATAGTCGAAATGTTTGGAAAAATTAAATTTCCACTCGAATATGTAGAAAAAAACTCCAACCCTTTGTCAGTGTGAAGTGACAACACAAAATAACAAAACATTTTAAATTATTTCTTTAACCTCAATACACTTACTTTAGAGTATCACACAATCTTACAATTTGTTTTTATCACTGTCAGTAAATTATGTGTCCTTTCAACTTTAAATGTTAGTTTCTTTGTAGCATCTATTTGTGTACTTTAATCTAATCATAACACATTTTGTGATTATTTCTATTTTTATATTTCATATAATACAGTAAAACCTGTCTAAGCCGGAAACTGCGTATGACGGAAGCCTGTACAAGCAGGAAATATCAAAATATTACAGCATTATCCTAAGATTTCTCTTATAAACGCCCTCTATATGGCGGAACCTGAGTTATGTGGATGGAAAGCTATATTCCGCCTACCTCATGAATCAACAAGTAGAATTAGAACCTGAGTAAGGAAGAAAAACTGTTTTAGATTAAATTCTAATTTCTTATTCAATTAATAATTCTCGGACATATTGTTACAGTAAGTATTAGTTAAATATATTCTGTTATTTTTTCTGCTGTCATTATTCCAGAGGTCGCTATTCAAAAGAACAATTTACTGTACTTTTGGTCGCTCTCTATCAGGATTTGGGTAATCACATGTAACCTGGAGGGTCAGGTGCTCTTTGACCTCTTCCTTCATTTGCGAGGACTTGTTTTTGAGTTTCACTCAAATCTACACAAGGGATATCTGCTCTAGCCGTCCCTAATTTAGCAGTGTAAGACTAGAGGGAAGGCAACTAGTCATCACCACCCACCGCCAACTCATGAGCTTCTCTTTTATCAACGAATAGTGGGATTGGCCGTCATATTATAACGCCCCTACGGGTGAAAGGGCAAGCACGTTTGATGTGACGGGGATTCGAATCCTCGACCCTCGGATTACTGATGGAAAACAATAGAAACCATGAGTGATAGGTAAATATCTCGGATTACTGATGGAAAACAATAGAAACCATGAGTAATAGGTAAATATCTCGGATTACTGATGTAAAACAATAGAAACCATGAGTGATAGGTAAATATCTCGGATTACTGATGGAAAACAATAGAAACCATGAGTAATAGGTAAATATCTCGGATTACTGATGGAAAACAATAGAAACCATGAGTAATAGGTAAATACCTCGGATTACTGATGGAAAACAATAGAAACCATGAGTAATAGGTAAATATCTCGGATTACTGATGGAAAACAATAGAAACCATGAGTAATAGGTAAATATCTCGGATTACTGATGTAAAACAATAGAAACCATGAGTAATAGGTAAATATCTCGGATTACTGATGTAAAACAATAGAAACCATGAGTGATAGGTAAATATCTCGGATTACTGATGGAAAACAATAGAAACCATGAGTAATAGGTAAATATCTCGGATTACTGATGTAAAACAATAGAAACCATGAGTAATAGGTAAATATCTCGGATTACTGATGTAAAACAATAGAAACCATGAGTGATAGGTAAATACCTCGGATTACTGATGGAAAACGATAGAAACCATAAGTGATAGGTAAATACCTCGGATTACTGATGGAAAACAATAGAAACCATGAGTAATAGGTAAATATCTCGGATTACTGATGTAAAACAATAGAAACCATAAGTGATAGGTAAATATCTCGGATTACTGATGGAAAACGATAGAAACCATGAGTGATAGGTAAATATCTCGGATTACTGATGGAAAACAATAGAAACCATGAGTAATAGGTAAATATCTCGGATTACTGATGTAAAACAATAGAAACCATGAGTAATAGGTAAATACCTCGGATTACTGATGGAAAACAATAGAAACCATGAGTAATAGGTAAATACCTCGGATTACTGATGGAAAACAATAGAAACCATGAGTGATAGGTAAATATCTCGGATTACTGATGTAAAACAATAGAAACCATGAGTGATAGGTAAATACCTCGGATTACTGATGGAAAACGATAGAAACCATAAGTGATAGGTAAATACCTCGGATTACTGATGGAAAACGATAGAAACCATGAGTGATAGGTAAATATCTCGGATTACTGATGGAAAACAATAGAAACCATGAGTAATAGGTAAATATCTCGGATTACTGATGGAAAACAATAGAAACCATGAGTAATAGGTAAATACCTCGGATTACTGATGGAAAACAATAGAAACCATGAGTAATAGGTAAATACCTCGGATTACTGATGGAAAACAATAGAAACCATGAGTGATAGGTAAATATGAAGAACAATAACAGTTAAACTAGATTAATGATGTGTATATTTATCTTTCAAGGGAGGATTCTACTCTTTACATAATCCTCACGAAAAAATAATTTCTTATCTTCCCTAATTTTAAAATTTAGGGAATACTTATTTAATGTCCTGATTGTTTAAAAGTTGTTTGTTATGACGATTTTAGTGAAATCCAAACTCTCACTGATGCAGACGATTCTGTGAATGTGGAAAGTTTTGTGAACATTGAAAGGAATTTTTTTAACACAAACTGATGAAACTGATTTATAATCTATAATAGGATCTGAAGATGGTAACAGTGTGAGAGATTCAGAAGATGAACAAAATGAAAAAGATACTGAGGAAATAGAAATACCCACTTCATCAGCCTAGCATGGCCGAGCGCGTTAAGGCGTACACTCGTAATCCGAGGGTCGCGGGTTCGCGCCCGCGTCGCGCTAAACATGCTCGCCCTTCCAGCCGTGGGGGTGTATAATGTGACGGTCATTCCCACTATTCGTTGGTTAAAGAGTAGCCCAAGAGTTGGCGGTGGGTGGTGATGACTAGCTGCCTTCCCTCTAGTCTAACACTGCTAAATTAGGGACGGCTAGCACAGATAGCCCTCGAGTAGCTTTGTGCGAAATTCCAAAAAAAACAAACAAACCCACTTCATCGCAAGTGCAAAAATGAAGTGGAAAATGAACTTCATGAAAAGCTCCTAAAATTGTCGCTCTCTTTTAACCGCATGAGAAAATCCATTAGAAAAGTAAACTGTTGAAATTGAATTTTCCTTCAAATAAATTTGATTAAGATTTTGTGGACTTGTATATATATATATTTTGTCTATTTTTGTTCAGTGATGTCGAGAAAACCCACTTGTAGAAAAAATGTACATGTAAACACGGCTCGTTTGGGTTGAGAAAATTTTTACATTGAGGAGCGAACAACGTTTTGACCTTCTTCGGTCACCGTCAGGTTTACAAAGAAAGAAAGAGGTAACTGACCGGAAGCTGATCATATGTTTGAAAGGGTTTGTGTAACTGAGTGGCGGAATGTAGAGGGCGTTATTAGATATTTGAATATATAATTTTATATTATTTATTTTATTATTATTATTCATTATATCATTTCTAGTTTAGGTATAATGGTGTTCCTTTGTATTAATTTATTTTGGGCTTGAGTTGTTGTATAAGTAAGGCTTCTTTAATTTTGCGTTGGTTTATGTTTGTTTCTTTATTTAGCATTTGAGTGTTTTCTATGATTATGTTGTGTTTATTTGACTTGCAGTGTTCGTAAACGTGTGAAGGTGACTTTTTATGTTCTTTGAATCTGGTTTCCATTTTTCTACTTGTTTCTCCAATATAGAAGTCGTGGCAGTTATCACATTGTATTTTATAAATAATGTTGGTGTGGTGTTTGTCAGTGTAGTTTTTACATAGTATAGACCTCATTTTTGTGCCTGGTTTTTGAACACATTTGGTATTAACTGGAATGTAATTTTTTTATTACTAGCTTTTGCCAAATGTTGGTTATTTGTTTGCTGATGTCAGGAATATATGGTATACAGCAGTATATGTTTTCGTGATTTATTGATTCGTGAGACATATTTACTTTTGTTGGTTGATTTTGCTTTTTGTCTTGGTGTGTGTGTATAATGTTTCCTTCGGTTTGTGAAGGAATCTTATTGATGTTGATAAAGTATTGTTTTATTTTGTCTAATTCGTCGTTAATTTTATCTGGTGAGCATAGTTTTACGGCTTTTTTTATGTATTTATACCAAATAAACACAGCCATAAAACATATGAACATGTGACACAACGGTATGTTGTTATTGAGTGGTTCTTAACATGACTGAAACTCTCAGTCATTACTTCTTGTAGTTGTTGGTATAAGTAGGTTTGTGTCTGAGTGAAACATAATTAATAAAATAAATAATTTAAATTGTAACATTAACTTAAACTTTTCACGTTATGACATATGAATGTTTCTCTATGATAAGAAAGTAGTAAAGAGGAATATAGATTTAAAAAAATTGATTAACAACAACAAAATATACCAGTCATTCAAATTAATATAAAATTTTGTCTGATGAACAATTAATTTTATGTTTAAGGACATTAAAGTCATTTGTTGAAACACTACATACAAAGATATAAAAATAACTTTGAAACGGATTGTTTGAAAAATTCTGTTTCGTATTCTATCTGAGATGTTTACCAACTTTAGGTTCTAGTTACATACAGATAATTTGAACACATTTAATCAAAGCATTTGATTACCATTATATAACAAGTATTATGCTTTATATATTTTAATATAATTCATACCCCATATGGTAGAGCACTTATTGCACAGAGTTACAACGTTAAAATCAGGGTTTAAATTATTCTCAGTTAACACAACAGGTAGCCAGATATGGCTTTACTACAGAAATAACACACATAATATAATTTAATTTTATTTGATGTTATACTTGGAAAAATGTTAATGTCACAATATATTTTTCAACAAATTATTTACTAATATTTTTATTCCGATATTTTGCACTCGATATAAAGTTAATAGTCGTGATTTTGTTTACATATTAATTTCGGATATTATTACATCATTATTAGTCATGTAAAATGTTGAGTTTTGTTTACATAGTTGTATTCATAGTTAATGGTTTGTTTTGATTTACAGAATTCTACCAAATATACTGCAGTATAATTATCTGAGATAACTTGAAATTACTGGTTCAAGTGTAAATAGAAACTATAAGAAGAGACGAAGGAGAAAAGAGATTTCTGTTTGTCTGCCACATTAATTGGATGAATTCAGAGTATTAGAAATGTATGCTTGACAGACACAAACTTTATTTTGGAAGGACAATGTAATAAGATTCACAAAATGTTTTGAAAAATATTTAAAAATATACACTCATAGAAGATTATACCAGATTATTGTACGTAGTCTAAAATATCTAGTTTCATACTATTTTCGATGGAATATCTTTTTGTTCTCACATAACAGCTATTATTGTTCAGTGTAGTCTTCAATATGCGAAAATATTTTTGGTCCCACCAACCTTGAAACTCTCATCTACCGCACGTTTCAACTTGGTTCATGTGCGTTGTAACATGTAAATAAGCAAGCACAACGCTTCACTGAAACATTCTCTACTATCAAAGCTGGCAGCTGGCTTCCCATTTACTGTAGAACACAGTCTTCAAAGTTGACAGAAAAGAAGTACCATAAGTGTGAGGATAGTAAAGTATCAATGGGAAATATATTTTCAATGAAATAAAACATCAACTTTGATACGATATCTTACCTGAAAATAACAGGAATCACATTGACTTGGTGGAGGAACCTAGATGACAGTCCTCGGAAAGTGTCCACAAGATGTCGTTGGAGTGTGACTTCTCTTCTTAGAGGAACACACTAGTGAGATAACGCTTAAACTAGGCACACTCTTTTCCCGTCTTGAAAGTACGGGCCACTACGTTGGGTGTAAAAATAACATTTGTGACTGTAGATATCCTGGTTGGTCCATCTTCTTTCCCATGGTGGGGGGAGGGACATGTTAACAAACACAATACATCTAAATTGGTCCACCTTGTTTCCTATGATAGGGTGGCGAGCATGTTTTCCAACACAATACATCTAAACGTGTCCACCTTCTTTCCATACCAGATCTCCAAAGAACCAGCCTGCGGGAGATGGTATGAATGGAGTTTCTCAGCCGACTGGTGTGTTTTTTGCTTGTTACAGCTCCTTCTGAAACAAGATAAACCTTTTAACACAGTTAAGATATCTTTTCTGTTTGTTTGTCTTAGAGATTTGCTATTTAGGCAATTACCATCTTAACTCATAAGATTTCTTATAATTCATCATATGTCTTCCAACAATCTTAAAAACACCAACTTCCTATTTTCTAGTTCTCTCTATAGTATTTAAAAAAAATGTTTTGTAAATTCACTAGTTTTTGATAACAGAGATTTGCTTTGTTTTTCGAATTACATTTTATCATTTAGTAAGTTAGAAGTCCATATAACTTTTTCTCTATCCTTTGTGAGAAAAGAATCTCTTCATATAAGTGAAATTTCAACAGTGGCGAAAAGGTGAAAGTCACGTGTTGATGACGTGACAGCCACTTTTCACATGTTAGTGAACACCATTATGTAGCCTGCAACTTTGTTAACATATATTTGACTCTCTTTTATCCCTTCGATTTCAATATGAAATTTAACAGGAGGTCAGCTTGTTTGTTTACGTTCATCTACTTCTAAGGTAATGTGAACTTCTCACTGAGGACAGTATACAACCATCCTCTCATTATGTGGGCTTAATTTCTCATGTATATTCCATTCCAGGTCTTTTTCCCTCTTTCACAATCCCGTTTGTATAAATCTAATCCTGATGTATTACTTGTTTTTCATCAGTTACTTTCATTTGCATACATACTGATTTCTTTTCAGACCAACTAATTTCCAGGACGATATGTCTGGTCCCAGCAGTCTTACTATTCTAACATTAAGAATTATAGGTATTTTTACATGCACTGTCCAGATTCACAAACTGTGGTGTAAAGTTTTTGGAAAGCTGACCCATTTAGTTCAGTTCAACTATCCAGTACAGAATTACCCTGTCTTTTCTTAAACTTTTTTTGTTTGCCATTTTGCACTTTACGTTTTCATTTCATGTCAGAAGTACTTCAATACGATACTGTTTGGTTTGGAATGATTTTTGTTACATCATATTTTCTGCTGTGGTTTGATTTATACAATTTTTCCTCCCCTGGTCCCACATGCCAAAGAACGGATGGATTACAACCATTTTTACACATAGGGTTTTACTTCAGTTCTTTTCTCCCTTACTATCGGTTTTCAACTTGTTCAGTTTCATCCTCTTTAGAATCAGTTCTGTCGTCTTTAGGTGTAAAGAAATTTACCAACCCTCTTACAAGGTTTTACTTGTTGTCCCTAAAAAGACACGGAGGGGATTTAGTTATTAATCTGTCCAACGTTTTCATTTAGAAAAGTTCTCTTCACTTCATTGGACCACTACTCCATATTCAGGTCTATATTACAAATGTCTTTTTTTCCGATAAACATCGCAGAGTTCTGTAGTTGCTTCCTTTTATCAATCCAATGGTGCTATATTTTATTGTTTCAAACACTACATTGTCTTCTATAATTTCAGTTAGGTGGTCAAAGCATTTTCTCCACATCTCCATTGATTTGGTCTATGGTTTCGTTATTACGTGCAAGATAGCCTTTTGTTTTCATACTTATGGAAAGGGTCCTACAGTCATATCTTCATTATTTTGATGGTGGAAACCCATTTCGGGTGAATTGACAAAATGTTCAAATCCTTACCCACTCTAACCCAATACTTTATCCTCTTGACCCAACCATTTTCTCTGTTTCCTTGTGTGCTCGAGAAACTCGTTGTGACTAGATAATCTATTACCACTGTTTTGGTTTCCTCACTTTGAATAGTACAAAACCCACACCTCTTCAGAAATGTTCATGTTTACTGGTTTGGATACATCATTGAACAACAATCTCATCTTAAACTTACGCATAAATAATTCCTCCACATCAGTGTTTCCGACCTCTGTTCTGTTCATTGGACATGTTTGTATTCCTTACCACTGCTGGCGAATTGTTTGATTATGATCCATTCTGATAATTTCGTGGTGATTTTTTACACCAATCATAGAGCAGATATCCGATCTTTAATTCTTTTTTAAAACACTCATCTGTCATGATTCGGCATCCATCCAATGGATTTGCTGTGTAGATTCTCATGTATTTGAAGCGATTAGTTTTAAAACAGATAATTTGTATCATGATCTTCCTATTAAATAGCTGCTTCACTCACAAGTTTTCTGATGCGTATGTGTTCATTTGGGTAGTTACGACTTATTTTCTCTTTAATAATGAAATTTCATGAGTGGAGCAGTATAGAGGGAGCTAGTAAACAATAACATCAGTATCCATTAATAGGAATCACGTGAGTTTAGGTTGAAGTTGCCTAAAAACTAGTGTCATACAGATACTCAAGGCAGATGTTCACAGAAGATGTAATCTGTGTGTGAAATGGCAAGTGTCCAATGGAAACACATTTTCATTAATGTTAACTTTTTCCAAAACCAGTTGTTTTTGAACTAACCAGTAGGAGATAATACCGGGTGGCCCGTAAGTCCCTAACCATCCATATATCTTGTATATTCAGTGTATCTGTGTTCTGTCTCTCATTCTCGCTGTATAACGTTATGCGACGCCATGTTATATGAGACATTTTCCTCAACACTGCAGGGGTTATTGTTCCAAATGCCGCGGTAACAGCTGTCTTCAACTCACCATAAGTATTATAGCATTGTTTAGACACAATGTCTTTTATGTATCCCCAAAGAGAGTTATTACATGTCATCAAGTCCGAACTTTTTGCGGGCCATTTCAAAGGTGGCGGAGATGATACAGAACCTCGACCTATCCATGTATCTGGAAAAGTGTCATTAGGATAATCTCACACAGTGAGGACATAATGAGTTGGAGCTCCATCTTGTTAAAACCAAACCTCATCTCTGATTCCAAGCTCATCGAGTTTCAGAATAAACCATTGTTGTAACATGTTTATGTTGATACGTATTTATTTATTGAGTGCACATGTACAGAGAAAAAATATTCCTAACTATAGGTGGCAGCACATTTCTCAATATTCTTAACACTCCCATTTAAATTTAAGTTTTACACAAACTTACAATTACTGTCAATGATTTAACCATACACAGCCATTCTTTTCATCCTGAACAACACTGAGTCCGAGGATGTAATGGAGCTTTCCAAACTGTTTCATGTGGAATTTTTCCTTCAGTGCTTCCTTCATAGTGATTATTTCATCATCACTATCAGTAACCAAAATAATATCATCCACATATACTGCATCTATTGTTAGATTTTCACCCTTCTGTATGTAAACACAGATCTGATGAGCTATGAACAAATTCCAGTTCCATCATCTGTTCATGAAATGATTTGTTTCAGCAGTGTGGTGACTGTTTTAATCCATACAGTAATGTTTTCAGTTCACACACAACGTTTTTTCTTCCCTGGAACAGCGTAGCCTTCCAGTTGTACCATCGCTACGTCTAGATTTCCATTCAGAAATGCAGTTATGACATCCATGTGGTAAATTTTCAAGTTGCTCTGCACAGCAAATGCATTCAAGGAGCGAACTGATGCATAGTGCACCACTGGGGAGAAGGTTTCCTCGTAATCCAGACCATAATTCTGCGACTAACCTTTGGCCACCAGCCAATTCTTGAACCTCTCTACATTTCAAGTATTTCTATACTTAACTTTGAACACCTACTTACAACCTATAGGTTTTCTTCCAGCTGGTAATCCCACCAAATCCCAGGTGTCATTTTCTTGTAAAGACTCAAATTCCAGATCTGTGGTTGACTTCCACTCCTTGTCACTTCACATTGCTTCACTTAATGTGCTTGGCTCTAACATACTTCATAAGTTTGCAGTGTGACAAACTGATTCATTTGCTGCTGCCATATCAACATACTCATCATATCCATAGCTAATGGGGGTTTTCTGTTTCTTGCTGGTCGTTCAGCTTTATCTTTAGCTTTAACTTCTGTTTCTTGGTTCACTACCTGTTCACTTGATGAGATATAGTCATTTGTCACAGGCTCTTGACCAAAGAGCCTTGACTTGTTTCATACAGATAACATCTCGCCGTATGAAAATCTTACTGGAAATCATACAGTCGATATCCCTTGGTGCAGTTACCATATCCAATGAAACGTACCTTCATGGACTTCATGTGTAATTTCTGTCTTGACGCATCTGGCACATGTGCATATGCAAGACATCCGAACACTTTCATGTGTTCTACATCTTCCCACACCATCTCTCATGTGGTGCACTACCATCTTTTATTGCCGATGTGGATACTCTGTTACCCACATACCCTGCAGTAGCTACAGCTTCTGTCCAGTACATACTTGGTAACTTAGCACGTGACAGCATGCTTCTTGCTGATTCCACAAGAGTTCTGTTCCTTCTCTCAGCAACACCAATTTTGTTCTGGACAATATGCTACTGACATCTCATGATGAATGCCTCTTAACTTCAAATATTGCTGGAATTAATGTTCCACCATTTTTTATGTAGGGTTTTATGCGCTCTTCCGATTCATTTGTGTTCAACTTCTCAAATTCCTTGAATTTCTCAAAGACTTCTGACGTTATCTTGAGTAATCATCAATAAATGTAACAAAGTACTTGCTACCTGCAATAGATGGAGCTTGCATTGGACCACAGACACTACTGTGTACCAGTTGCAGTCTTCTCTTTGATCTGATTTCTCCCACTGACTTAAATGGCTTCATGTGCATTTTACCTTCGGTGTATCCCTCACAGAAACTGGCTTCATCAGACTTCTGGAATTTGATTCCACTTACATATCCGCTCTTGACAAGCTTCTGTAACTGTGAAACACTGACATGCCCTAGTCGTTGATGCTGTATATCCAAGCCATTCATGCTGCTGTTTGAGGCTACTGAGGCATTCTCAATAACACTGGTCTCACAGTCCAGTGTCTATAGACCATCATCCTTTCTTGTAACCATGCCATGGAGTTGTCCTGATTTACCTCCGATGTAACAGAGATTAACTTCAAACTGCACAATATTTCCTTTTTCAGTAGCAGCTCCTACTGAAAATAGATTGCTAGCTAAGTTTGGTGTATGAAGGACACTGCATTGTGACGTGCTTTGAATTACTGACTTTAAATGTTATTTCTAGTTTACAGTTTCCAACTCCAAGAGCTTCAACAGTTTTTCCATCACCAATCCTAACTTGCTGAGGTGTGCTAAACTTGTGATAATTTTATAACATGTTCCTTTGGTGTGTCATATGTCTAGACACACCAGAATCCACCAACCATTCTTCAATTCCTATTCCTTTATCATGGTTTGTTACAAAGGCAACACCATTGTTTCCATCAGTATAATCTTCCACCACATTAATATCCACAATGTTATCTTTAAGGACCATTTCCTTCAGTGTTGGTCAATTGTGTTTTATATGTCCCTGTCCGTCACATTTGTAACACTTGAAACTGTTACCCCTTTTCTTTGTTTCTTGTGTTCCATGTGGTTTGAAGTTTCTGCGAGTGGCTAATGCAGTTGATGTTGTTTCATTCCATGTGGTCTTTTTCTTCATTTGTACTTCATTAATCAGTGTCTGTTCCACAAATTGTAATGAGATATAATCAGTTTTGTTTTCCAGGACTGTTACAATTATATCATAGCTAGCTGGTAGTCTACCAAGTTAGGTAACAATCTGATCTTTTTCTGCTGTTTCCACCCCAACCGCAGCAAGCTGATCCGTTAATTCCTTCATTTGTTTTAAATGTTCCTGGACCGTCATGCTTTCTTTCATCTCACGTCAAAAATATATCTTTTTCAGGAATAGTTTATTGGCTGGTGTGTTCCTATCAAAGTGAGCACACAGTACATTCCATGCTTTCTTAGGAGTTGTGAACGAGGTGACAAGATAGAGTTGTGCACCCTGAATATTCAGAACAATTGTTGAAAATGTTCTTTCCCTCTTTCTGTTGAAATCTGCCCTTGTTTCATCATTGGCTGTCTCTGCCAATACCTCTGTTTCAGTCACATGGCCCCTTTGGCCTTTTCCTCTCAATAAATGTTCCATTTCAGATTTCCTTGTGGCTCAATTATTTTCCCCCAACTTATCAATTTGTATTTTATCTTCCATTGTCAAACTATTTCAACCACAGCTGTAATATTCCTTTCTTTGATTTAGATCTATTTCTCCTTTTATATGACTTGATAAAATAGAGTGTCAATCAATATTTTACTCACAGTTTATCTTAGTATTTCATAATGGCTTTCAGACAAAGGAAACGAATCACTCAACACTTGTGATAAAGTATCCATGTAAATCCTGTGTCATCCAACAAACATTGTAAACTGTTTTACAGTAATCCTCAGTATCTCCTGGATTACTTGTGCTAACAATTTTAAAACAGTTTAAGCACTATTAGAGTATTTCTGGGCCCATAACCTGTTGATGTGTGTTTATTCACTGAGTGCACATGTACAGAAAAAAAATATGTGTGTCATCACAATACTTTCTTTTCCTGTCATGAATAATGTTTTCCTACAGGTGGCAGCACTTAACTCAATATTCTTGACAGTTTAGATGTGAGGTATGGTTTACTGGCCCGTCAATGAAGTATGGTCCAATAACATGACGTGCATTAAGTACTGCCCACATCATGACATGCGGAATGTTAAATTCAATTTCTTCATAATAATGAGGATTATCCTTTGCCCAGAAGTGAACATTTCGAGTTCGACCCGAACAGTAAATTGCGCACTCGTCCGTAAACATCACATTTCCTCGAGAAGGGATCATACTGAAGATTCACAGTAACTCATCACACACAAGTTTCCTATTTTCTCCATCAGCATCACTTAGTTCATTCAGAAATGTGGGTCGTCGTGCTTTGAATCCCATGTCCTTCTTCATAAAGGTCTGCATGGTTGCTCGCAGGATAACAAGTTCAGCTGATCTTTTCCTTGTTGACTTTAATGGTGGCTCTTCCACGGCAGCACGTGACTCTACGTTTAGCTGGTCTCCCTGAATGAGGGGCATCCTTAATGTTGCCAATTTCAAACAATTTACGCTTCCACTTTGACATCGTTTTTCATGTTGGTGGATCCTTATTGAATCTTTCTGTAAATTTGACAGTTACTGTATCCAGGGTGCCACCCTCGTGCACCCACGTACTTATCACAATACGCTCTTCAAGTGTATACGCTCTGAAAAAAAGAAACAAATTCATAATACATATGTTATTGAATATAACATAATAACATATGGATGGGTAGGGACTTACGGCCGCCCTGTAGAATGGGGGTTCCACGCTTCATCTCTACATTTAACACAATAGTTTTATGATGTATTAAAATTTTTCCTTCCTGCTTTTACTTTAACGTTTTTCATGCTGTTTATTACTTTTTATTTTGTACAGTTATTAAGTAATTGTAGTTTCAAAATTAACTCCAATTGAACACGATTCTTAAGTTTTATATTATTTTTTATACACTTTTCACCTGGTAGTATTAAGATAATAAGATATATCTTAATTATAATGGTTCTTAACCAACATGAGGAATGTCTTTATCTTAATTATAATGGTTCTTAACCAACATGAGGAATGTCTTTATCTTAATTATAATGGTTCTTAATCAACATGAGGAATGTCTTTATCTTAATTATAATGGTTCTTAACCAACATGAGGAATGTCTTTATCTTAATTATAATGGTTCTTAACCAACATGAGGAATGTCTTTATCTTAATTATAACGGTTCTTAACCAACATGAGGAATGTCTTTATCTTAATTATAACGGTTCTTAACCAACATGAGGAATGTCTATATCTTAATTATAATGGTTCTTAACCAACATGAGGAATGTCTTTATCTTAATTATAACGGTTCTTAACCAACATGAGGAATGTCTTTATCTTAATTATAATGGTTCTTAACCAACATGAGGAATGTCTTTATCTTAATTATAACGGTTCTTAACCAACATGAGGAATGTCTTTATCTTAATTATAATGGTTCTTAACCAACATGAGGAATGTCTTTATCTTAATTATAATGGTTCTTAACCAACATGAGGAATGTCTTTATCTTAATTATAATGGTTCTTAACCAACATGAGGAATGTCTTTATCTTAATTATAATGGTTCTTAACCAACATGAGGAATGTCTTTATCTTAATTATAATGGTTCTTAACCAACATGAGGAATGTCTTTATCTTAATTATAACGGTTCTTAACCAACATGAGGAATGTCTTTATCTTAATTATAATGGTTCTTAACCAACATGAGGAATGTCTTTATCTTAATTATAATGGTTCTTAACCAACATGAGGAATGTCTTTATCTTAATTATAACGGTTCTTAACCAACATGAGGAATGTCTTATCTTAATTATGATGGTTCTTAACCAACATGAGGAATGTCTTTATCTTAATTATAATGGTTTCTTAACCAACATGAGGAATGTCTTTATCTTAATTATAATGGTTCTTAACCAACATGAGGAATGTCTTTATCTTAATTATAATGGTTCTTAACCACATGAGGAATGTTCTTTATCTTAATTATAATGGTTCTTAACCACATGAGGGAATGTCTTATCTTAATTATAAATGGTTCCTAACCAACATGAGGAATGTCTTTATCTTAATTATAACGGTTCTTAACCAACATGAGGAATGTCTTTATCTTAATTATAATGGTTCTTAACCAACATGGGGAATGTCTTTATCTTAATTAAACGGTTCTTAACCAACATGAGGAATGTCTTTATCTTAATTATAACGGTTCTTAACCAACATGAGGAATGTCTTTATCTTAATTATGATGGTTCTTAACCAACATGAGGAATGTCTTATCTTAATTATAATGGTTCTTAACCACATGAGGAATGTCTTTATCTTAATTATAACGGTTCTTAACCAACATGAGGAATGTCTTTATCTTAATTATAATGGTTCTTAACCAACATGAGGAATGTCTTTATCTTAATTATACGGTTCTTAACCAACATGAGGAATGTCTTTATCTTAATTATAACGGTTCTTAACCAACATGAGGAATGTCTTTATCTTAATTATAATGGTTCTTAACCAACATGAGGAATGTCTTTATCTTAATTATAACGGTTCTTAACCACATGAGGAATGTCTTATCTTAATTATAATTGGTCCTTAACCAACATGAGGAATGTCTTTATCTTAATTATAATGGTTCTTAACCAACATGAGGAATGTCTTTATCTTAATTATAATGGTTCTTAACCAACATGAGGAATGTCTTTATCTTAATTATAACGGTTCTTAACCAACATGAGGAATGTCTTTATCTTAATTATAACGGTTCTTAACCAACATGAGGAATGTCTTTATCTTAATTATGATGGTTCTTAACCAACATGAGGAATGTCTTTATCTTAATTATGATGGTTCTTAACCAACATGAGGAATGTCTTTACATTTGTTAATCTCAATACAACTAGGTACTGAAAATACAAAGTACTAATTAATTTACATTTTGTCGTATCTTTATATATTTCTACCATTATTAGATAGGCTTGTTTAAAAGATTCTAACAAACAAGTTTTTAAATCTTCATAACATATTCTATCCTACCTGATTCTTTCATTACTAAATTATTCTTTAACAGAAACTGATCAAGAAAACATTTCTATATTCACTAAACTATTAAAATTGTTCATGTTTGATGATTTAGTACATTTTACATGTTTAGAAGTATTCACATGGTTCAGAATGTTATAATAACCAAATCGACATCTTGAATATAAGGTTCCAGTGGTACAGTAACAACATTGCTTGGTATTTTGATGTCACTAAGACATTTAGGCCTTATAAAGGGACGGTCAATCCCACTCTTCATGACTAAAAGACCAGGTGAAGAGTTCGCAGTCTTTCACTGCTAAAGTAGGAACGGCTAGCGGAGATAACTCTCGTGTGAGTTTGAACAAAGTTCAAGCTATATCAAACCAATTAACACAATATCACTGGTATACTTTATTATGTAAGGGATATATTAAACTTTTATTTTGATATAGTTTCGTTAACTGAGTGTTTACTATAAGCTACTTTATTAATACCATTTTTATGTTATTCACACAAATAACAGTTTCGCTTCGGTCACAGTGACACCCATGTTGATGTCTCAGAAGTCACAGTGACACCCATGCTGATGTCTCAGAAGTCACAGTGACACTTGTGGAAGTAACTGAAAGCGGAGCTAGTTTTACTATCTGACATTTTGTGTGTAAATATGACGAGTTTCTGTAACGTTTATTACATACAGGAAAACCTTCTGTTTACAGATTTAACTGATGATTTACATAATGTAAAATGTTAGTAATTTGGAATGTCTACGACGAACTCCTATTACAACCTTGAAACAATAACCACAGACTTAGCTGCCGATTCATTAGTTTTGTTCACAGAGACACAGTTATGGACATTCCAGACACAGAATACCTTGATGTTTTTAGTTACTTAGGGTTCAGTGCCTCATATTGAAGGTATAAAAAATTTAGATGTCTTGTAACAGGCTGGGTATACAGTGTCAGACTCGTTCGTTTGGTTATATAGTCGAAAGTAAAGAACTGGTTCAAAAATTGTTAAACTGGACCCAGATGTGTTCTGTATAATCACCTGTACTTACTTAGCATGTGTGCTGATGGGTGATGTCTTTCTTTACCTAAAGAGAATCAGCTTGTTTGTCAGGTTGTTTGATGACGTTTACTACATCTATAAGTGTCAGACCTATATTGTTTGTTTTTGAAATATCGCGCAAAGCTACACAAAGCCTATCTGAGCTAGCCGTCCCTAATTTGGTAGTTTAAGAATAGAGGGAAGACAGCTACCGCCAACGTTTGGGCTACTATTTTACCAACGAGTACTGGGATTGAGTCAAATTATAACTCCCTCCCCGCACCCTCCGACTAGAAACGCGAGCATGCTTGTTGTGACAGGGATTCGACCCGGTTTCTTTAGATTACAAGTAAGATCGAAGATTTGTCTGAAATCAAAGACATTTCTGTACTCGGGGAACTGAAGCAAGCAATTACTATGCACTTGGATGAACTCACAAAGTCTCTGGACGGATACTTCCCCACCAGAGAGTCATATCCAGCATGGGTGAGACAGCCGTTCACGTTTAGTGTTGTGACAACAGATGTCAATGATGAATACCTTGACAAAATTATTGAACTTCAGCAGCGCCAGGTTCAACAGCAACTTTTCAGAACAACAACGCTTTCAACGTTTTGGAGTCACCAAATCGTACTGTATCCTCTTATTGCTAAGAAAGCCCTTGAGATATTCATACCGTTTGTTACAACGTATCTTTGCGAGAAATCCTTTTCGAAGATGGTAGACATAAAAACGAAGAAAAAGAAAAGACTTTGTTGCGAAAATGACATAAGAGTGGCACCTGTCAAGGTGAAGCTGCGCATTTTTGAACTTGTCTCTGAAAGGCAACAGCAAAAGTCACATTGATTTGTAGTAAATATTCATTGAGTTATGTTTTTGTGTGGAATTCGTGTTTTGTTCTTTGAGCACAGTGATATTGTGTGCAACTGATGCATGGTTCATTTTGTGCACCAATAAAATATCTACTTATGTTTTGAATTTGAATAAATCATATTTTATTTTTCCAATTACGAAGGGTTCAGTGAATGTAAGTACGAAACTTCCGGGACTCAGTACCTTCAACAAGATTAAGGACCACTAATCTGGTACAGTACCCCCAACAAGGTTAAGAACCACTAATCTGGTATAGTACCTCCAACAAGGTTAAGAACCACTAATCTGGTATAGTGCCTCCAACAAGGTTAAGAACCACTAATCTGGTATAGTACCTCCAACAAGGTTAAGAACCACTAATCTAAAAACTTAGAAGCAAATTCATTACGGGTTTAGGAAATCTAGAAAAACTACAGACCACCTGATCAAATTAATGGAAACAATCACTAATAGTTTTAACAAGAACGAATGCACCGTAGCTTGCTTCATTCAACATTGTCTGGCATAACGGATTACAATACCGCTTAACGGAAATAAATATACCTCAGGGTATATCCGTTGGCTATCGAACTTTCTGGATAACAGAACACGTAAAGTCGATGTTAATGGAGCCTACTCAAAGTCTGTTTTCACCTGAAGCAGTAGTCCCACAAGGAGGGGTAGTTAGTCCTATCTTATTCATCACGTATGTGAATAATATTCCACTGTCGAACCTGAACTTACGTTTTACATCACAATTTGCGGACGATGTAGCAGTCTGTAAGAATGCCCCCATACGTTCAAAAGCAGCAACAAACTTCCAACCAGTTAGTCCTGAATAAGGTAGAATAATACTGTCAGAAACATAGAATGAAAACAAACCAAGTAATACTGATCACCAGATTAAATACATTTAAAAAATATCCACCAAAGTTATACATGAACTAATCACTACTACTGACTGCTACCTCGGCTAAATATTTAGGATTAACTTACGATACCAAGTTAACGTGGATATAGCATAATAACAATACACTGGCTAGAATCTGGAAAAGAGTATATTATGTAAGAAGCCTATCGGGTGAAAATCAAGGCATTTCTCCTGATAATATAATACAAATATACAACATATACATTAAAAACATTATAGAATGCGCATGTCCAACGTGGTTGAACATATTACAAAAACAACTATAAAAAATGCATAAAATACAAAATTCAATCATCACAACAGTATATAAAGTAGAGCACAGCACTTCATTAACAATAATCCACAAGTATGTAAACAGTTTGTTTGTTTCTTTTTGAATTTCGCACAAATCTACTCGATGGCTATCTCTGCTGGCCGTCCCTAATTTAGCAGTGTAAGACTAGAGGAAAAGCTGCTAGTCATCATCACCCACCGCCAACTCTTGAGCTACTCTTTTACCAACGAATAGTGGGACTGACCGTCACATTATAACGCACCTACGCTGAAAGGGCGAGCATGTTGGACGTTTATATTTATTATCATATACATAGTTTATAAATAACTTTATATAAATCAATTTAGAAAAAATGGATTGTTGACAACACATGGACATTGTCCTGAAAAGGGCCGGAGTACGTGTTCGTTACTCTGGTCCTCATGCACTACAACTTTAACATAGTAGTAGCTTAGAATTGAAGTTAGGGATGGAGGAAGAGGTCTTTTTGTACTTGACCTTCCTGGGTATAAAATTTTTAACATACCCAAATACCCATAAAGAAGAAGCGAAGTGAACTCTCTGGTCTTGGACAGCAGTCGGTCTCGGAGTGGAGTCCGGCAGGCGGACAGATGAATATCTTTCTCTTTCCGGTTCAAAACATACTGAACTCATCCTTTCCTTTGGTGAAGCCAATCAAGTCGAGAGAGAGATCTTAATGAATGGATAACTGAGGATTTCCACAATAAGTGCCCGGATGAATGATGGATGTTTTTCTAAAGGTTTTTTTATGTGGTGATCTAGCTACAGGAAAAATACCTATAAGACATACATGACGTATGTGAACATCGATCCAAACACGTGGTGGAAAAAAAGCTTTGAAAACATGAGAGAAAAGAATCAACCAGTTAAACTCAAAATGAAGAGACAATGAAGGAGAAGTAGGAAATGAGAGAAAAAACTGTGACGGTGAACAGTTAACTTAGGAACACATACGTTATGTCACCGAACTAAAAATGAAGAAATAGAAAATGAGAAAAAAAAACTGTGACGGTGAGCAGTTAACTTAGGAACACATAAGTTATGTCACCAAAGAAGCTCACATTGGGTTGGATTATTCAGTTACGCCTGGAGGTGTGAACACCAATATCTCACAGGTGCAAATAACTATTTTATTATTAAACAGAAATATATATACTACTGCCGTCGTAAAAAATACGGATAGAAATGGAAAGTTAAAGTCGGGTCAGAACAAGAAATGGAAAACTTGAATTGACAGAATATATATTCTAAAGATTTAATTGAATATTAAACATACTTCTATTATTAAAGGTCCCAATTAAGTAGCTAATGTTTTTAATTTCGAGCAAAGCTACTAGAGGTCTAATTGCACTTACCATTTCTAATTTACCAGGTGATATATTGGAGGGAAAACAATTACTCAATATCACCCGACCACCGCTCTCTGCTTACACGTGCATTAACAACTCACCATGATATTATAACCATCCTTCCATGGCTAAAAGGTCAATCATATTTACAGGAAAAACAAAAATATTTAAGGTGTTAGGCCTGGCACATAAAAGATACAACGAGACTTAATAGATTTGTTTGTTTGTTTTGGATTTTCGCACAAAGCAACTCGAGGGCTATCTGTTCTAGCCGTCCCTAATTTAGTAGTGTAAGACTAGAGGGAAGGCAGCTAGTCATCACCACCCACCGCCAACTCTTGGGCTGCTCTTTTACCAACGAATAGTGGGATTGACCGTAACATTATATGCCCACACGGCTGGGAGGGCGAGCATGTTTGGCGTGACTCGGGCGCGAACCCGCGACCCTCAGATTACGAAGCGCACGCCTTAACGTGCTAGGCCATGCCAGGCCCCAAAGTTACATAATGAGCTATTATGCTCTACACACCACGGGTATCGAAACCCGCTTTTTAGCGTTGTAAATCCACAGACATACCGCTGAGCCACTGGGGGGCTACTTAATAGAGGATGTACTGGTATTCTTCCCCGTATAAATACTGGAAAAACACAGGATCTCTATTTTGGTAAACATATTAATGACGGACGTCACAGAATATTACAATGATTTTTCACGCATATGGACGGTAAATATAAGGAATGATAAAATAACGAACTTTGTTATTCATCTATAATTTACTCTAATCAAGATAGAATTAACCGCCTTAATTGTCACTGAATTTGCAGAATATTCAGTATTTTGATACTGATACAAGAAACATTGTTTGTTTGTTTTGAATTTCGCGCAAAGCTACTCGAGGGCTATCTGTGCTAGTCGTCCCTAATTTAGCAGTGTAAGACAAGAGGGAAGGGTCCTAGTTATCACCACCCACCGCCAACTCTTGGGCTATTCTTTCACCAAAAGATAGTGGAATTGACCGTCACATTATAACGTTCCTACGGCTGAAAGGGCGAGCATCTTTGGTGCGACCGGGATTTGAACCCGCGACCCTTGGCTTACGAGTCAAACTCCTGAATACGCTTGGCCATATTTTGAGATACAAACACTTTCATTTATTTTTAATGGCTAAAGTGAGATCGCTCTCATGAAGTTCTAATTTGGTTATTCACAATTACGCTGTAAAAAATACACACACACAAAGTGTAGTTGTGATTATCACAAAATTTGTAAATGGTTGGGTTCGAAACGGCGTTTCTGCAGTCCTATCAAAAACACAGTTTTGTTGATGCTCCATCAGAAGAAACGTAAGGGAAAAATAAATTTAATTTTAATTATTTCTGAGAAGTTTGTTTTTTTCAATTTCGCACAAAACAACTCGAGAACTAAAAATTCGAGATGACGATATGTAATTTGTTCAAGAACTCTTAACGCTAATCGTTCCTAATTTAACAGGAAAAAAACTAAAGGGAAAGTGGCTGGTCATCAATACCCACTGCAAACCCTTGGGCTGTTCTTTCACTAATAAATAGTGGAATTGACTACCACGTTATAATGCCTGCCTGCTAAAAAGACGAGTATGTTTGGTGTGATACGGAATCAAACCCGCGAACCTCAAATTACAAGTAGAGTTTCCTAACCACCAAGTTAACAGTTTACAATTACTCACAATTAAACCCGCGACCCTCAGATCATAAGTCGAGCTTCCTAACCACCAACTTAACAGTTTATAATTACTCAAAATGAAACCCACGACCCTCAGATTACAAGTAGAGTTTCCTAACTACCAAGTTAATTGTTTATAATTACTCACAATCAAACCCACGACCTTCAGATCATAAGTCGAGCTTTCTAACTACCAATTTAATAGTTTATAATTACTCACAGTGAAACCCGCGACCCTCATATTACAAGTCGAGCTTCCTAACCACCAAGTTAACAGTTTATAATTACCCAAAATCAAACCCGCGACCCTCAGATTACAAGTCGAGCTTCCTAACCACCAAGTTAACAGTTTATAATTACTCACAATCAAACCCGCGACCCTCAGATTACAAGTCGAGCTTCTTAACCACCAAGTTAACACTTTATAATTAGTCACATCTTCATTTTATACATCTTATTTTACGAAGATACTTTATGCACCGATGTCGAGAAGACCGGTCGATGACCAAAGATGGTTGGAACGTTGTTTGCTCTTCTGTGTAAAATATTTTCTTAACCCAAACCAACCGTTTTTGCAAGATACTTTAATGTTATATTTTCTTAAGATAATAGATAAGTTCCATTGAGGGAGTCAAAGGTTTTTGAAACAATAATGATTTAATTGTAGGTCCCTCTTAACTTGTGTGGTGGCGTAAAATATATGTAGATAACTATGCAGTGCTGGACATTTCTGGTTTGTTTTCGTACTGATGAAAATGATCACTCCACGTTGTCGACTTTGATTACCGGTTTCATTTAGCTAGGTAGTCCTGCATGGCCAGGTGGTTTGAGGCGTTAGACTCGTAATCCGAGGGTCCAAGCACCAAACATACTCGCCCTTTCAGTCTTGGGGGCGTTATAAAGAAGATTTTCGAAGCAAAGATAGAAACAGTAATTAATTTATGTAATGAAAAACTTGAAGAGTGTTTGTAAAATATAAGTTGTTTGAAGTGCAACTGTTTTTTGTTCTGAGTGAAACACTAGATAACATGCTAGCAACGCTGTACCTACTGTAAGGATTAAACCCAAAATGTTGGTGTTTTAAACCCTCAAGATTACCCATGAGTCTCCGATATTTAGCAGGGTTAGTGAATTACTATAAATATAATACAGTGAGAAGTTTGTAAACTAACAATACTGATTTTCTTCCATGATAGTAGAATAATGGTACATTATATTGTGCTCTGTGTAGTCAACTACCAATGTTAGTTGAAATAAATAAACTTATAATAATCAGAATATGTTGATTTATCTGTCGGGAATTTTCACTTGTTTTAAATTTTCGGTGGTAATTTCAATAAAGCCTTACAAAGTTCGTCCAACTCCAGAAGTTTAGGTCAACCCTAAAATCATATATTATGCTAACTTTGAAAATTTGTTTCTAATTTTAAAAACATATCACTGTTTACATAATTTAAGAGAAGTTCCCAGTGGCAGAGAAGTATGTTTGCAGGCTTATACTGTTAAAATATGGGCTTAGATACCCTTGGTGGGCAGAGCACAGATAGCCCCTTGTGTAGCTTTGTGTTTAACAACAAATAACGACAAGTTTGAGAAGAATTGTATAACACAGTACTGTTCCTCAACACACAGATGAAAACTCAGATGGACTGCAATGGTTAGAAATTGATTCCTGTTTAGAAAAACGAAAACTGTCTGACAGAATATTTATTAATTATTTCTCTGGTATGACAATGTATGTTTCACCACAACTGTCTGGCTGTTATTCTTAAACCTTTTGAACTAACTAATCTTACTAATGAAAAGTGTTATTGAAGGTCACGTAATAACACCTCAATGACTGAAACAGGTTTGGTGTGCCGGGAATTCGAACCCACGACTCTCAGATTGTGAGTTGAATACCTAAATACCCGACCAGGCTGGGATCAATACTTTCAGAATTGAAACGTTTGAATAAATTGCTTTATGTGTGTGTATTAAAAACCTACAAAATAATTATAATTCTTTATAACCTGCAGGTTATAATGATCATATTTCCAGTGTTTTGTTATCTGTCAGTTTACAAGACAGATGTAATTTTTTTATTTACAGTGCGCGTGTGCTCGTGTAATCGTTATATTCTGAGGTGTAATAACAACTTGGTGGTGGCATAGCTTTTAACCTTACAAGTTTATTCTTGAAGTAATCTCAGCTATACTGAAAAAATCTTAATAAAGAATAACAGAAAATGTGACACAACACTGTAAGTTTTGTAGAAACCTGGTTTCGATACATGTAGTAGGAAGAACACAGATTAAGTGTAGCTTTATGTTACAAACAAATAAACACTGCTACTCGAGGCTTACCTCTCAAACACATAGATGTATATCTTTCACAAATAAGGATGTATGGGGAAAAAGTAGAAATTTTGTGGAGAGATCAGGAAAACAAACCTTAGAAAGAATGTAAAGTAGTCGAAATGTTTGGAAAAATTAAATTTCCACTCGAATATGTAGAAAAAAACTCCAACCCTTTGTCAGTGTGAAGTGACAACACAAAATAACAAAACATTTTAAATTATTTCTTTAACCTCAATACACTTACTTTAGAGTATCACACAATCTTACAATTTGTTTTTATCACTGTCAGTAAATTATGTGTCCTTTCAACTTTAAATGTTAGTTTCTTTGTAGCATCTATTTGTGTACTTTAATCTAATCATAACACATTTTGTGATTATTTCTATTTTTATATTTCATATAATACAGTAAAACCTGTCTAAGCCGGAAACTGGGTATGACGGAAGCCTGTACAAGCAGGAAATATCAAAATATTACAGCATTATCCTAAGATTTCTCTTATAAAACGCCCTCTATATGGCGGAACCTGAGTTATGTGGATGGAAAGCTATATTCCGCCTACCTCATGAATCAACAAGTAGAATTAGAACCTGAGTAAGGAAGAAAAACTGTTTTAGATTAAATTCTAATTTCTTATTCAATTAATAATTCTCGGACATATTGTTACAGTAAGTATTAGTTAAATATATTCTGTTATTTTTTCTGCTGTCATTATTCCAGAGGTCGCTATTCAAAAGAACAATTTACTGTACTTTTGGTCGCTCTCTATCAGGATTTGGGTAATCACATGTAACCTGGAGGGTCAGGTGCTCTTTGACCTCTTCCTTCATTTGCGAGGACTTGTTTTTGAGTTTCACTCAAATCTACACAAGGGATATCTGCTCTAGCCGTCCCTAATTTAGCAGTGTAGGCCTAGAGGGAAGGCAACTAGTCATCACCACCCACCGCCAACTCATGAGCTTCTCTTTTACTAACGAATAGTGGGATTGGCCGTCATATTATAACGCCCCTACGGGTGAAAGGGCAAGCACGTTTGATGTGACGGGGATTCGAATCCTCGACCCTCGGATTACTGATGGAAAACAATAGAAACCATGAGTGATAGGTAAATACCTCGGATTACTGATGGAACGCGATAGAAACCATGAGTAATAGGTTTGTTTGTTTGTTTTTGGAATTTCGCACAAAGCTACTCGAGGGCTATCTGTGCTAGCCGTCCCTAATTTAGCAGTGTAAGACTAGAGGGAAGGCAGCTAGTCATCACCACCCACCGCCAACTCTTGGGCTACTCTTTTACCAACGAATAGTGGGATTGACTGTCACATTATACACCCCCACGGCTGGGAGGGCGAGCATGTTTAGCGCGACGCGGGCGCGAACTCGCGACCCTCGGATTACGAGTCACACGCTTTACGCGCTCGGCCATGGAGTGATAGGTAAATATCTCGGATTACTGATGGAAAACGATAGAAACCATGAGTAATAGGTAAATACCTCGGATTACTGATGGAAAACGATAGAAACCATGAGTAATAGGTAAATACCTCGGATTACTGATGGAAAACGATAGAAACCATGAGTAATAGGTAAATACCTCGGATTACTGATGGAAAACGATAGAAACCATGAGTAATAGGTAAATACCTCGGATTACTGATGGAAAACGATAGAAACCGTGAGTAATAGGTAAATACCTCGGATTACTGATGGAAAACGATAGAACACCGTGAGTAATAGGTAAATACCTCGGATTACTGATGGAAAACGATAGAAACCATGAGTAATAGGTAAATACCTCGGATTACTGATGGAAAACGATAGAAACCATGAGTAATAGGTAAATACCTCGGATTACTGATGGAAAACGATAGAAACCGTGAGTAATAGGTAAATACCTCGGATTACTGATGGAAAACGATAGAAACCATGAGTAATAGGTAAATACCTCGGATTACTGATGGAAAAACGATAGAAACCATGAGTAATAGGTAAATACCTCGGATTACTGATGGAAAACGATAGAAACCGTGAGTAATAGGTAAATACCTCGGATTACTGATGGAAAACGATAGAAACCGTGAGTAATAGGTAAATACCTCGGATTACTGATGGAAAACGATAGAAACCATGAGTAATAGGTAAATACCTCGGATTACTGATGGAAAACGATAGAAACCATGAGTAATAGGTAAATACCTCGGATTACTGATGGAAAACGATAGAAACCGTGAGTAATAGGTAAATACCTCGGATTACTGATGGAAAACGATAGAAACCATGAGTAATAGGTAAATACCTCGGATTACTGATGGAAAACGATAGAAACCGTGAGTAATAGGTAAATACCTCGGATTACTGATGGAAAACGATAGAAACCATGAGTAATAGGTAAATACCTCGGATTACTGATGGAAAACGATAGAAACCATGAGTAATAGGTAAATACCTCGGATTACTGATGGAAAACGATAGAAACCATGAGTAATAGGTAAATACCTCGGATTACTGATGGAAAACGATAGAAACCATGAGTAATAGGTAATACCTCGGATTACTGATGGAAAACGATAGAAACCATGAGTAATAGGTAAATACCTCGGATTACTGATGGAAAACGATAGAAACCATGAGTAATAGGTAAATACCTCGGATTACTGATGGAAAACGATAGAAACCATGAGTAATAGGTAAATACCTCGGATTATAATTACTGATGGAAAACGATAGAAACCATGAGTAATAGGTAAATACCTCGGATTACTGATGGAAAACGATAGAAACCATGAGTGATAGGTAAATACCTCGGATTACTGATGGAAAACAATAGAAACCATGAGTGATAGGTAAATACCTCGGATTACTGATGGAAAACGATAGAAACCATGAGTGATAGGTAAATACCTCGGATTACTGATGGAAAACGATAGAAACCATGAGTAATAGGTAAATACCTCGGATTACTGATGGAAAACGATAGAAACCATGAGTAATAGGTAAATACCTCGGATACTGATGGAAAACGATAGAAACCATGAGTAATAGGTAAATACCTCGGATTACTGATGGAAAACGATAGAAACCATGAGTAATAGGTAAATACCTCGGATTACTGATGGAAAACGATAGAAACCATGAGTAATAGGTAAATACCTCGGATTACTGATGGAAAACGATAGAAACCATGAGTAATAGGTAAATACCTCGGATTACTGATGGAAAACGATTAGAAACCATGAGTGATAGGTAAATACCTCGGATTACTGATGGAAAACAATAGAAACCATGAGTGATAGGTAAATACCTCGGATTACTGATGGAAAACGATAGAAACCATGAGTGATAGGTAAATACCTCGGATTACTGATGGAAAACAATAGAAACCATGAGTGATAGGTAAATACCTCGGATTACTGATGGAAAACGATAGAAACCATGAGTGATAGGTAAATATGAAGAACATTAACAGTTAAACTAGATTCATGATATTTATATTTATGTTTGAAGGGAGAATTCTACTCTTTACATAATCCTCACGAAAAAATTATTTCTTATCTTCCCTAATTTTAAAATTTAGGGAATACTTATTTAATGTCCTGATTGTTTAAAAGTTGTTTGTTATGACGATTTTAGTGAAATCCAAACTCTCACTGATGCAGACGATTCTGTGAATGTGGAAAGTTTTGTGAACATTGAAAGGAATTTTTTTAACACAAACTGATGAAACTGATTTATAATCTATAATAGGATCTGAAGATGGTAACAGTGTGAGAGATTCAGAAGATGAACAAAATGAAAAAGATACTGAGGAAATAGAAATACCCACTTCATCAGCCTAGCATGGCCGAGCGCGTTAAGGCGTACACTCGTAATCCGAGGGTCGCGGGTTCGCGCCCGCGTCGCGCTAAACATGCTCGCCCTTCCAGCCGTGGGGGTGTATAATGTGACGGTCATTCCCACTATTCGTTGGTTAAAGAGTAGCCCAAGAGTTGGCGGTGGGTGGTGATGACTAGCTGCCTTCCCTCTAGTCTAACACTGCTAAATTAGGGACGGCTAGCACAGATAGCCCTCGAGTAGCTTTGTGCGAAATTCCAAAAAAAACAAACAAACCCACTTCATCGCAAGTGCAAAAATGAAGTGGAAAATGAACTTCATGAAAAGCTCCTAAAATTGTCGCTCTCTTTTAACCGCATGAGAAAATCCATTAGAAAAGTAAACTGTTGAAATTGAATTTTCCTTCAAATAAATTTGATTAAGATTTTGTGGACTTGTATATATATATATTTTGTCTATTTTTGTTCAGTGATGTCGAGAAAACCCACTTGTAGAAAAAATGTACATGTAAACACGGCTCGTTTGGGTTGAGAAAATTTTTACATTGAGGAGCGAACAACGTTTTGACCTTCTTCGGTCACCGTCAGGTTTACAAAGAAAGAAAGAGGTAACTGACCGGAAGCTGATCATATGTTTGAAAGGGTTTGTGTAACTGAGTGGCGGAATGTAGAGGGCGTTATTAGATATTTGAATATATAATTTTATATTATTTATTTTATTATTATTATTCATTATATCATTTCTAGTTTAGGTATAATGGTGTTCCTTTGTATTAATTTATTTTGGGCTTGAGTTGTTGTATAAGTAAGGCTTCTTTAATTTTGCGTTGGTTTATGTTTGTTTCTTTATTTAGCATTTGAGTGTTTTCTATGATTATGTTGTGTTTATTTGACTTGCAGTGTTCGTAAACGTGTGAAGGTGACTTTTTATGTTCTTTGAATCTGGTTTCCATTTTTCTACTTGTTTCTCCAATATAGAAGTCGTGGCAGTTATCACATTGTATTTTATAAATAATGTTGGTGTGGTGTTTGTCAGTGTAGTTTTTACATAGTATAGACCTCATTTTTGTGCCTGGTTTTTGAACACATTTGGTATTAACTGGAATGTAATTTTTTTATTACTAGCTTTTGCCAAATGTTGGTTATTTGTTTGCTGATGTCAGGAATATATGGTATACAGCAGTATATGTTTTCGTGATTTATTGATTCGTGAGACATATTTACTTTTGTTGGTTGATTTTGCTTTTTGTCTTGGTGTGTGTGTATAATGTTTCCTTCGGTTTGTGAAGGAATCTTATTGATGTTGATAAAGTATTGTTTTATTTTGTCTAATTCGTCGTTAATTTTATCTGGTGAGCATAGTTTTACGGCTTTTTTTATGTATTTATACCAAATAAACACAGCCATAAAACATATGAACATGTGACACAACGGTATGTTGTTATTGAGTGGTTCTTAACATGACTGAAACTCTCAGTCATTACTTCTTGTAGTTGTTGGTATAAGTAGGTTTGTGTCTGAGTGAAACATAATTAATAAAATAAATAATTTAAATTGTAACATTAACTTAAACTTTTCACGTTATGACATATGAATGTTTCTCTATGATAAGAAAGTAGTAAAGAGGAATATAGATTTAAAAAAATTGATTAACAACAACAAAATATACCAGTCATTCAAATTAATATAAAATTTTGTCTGATGAACAATTAATTTTATGTTTAAGGACATTAAAGTCATTTGTTGAAACACTACATACAAAGATATAAAAATAACTTTGAAACGGATTGTTTGAAAAATTCTGTTTCGTATTCTATCTGAGATGTTTACCAACTTTAGGTTCTAGTTACATACAGATAATTTGAACACATTTAATCAAAGCATTTGATTACCATTATATAACAAGTATTATGCTTTATATATTTTAATATAATTCATACCCCATATGGTAGAGCACTTATTGCACAGAGTTACAACGTTAAAATCAGGGTTTAAATTATTCTCAGTTAACACAACAGGTAGCCAGATATGGCTTTACTACAGAAATAACACACATAATATAATTTAATTTTATTTGATGTTATACTTGGAAAAATGTTAATGTCACAATATATTTTTCAACAAATTATTTACTAATATTTTTATTCCGATATTTTGCACTCGATATAAAGTTAATAGTCGTGATTTTGTTTACATATTAATTTCGGATATTATTACATCATTATTAGTCATGTAAAATGTTGAGTTTTGTTTACATAGTTGTATTCATAGTTAATGGTTTGTTTTGATTTACAGAATTCTACCAAATATACTGCAGTATAATTATCTGAGATAACTTGAAATTACTGGTTCAAGTGTAAATAGAAACTATAAGAAGAGACGAAGGAGAAAAGAGATTTCTGTTTGTCTGCCACATTAATTGGATGAATTCAGAGTATTAGAAATGTATGCTTGACAGACACAAACTTTATTTTGGAAGGACAATGTAATAAGATTCACAAAATGTTTTGAAAAATATTTAAAAATATACACTCATAGAAGATTATACCAGATTATTGTACGTAGTCTAAAATATCTAGTTTCATACTATTTTCGATGGAATATCTTTTTGTTCTCACATAACAGCTATTATTGTTCAGTGTAGTCTTCAATATGCGAAAATATTTTTGGTCCCACCAACCTTGAAACTCTCATCTACCGCACGTTTCAACTTGGTTCATGTGCGTTGTAACATGTAAATAAGCAAGCACAACGCTTCACTGAAACATTCTCTACTATCAAAGCTGGCAGCTGGCTTCCCATTTACTGTAGAACACAGTCTTCAAAGTTGACAGAAAAGAAGTACCATAAGTGTGAGGATAGTAAAGTATCAATGGGAAATATATTTTCAATGAAATAAAACATCAACTTTGATACGATATCTTACCTGAAAATAACAGGAATCACATTGACTTGGTGGAGGAACCTAGATGACAGTCCTCGGAAAGTGTCCACAAGATGTCGTTGGAGTGTGACTTCTCTTCTTAGAGGAACACACTAGTGAGATAACGCTTAAACTAGGCACACTCTTTTCCCGTCTTGAAAGTACGGGCCACTACGTTGGGTGTAAAAATAACATTTGTGACTGTAGATATCCTGGTTGGTCCATCTTCTTTCCCATGGTGGGGGGAGGGACATGTTAACAAACACAATACATCTAAATTGGTCCACCTTGTTTCCTATGATAGGGTGGCGAGCATGTTTTCCAACACAATACATCTAAACGTGTCCACCTTCTTTCCATACCAGATCTCCAAAGAACCAGCCTGCGGGAGATGGTATGAATGGAGTTTCTCAGCCGACTGGTGTGTTTTTTGCTTGTTACAGCTCCTTCTGAAACAAGATAAACCTTTTAACACAGTTAAGATATCTTTTCTGTTTGTTTGTCTTAGAGATTTGCTATTTAGGCAATTACCATCTTAACTCATAAGATTTCTTATAATTCATCATATGTCTTCCAACAATCTTAAAAACACCAACTTCCTATTTTCTAGTTCTCTCTATAGTATTTAAAAAAAATGTTTTGTAAATTCACTAGTTTTTGATAACAGAGATTTGCTTTGTTTTTCGAATTACATTTTATCATTTAGTAAGTTAGAAGTCCATATAACTTTTTCTCTATCCTTTGTGAGAAAAGAATCTCTTCATATAAGTGAAATTTCAACAGTGGCGAAAAGGTGAAAGTCACGTGTTGATGACGTGACAGCCACTTTTCACATGTTAGTGAACACCATTATGTAGCCTGCAACTTTGTTAACATATATTTGACTCTCTTTTATCCCTTCGATTTCAATATGAAATTTAACAGGAGGTCAGCTTGTTTGTTTACGTTCATCTACTTCTAAGGTAATGTGAACTTCTCACTGAGGACAGTATACAACCATCCTCTCATTATGTGGGCTTAATTTCTCATGTATATTCCATTCCAGGTCTTTTTCCCTCTTTCACAATCCCGTTTGTATAAATCTAATCCTGATGTATTACTTGTTTTTCATCAGTTACTTTCATTTGCATACATACTGATTTCTTTTCAGACCAACTAATTTCCAGGACGATATGTCTGGTCCCAGCAGTCTTACTATTCTAACATTAAGAATTATAGGTATTTTTACATGCACTGTCCAGATTCACAAACTGTGGTGTAAAGTTTTTGGAAAGCTGACCCATTTAGTTCAGTTCAACTATCCAGTACAGAATTACCCTGTCTTTTCTTAAACTTTTTTTGTTTGCCATTTTGCACTTTACGTTTTCATTTCATGTCAGAAGTACTTCAATACGATACTGTTTGGTTTGGAATGATTTTTGTTACATCATATTTTCTGCTGTGGTTTGATTTATACAATTTTTCCTCCCCTGGTCCCACATGCCAAAGAACGGATGGATTACAACCATTTTTACACATAGGGTTTTACTTCAGTTCTTTTCTCCCTTACTATCGGTTTTCAACTTGTTCAGTTTCATCCTCTTTAGAATCAGTTCTGTCGTCTTTAGGTGTAAAGAAATTTACCAACCCTCTTATAAGGTTTTACTTGTTGTCCCTAAAAAGACACGGAGGGGATTTAGTTATTAATCTGTCCAACGTTTTCATTTAGAAAAGTTCTCTTCACTTCATTGGACCACTACTCCATATTCAGGTCTATATTACAAATGTCTTTTTTCCAATAAACATCGCAGAATTCTGTAGTTGCTTCCTTTTATCAATCCAATGATGCTATATTTTATTGTTTCAAACACTACATTGTCTTCTATAATTTAGGTGGTCAAAGCATTTTTTCCACATCTCCATTGACTTGGTCTATGGTTTCGTTATTACGTGCAAGATAGCCTTTTGTTTTCATACTTATGGAAAGGGTCCTACCGTCATATCTTCATTATTTTGATGGTGGAAACCCATTTTGAATAAATTGACAAAATGTTCAAATCCTTACTCACTCTAACCCAATACTTTATCCTCTTGACCCAACCATTTTCTCTGTTTCCTAGTGTGCTCGAGAAACTCGTTGTGACTAGATAATCTATTACCACTGTTTTGGTTTCCTCACTTTGAATTGTACCAAACCCACACCTCTTCAGAAATGTTCATGTTTACTGGTTTGGATACATCATTGAACAACAATCTCATCTTAAACATACGCATAAGTTATTCCTCCACATCAGTGTTTCCGACCTCTGTTCTGTTCATTGGACATGTTTGTATTCCTTACCACTGCTGGCGAATTGTTTGATTATGATCCATTCTGATAATTTCGTGGTGATTTTTTACACCAATCATAGAGCAGATATCCGATCTTTAATTCTTTTTTAAAACACTCAACTGTCATGATTCGGCATCCATCCAATGGATTTGCTGTGTAGATTCTCATGTATTTGAAGCGATTAGTTTTAAAACAGATAATTTGTATCATGATCTTCCTATTAAATAGCTGCTTCACTCACAAGTTTTCTGATGCGTATGTGTTCATTTGGGTAGTTACGACTTATTTTCTCTTTAATAATGAAATTTCATGAGTGGAGCAGTATAGAGGGAGCTAGTAAACAATAACATCATTATCCATTAATAGGAATCACGTGAGTTTAGGTTGAAGTTGCCTAAAAACTAGTGTCATGCAGATACTCAAGGCAGATGTTCACAGAAGATATAATCTGTGTGTGAAATGGCAAGTGTCCAATGGAAACACATTTTCATTAATGTTAACTTTTTCCAAAACCAGTTGTTTTTGAACTAACCAGTAGGAGATAAAACCGGGTGGCCCGTAAGTCCCTAACCATCCATATATCTTGTATATTCAGTGTATCTGTGTTCTGTCTCTCATTCTCGCTGTATAACGTTATGCGACGCCATGTTATATGAGACATTTTCCTCAACACTGCAGGGGTTATTGTTCCAAATGCCGCGGTAACAGCTGTCTTCAACTCATCATAAGTATTATAGCATTGTTTAGACACAATGTCTTTTATGTATCCCCAAAGAGAGTTATTACATGTCATCAAGTCCGAACTTTTTGCGGGCCATTTCAAAGGTGGCGGAGATGATACAGAACCACGACCTATCCATGTGTCTGGAAAAGTGTCATTAGGATAATCTCACACAGTGAGGACATAATGAGTCGGAGCTCCATCTTGCTAAAACCAAACCTCATCTCTGATTCCAAGTTCATCGAGTTTCGGAATAAACCATTGTTGTAACATGTTTATGTTGATACGTATTTATTTATTGAGTGCACATGTACAGAGAAAAAATATTCCTAACTATAGGTGGCAGCACATTTCTCAATATTCTTAACACTCCCATTTAAATTTAAGTTTTACACAAACTTACAATTACTGTCAATGATTTAACCATACACAGCCATTCTTTTCATCCTGAACAACACTGAGTCTAAGGATGTAATGGAGCATTTCAAAGTGTTTCATGTGGAATTTTTCCTTCAGTGCTTCCTTTATGGTGATTATTTCATCATCACTATCAGTAACCAAAATAGTATCATCCACATATACAGCATCTATTGTTAGATTTTCACCCTTCTGTATGTAAACACATGAATCTGATGAACTATGAACAAATTCCAGTTCCATCATCTGTTCATGAAATGATTTGTTTCAACAGCGTGGTGACTGTTTTAATCCATACAGTAATGTTTTCAGTTTACACACAACGTTTTTCCTTCCCTGGAACAGCGTAGCCTTCCAGTTGTACCATCGCTACGTCTAGATTTCCATTCAGAAATGCAGTTATGACATCCATGTGGTGAATTTTCAAGTTGTTCTGCACAGCAAATGCATTCAAGCAGCGAACTGATGCATAGTGCACCACTGGGGAGAAGGTTTCCTCGTAATCCAGACCATAATTCTGCGACTAACCTTTGGCCACCAGCCAATTCTTGAACCTCTCTACATTTCAAGTATTTCGATACTTAACTTTGAACACCTACTTACAACCTATAGGTTTTCTTCCAGCTGGTAATCCCACCAAATCCCAGGTGTCATTTTCTTGTAAAAACTCAAATTCCAGATCTGTGGTTGACTTCCACTCCTTGTCACTTCACATTGCTTCACTTAATGTGCTTTGCTCTAACATACTTCATAAGTTTGCAATATGACAAACTGATTCATTTGCTGCTGCCACATCAACATACTCATCATATCCATAGCTGATGGGGGTTTCCTGTTTCTTGCTGATCGTTCAGCTTTATCTTTAGCTTTAACTTCTGTTTCTTGGTTCACTACCTGTTCACTTGATGAGATATAGTCATTTGTCACAGGCTCTTGACCAAAGAGCCTTGACTTGTTTCATACAGATAACATCTCGCCGTATGAAAATCTTACTGGAAATCATACAGTCGATATCCCTTGGTGCAGTTACCATATCCAATGAAACGTACCTTCATGTGTAATTTCTGTCTTGACGCATCTGGCACATGTGCATATGCAAGACATCCGAACACTTTCATGTGTTCTACATCTTCCCACACCATCTCGCATGTGGTGCACTACCATCTTTTATTGCCGATGTGGATACTCTGTTACCCACATACCCTGCAGTAGCTACAGCTTCTGTCCAGTACATACTTGGTAACTTAGCACGTGACAGCATGCTTCTTGCTGATTCCACAAGAGTTTTGTTCCTTCTCTCAGCAACACCAATTTTGTTCTGGACAATATGCTACTGACATCTCATGATGAATGCCTCTTAACTTCAAATATTGCTGGAATTAATGTTCCACCATTTTTTGTATGTAGGGTTTTTATGCGCTCTCCCGATTCATTTGTGTTCAACTTCTCAAATTCCTTGAATTTCTCAAAGACTTCTGACGTTATCTTGAGTAATCATCAATAAATGTAACAAAGTACTTGCTACCTGCAATAGATGGAGCTTGCATTGGACCACAGACACTACTGTGTACCAGTTGCAGTCTTCTCTTTGATCTGATTTCTCCCACTGACTTAAATGGCTTCCTGTGCATTTTACCTTCGGTGTATCCCTCACAGAAACTGGCTTCATCAGACTTCTGGAATTTGATTCCACTTACATATCCGCTCTTGACAAGCTTCTGTAACTGTGAAACACTGACATGCCCTAGTCGTTGATGCTGTATATCCAAGCCATTCATGCTGCTGTTTGAGGCTACTGAGGCATTCTCAATAACACTGGTCTCACAGTCCAGTGTCTATAGACCATCATCCTTTCTTGTAACCATGCCATGGAGTTGTCCTGATTTACCTCCGATGTAACAGAGATTAACTTCAAACTGCACAATATTTCCTTTTTCAGTAGCAGCTCCTACTGAAAATAGATTGCTAGCTAAGTTTGGTGTATGAAGGACACTGCATTGTGACGTGCTTTGAATTACTGACTTTAAATGTTATTTCTAGTTTACAGTTTCCAACTCCAAGAGCTTTAACAGTTCTTCCATCACCAATCCTAACTTGCTGAGGTGTGCTAAACTTGTGATAATTTTATAACATGTTCCTTTGGTGTGTCATATGTCTAGACACACCAGAATCCACCAACCATTCTTCAATTCCTATTCCTTTATCCTGGTTTGTTACAAAGGCAACACCATTGTTTCCATCAGTATAATCTTCCACCACATTAATATCCACAATGTTATCTTTAAGGACCATTTCCTTCAGTGTTGGTCAATTGTGTTTTATATGTACCTGTCTGCCACATTTATAACACTTGAAACTGTTACCACTTTTTTTGTTTCTTGTGTTCCATGTAGTTTGAAGTTTCTGTGAGTGGCTAATGCAGTTGATGTTGTTTCATTCAATGTGGTCTTTTTCTTCATTTGTTCTTCATTGATCAGTGCCTGTTCCACAAATTCTAATGAGATATAATCAGTTTTGTTTTCCAGGACTGTTACAATTATATCATAGCTAGCTGGCAGACTACCAAGTTAGGTAACAATCTGATCTTCTTCTGCTGTTTCCACCCCGACCATAGCAAGTTGATCCGTTAATTCCTTCATTTGTTTTAAATGTTCCTGGACCGTCATGCTTTCTTTCATCTCACGTCGAAAATATATCTTTTTCAGGAATAGTTTATTGGCTGGTGTGTTCCTATCAAAGTGAGCACACAGTACATTCCATGCTTTCTTAGGAGTTGTGAACGAGGTGACAAGATAGAGTTGTGCACCCTGAATATTCAGAACAATTGTTGAAAATGTTCTTTCCCTCTTCCTGTTGAAATCTGCCAATACCTCTGTTTCAGTCACTTGGCCCCTTTGGCCTTTTCCTCTCAATAAATGTTCCATTTCAGATTTCCTTGTGGCTCAATTATTTTCCCCCAACTTATCAATTTGTATTTTATCTTCCATTGTCAAACTATTTCAACCACAGCTGTAATATTCCTTTCTTTGATTTAGATCTATTTCTCCTTTTATTTGACTTGATAAAATAGAGTGTCAATCAATATTTTACTCACAGTTTATCTTAGTATTTCATAATGGCTTTCAGACAAAGGAAACGAATCACTCAACACTTGTGATAAAGTATCCATGTAAATCCTGTGTCATCCAACAAACATTGTAAACTGTTTTACAGTAATCCTCAGTATCTCCTGGATTACTTGTGCTAACAATTTTAAAACAGTTTAAGCACTATTAGAGCATTTCTGGGCGCATAACCTGTTGATGTGTGTTTATTCACTGAGTGCACATGTACAGAAAAAAAATATGTGTGTTATCACAATACTTTCTTTTCCTGTCATGAATAATGTTTTCCTACAGGTGGCAGCACTTAACTCAATATTCTTGACAGTTTAGATGTGAGGTATGGTTTACTGGCCCGTCAATGAAGTATGGTCCAATAACATGACGTGCATTAAGTACTGCCCACATTATGACATGCGGAATGTTAAATTCAATTTCTTCATAATAATGAGAATTATCCTTTGCCCAGAAGTGAACATTTCGAGTTCGACCCGAACAATAAATTGCGCACTCGTCCGTAAACATCACCTTTCCTCGAGAAGGGATCATACTGAAGATTCACAGTAACTCATCACACACAAGTTTCCTATTTTCTCCATCAGCATCACTTAGTTCATTCAGAAATGTGGGTCGTCATGCTTTGAATCCCATATCCTTTTTCATAAAGGTCTGCATGGTTGCTCGCAGGATAAGAAGTTCAGCTGATCTTTTCCTTGTTGACTTTAATGGTGACTTTTCCACGGCAGCACGTGACTCTACGTTTAGCTGGTCTCCCTGAATGAGGGGCATCCTTAATGTTGCCAATTTCAAACAATTTACGCTTCCACTTTGACATCGTTTTTCATGTTGGTGGATCCTTATTGAATCTTTCTGTAAATTTGACAGTTACTGTATCCAGGGTGTCACCCTCATGTACCCACGTACTTGTCACAATACGCTCTTCAAGTGTATACGCTCTGAAAAAAAGAAACAAATTCATAATACATATGTTATTGAATATAACATAATAACATATGGATGGGTAGTGACTTACGGCCGCCCTGTAGAATGGGGGTTCCACGCTTCATCTCTACATTTAACACAATAGTTTTATGATGTATTAAAATTTTTCCTTCCTGCTTTTACTTTAACGTTTTTCATGCTGTTTATTAATTTTTATTTTGTACAGTTATTAAGTAATTGTTGTTTCAAAATTAACTCCAGTTGAACACGATTCTTAAGTTTTATATTATTTTTTATACACTTTTCACCTGGTAGTATTGAGATAATAAGATATATCTTAATTATAATGGTTCTTAACCAACATGAGGAATGTCTTTATCTTAATTATAATGGTTCTTAACCAACATGAGGAATGTCTTTATCTTAATTATAATGGTTCTTAACCAACATGAGGAATGTCTTTATCTTAATTATAATGGTTCTTAACCAACATGAGGAATGTCTTTATCTTAATTATAATGGTTCTTAACCAACATGAGGAATGTCTTTATCTTAATTATAATGGTTCTTAACCAACATGAGGAATGTCTTTATCTTAATTATAATGGTTCTTAACCAACATGAGGAATGTCTTTATCTTAATTATAATGGTTCTTAACCAACATGAGGAATGTCTTTATCTTAATTCTAATGGTTCTTAACCAACATGAGGAATGTCTTTATCTTAATTATAATGGTTCTTAATCAACATGAGGAATGTCTTTATCTTAATTCTAATGGTTCTTAACCAACATGAGGAATGTCTTTATCTTAATTATAATGGTTCTTAATCAACATGAGGAATGTCTTTATCTTAATTATAATGGTTCTTAACCAACATGAGGAATGTCTTTATCTTAATTATAATGGTTCTTAACCAACATGAGGAATGTCTTTATCTTAATTATAATGGTTCTTAACCAACATGAGGAATGTCTTTATCTTAATTATAACGGTTCTTAACCAACATGAGGAATGTCTTTATCTTAATTATAACGGTTCTTAACCAACATGAGGAATGTCTTTATCTTAATTATAATGGTTCTTAACCAACATGAGGAATGTCTTTATCTTAATTATAATGGTTCTTAACCAACATGAGGAATGTCTTTATCTTAATTCTAATGGTTCTTAACCAACATGAGGAATGTCTTTATCTTAATTCTAATGGTTCTTAACCAACATGAGGAATGTCTTTATCTTAATTATAATGGTTCTTAATCAACATGAGGAATGTCTTTATCTTAATTATAATGGTTCTTAACCAACATGAGGAATGTCTTTATCTTAATTATAATGGTTCTTAACCAACATGAGGAATGTCTTTATCTTAATTATAATGGTTCTTAACCAACATGAGAAATGTCTTTATCTTAATTCTAATGGTTCTTAACCAACATGAGGAATGTCTTTATCTTAATTATAATGGTTCTTAACCAACATGAGGAATGTCTTTATCTTAATTATAACGGTTCTTAACCAACATGAGGAATGTCTTTATCTTAATTATAATGGTTCTTAACCAACATGAGGAATGCCTTTATCTTAATTATAATGGTTCTTAACCAACATGAGAAATGTCTTTATCTTAATTATAATGGTTCTTAACCAACATGAGGAATGTCTTTATCTTAATTATAATGGTTCTTAACCAACATGAGGAATGTCTTTATCTTAATTATAATGGTTCTTAACCAACATGAGGAATGTCTTTATCTTAATTCTAATGGTTCTTAACCAACATGAGGAATGTCTTTATCTTAATTATAATGGTTCTTAATCAACATGAGGAATGTCTTTATCTTAATTATAATGGTTCTTAACCAACATGAGGAATGTCTTTATCTTAATTATAATGGTTCTTAACCAACATGAGGAATGTCTTTATCTTAATTATAATGGTTCTTAACCAACATGAGAAATGTCTTTATCTTAATTCTAATGGTTCTTAACCAACATGAGGAATGTCTTTATCTTAATTATAATGGTTCTTAACCAACATGAGGAATGTCTTTATCTTAATTATAACGGTTCTTAACCAACATGAGGAATGTCTTTATCTTAATTATAATGGTTCTTAACCAACATGAGGAATGCCTTTATCTTAATTATAATGGTTCTTAACCAACATGAGAAATGTCTTTATCTTAATTATAATGGTTCTTAACCAACATGAGGAATGTCTTTATCTTAATTATAATGGTTCTTAACCAACATGAGGAATGTCTTTATCTTAATTATAATGGTTCTTAACCAACATGAGGAATGTCTTTATCTTAATTATGATGGTTCTTAACCAACATGAGGAATGTCTTTACATTTGTTAATCTCAATACAACTAGGAACTGAAAATACAAAGTACTAATTAATTTACATTTTGTCGTATCTTTATATATTTCTACCATTATTAGATAGGCTTGTTTAAAAGATTCTAACAAACAAGTTTTTAAATCTTCATAACATGTTCGATCCGACCTGATTAATTCAATACTAAATTAATATTTAACAGAAACTTATCAAGAAAACATTCCTATATTTACTGAAATATTAAAATTGTTCGTGTATGATTATTTAATACATTTTATATGTTTAGAAGTATTAACATGGTTCAGAATGTTATAATAACCAAATCGACATCTTGAATATAAGGTTCCAGTGGTACAGTAACAACATTATTTGGTATTTTTATGTCACTAAGACAGTTAGGCCTTATAAAGGGACGGTCAATCCCACTCTTCATGACTAAAAGACCAGGTGAAGAGTTCGCAGTCTTTCACTGCTAAATTAGGAACGGCTAGCGGAGATAACTCTCGTGTGAGTTTGAACAAAGTTTAGGTTATATCAAACCAATTAACCAATATCACTGGTATACTTTATTATGTAAGGGATATATTAAACTTTTATTTTGATATAGTTTCGTTAACTGAGTGTTTACTATAAGCTACTTTATTAATCCATTTTTACGATATTCACACCAATAACAGTTTCGCTTCTGCCACAGTGACACCCATGTTGATGTCTCAGAAGTCACAGTGACACCCATGCTGATGTCTCAGAAGTCACAGTGACACTTGTAGAAGTAACTGAAAGCGGAGCTAGTTTTACTATCTGACATTTTGTGTGTAAATATGACGAGTTTCTGTAACGTTTATTGCATACAGGAAAACTTTGTGTTTGTAGTTTTGACTGATGATTTACATAATGTAAAATGTTAGTAATTTGGAATGTCTACGACGAACTCCTATTACAACCTTGAAACAATAACCACAGACTTAGCTGCCGATTCATTAGTTTTGTTCACAGAGACACAGATATGGACATTCCAGTCACAGAATACCTTGATGTTTTTAGTTACTTAGGGTTCAGTGCCTCATAGTGAAGGTATAAAAAATTTAGATGTCTTGTAACAGGCTGGGTGTACAGTGTCAGACTCGTTCGTTTGGTTATATTGGGCTACTATTTTACCAACGAGTACTGGATTGAGTCACATTATAACGCCCTCCCCGCACCCTCCGACTAGAAACGCGAGCATGCTTGTTGTGACAGGGATTCGACCCGTTTCCTTCAGATTACAAGTCAAGTACCCTAACCACCTGGCTATGCCGGAACGTTAGACCTGGAATCTCGATCTAATTGTTTATCTACACAACACTTGTATTCTAACGGAACGTCTCATGTACATTTTTAATTTACAGACCATATACTAGTAAAGTTTTTAATGTGTGATTCGATCCAGATATTCACATTTCCCTTAAAAGAAGCGCCACCTACAGGGTGCTGAATATACTTAGAGTTTCTGAGGTAATATAATGTATTGATGAAATGTGTGTAATTAATTTGTAAAAATTACTCAACACTTACAAGTTATAACAAAAGTTATATTTTATATTGTGAATCACTGATCCTGTTTGACAATAAAATAGTAAAAATATTAGGACCAACATGGCGATTTAATTACCAGTAGTTGACGTATGAACAAAAGTTTATGAATTGAGCGTGTATTTCACATGCAACCCTATATATTTAATTATAACTGTGGGCTTGGATGGAGTATTGTTTTAGATGTATTAATATTCGTGATGTCCTCTGATGAAACAGTGGTGTATCTTCAGATATACATCTCTAAAATTAGTGGTTCGATTCCTCTCGGTAGACACAAAATGTAGCCCACAGGATCTCTGTAGAAATGTTCTAAAACAAATTATCTCGCTCAGTGTGAAGAAACCAGCACTTCTGAACAGATGGATAAAGTGTAAAAGTATTTTCACGAACTTTTCTACTGATACAGTTTATTCTGTTGTTGTTTTTATATTGAAACTGAGTTTACTTCAAATTTTTTGTTGTCTCTTTTAATTGTGTGTTCAACAGTTTGTACCAAAATACAATTTATCATTTAACCATTATATATAGATCCAAAAATTGTGACACGTGTATGATCTTCAAGCCTATTAATTATCTACAATTGAATAAAAACTACAATTGCTTTTCTCACTGATACCTTGTGTTCTGAATGTCGCATGATAGGTTTGGTAATATCACTGACTGACGCTAATGTTTGTTTTGGAATTTCTCTCAAAGCTACTCGAGGGCTATCTGTGCTAGCCGTCCCTAATTTAGCAGTGTAAGACTAGAGGGAAGGCAGCTAGTCATCACCACCCACCGCCAACTCTTGGGCTACTCTTTTACCAACGAAAAGTGGGATTGAACGTTACATTATAACGCCCCCACGGCTGGGAGGTCGAGCATGTTTGGCACGACGCGGGCGCGAACCCGCGAATTACGAGTCGCGCGCCTTACGCGCTTGGCCATGCCGGGTCTCTGAGGCTAATGTGCATAACTTGGTACATGTATCCTACACTAAGGTGCATAACTTGGTACATGTATCCTACACTAACGTGAATAACTTGATCCATGTATCCTGCACTAATGTGTATAACTTGGTCCATATATCCTGCACTAATGTGTATAACTTGGTACATGTATCCTACACTAATGTGTATAGCTTGATCCATGTATCCTACACTAATGTGTATAACTTGGTTCATGTATCCTACACTAATGTGCATAACTTGGTACATGTATCCTGCACTAATGTACATAACTTGATCCATGTATCCTGCACTAATGTGTATAACTTGATCCATGTATCCTGCACTAATGTGTATAACTCGATCCATGTATCCTACACTAATGTGCATAACTTGATCCATGTATCCTACACTAATGTGAATAACTTGATCCATGTATCCTACACTAATGTGTATGACTTGATCCATGTATCCTGCACTAATGTACATAACTTGATCCATCTGTTCTACACTTTACTTCAATTTGAAACATTTGAGAATAAAAGTTTTGAATTCCTTTTCATTTTTATTCTGTTGACGTTCTACGTGCCAAGTGGAATATATTTAAAACATACATCAGTTATTTGAGGCTGTACATAAAACCTGATTCATTTTTTGTTTGTTTGTTTTGGAATTTCGCACAAAGCTACTCGAGAGCTATCTGTGCTAGCGGTCCCTAATTTAGCATCGTAAGACTAGAGGGAAGGCAGCTAGTCATCACCACCCACCGCCAACTCTTGGGCTACTCTTTTACCAACGAATAGTGGGATTGACAGTCACATTATACACCCCCACGGCTGAGAGGGCGAGCATGTTTAGCGCAACGCGGGCACGAACCCGCGACCCTCGAATTACGAGTCGCACACTTTACGCGCTTGGCCATGGTTGGCCAAACCTGATTCATTTTACCAATTTAACTAATGCTATTTTGGATCATTTCTGAATATTTCTACTAGTTTCTTAACCTTTTATATTCATTATTTTATGTTCAACTCGTTATGTCTTCATAAACGTTATTTGTTTGAGGCCGTGTATTAACCAAAATTCTTTTAAGGCCTCAGACGGATTGTACAGTAACGTATCATATGTATGTTGGATTATAAAGCAACGTATCATATGTATGTTGGATTATAAAGCAACGTATCATATGTATGTTGGATTACACAGTAACGTATCATATGTATGTTGGACTACACAGTAACGTATTATATGTATGTTGGACTATACAGTAACGTATCATATGTCTGTTGGATTATACAGTAACGTATCATATGTCTGTTGGATTATACAGTAACGTGTCATATGTATGTTGGATTAAACAGTAACGCATCATATGTATGTTGGGTTATATAGTAACGTATCATATGTATGTTGGATTAAACAGTAACGCATCATATGTATGTTGGATTAAACAGTAACGCATCATATGTATGTTGGGTTATATAGTAACGTATCATATGTATGTTGGATTAAACAGTAAAGTATCATATGTATGTTGGATTATACTGTAACGTATCATATGTATGTTGGATTACACAGTAACGTATCATATGTATGTTGGATTATACAGTAACGTATCATATGTGTGTTGGATTACGCAGTAACTTATCAAATGTATATTGGACTATACAGTAACGTATCATATGTATGTTGGACTACACAGTAACGTATTATATGTATGTTGGACTATACAGTAACGTATCATATGTCTGTTGGATTATACAGTAACGTATCATATGTATGTTGGATTAAACAGTAACGCATCATATGTATGTTGGATTATACAGTAACGTATCATATGTATGTTGGATTATAAAGTAACGTATCATATGTATGTTGGACTACACAGTAACGTATCATATGTATGTTGGATTACACAGTAACGTATCATATGTATGCTGGACTATACAGTAACGTATCATATGTATGTTGGATTACACAGTAACGTATCATATGTATGCTGGACTATACAGTAACGTATCATATGTATGTTGGACTACACAGTAACGTATCATATGTATGTTGGATTACACAGTAACGTATCATATGTATGCTGGACTACACAGTAACGTATCATATGTGTGTTGGATTACACAGTAACGTATCATATGTATGCTGGACTATACAGTAACGTATCATATGTATGTTGGATTATACTGTAACGTATCATATGTATGTTTGACTATACAGTAACGTATCAAATGTATATTGGATTATACTGTAACGTATCATATGTATGTTGGACTATACAGTAACGTATCATATGTATGTTGAATTATACAGTAACGTATCATATGTATGTTGGATTATACAGTAACGTATCATATGTATATTGGACTATACAGTAACGTATCATATGTATGTTGGATTATACAGTAACGTATCATATGTATGTTGGATTATACAGTAACGTATCATATGTATATTGGACTATACAGTAACGTATCATATGTATGTTGGATTACACAGTAACGCATCATATGTATGTTGGATTATACAGTAACGTATCATATGTATGTTGGATTATACAGTAACGCATCATATGTATGTTGAATTATACAGTAACGTATCATATGTATGTTGGATTATACAGTAACGTATCATATGTATATTGGACTATACAGTAACGTATCATATGTATGTTGGATTACACAGTAATGCATCATATGTATGTTGGATTATACAGTAACGTATCAAATATATATTGGATTACACAGTAACGTATCATATGTATGTTGGACTATACAGTAACGTATCATATATATGTTGGATTATACAGTAACGTATCATATGTATGTTGGATTATACAGTAACGTATCATAAGTATGTTGGATTATACAGTAACGTATGAAATGTATATTGGATTACACAGTAACGTATCATATGTATGTTGGACTATACAGTAACGTATCATATGTATGTTGGATTATACAGTAACGTATCATATGTATGTTGGATTATACAGTAACGTATCATATGTGTGTTGGATTACGCAGTAACGTATCAAATGTATATTGGACTATACAGTAACGTATCATATGTATGTTGGGTTATGTAGTAACGTATCATATGTATGTTGGATTATACAGTAACGTATCATATGTCTGTTGGATTATACAGTAACGTATCATATGTATGTTGGATTAAACAGTAACGCATCATATGTATGTTGGATTACACAGTAACGTATCATATGTATGTTGGATTATACAGTAACGTATCATATGTGTGTTGGATTACGCAGTAACTTATCATATGTATATTGGACTATACAGTAACGTATCATATGTATGTTGGACTACACAGTAACGTATTATATGTATGTTGGACTATACAGTAACGTATCATATGTCTGTTGGATTATACAGTAACGTATCATATGTATGTTGGATTAAACAGTAACGCATCATATGTATGTTGGATTATACAGTAACGTATCATATGTATGTTGGATTATAAAGTAACGTATCATATGTATGTTGGATTACACAGTAACGTATCATATGTATGTTGGATTACACAGTAACGTATCATATGTATGTTGGACTATACAGTAACGTATCATATGTCTGTTGGATTATACAGTAACGTATCATATGTATGTTGGATTAAACAGTAACGCATCAAATGTATGTTGGGTTATATAGTAACGTATCATATGTATGTTGGACTACACAGTAACGTATCGTATGTATGTTGGATTACACAGTAACGTATCATATGTATGCTGGACTATACAGTAACGTATCATATGTATGTTGGATTACACAGTAACGTATCATATGTATGCTGGACTATACAGTAACGTATCATATGTATGTTGGATTATACTGTAACGTATCATATGTATGTTGGACTATACAGTAACGTATCATATGTATGTTGAATTATACAGTAACGTATCATATGTATGTTGGATTATACAGTAACGTATCATATGTATATTGGACTATACAGTAACGTATCATATGTATGTTGGATTACACAGTAACGCATCATATGTATGTTGGATTATACAGTAACGTATCATATGTATGTTGGATTATACAGTAACGCATCATATGTATGTTGAATTATACAGTAACGTATCATATGTATGTTGGATTATACAGTAACGTATCATATGTATATTGGACTATACAGTAACGTATCATATGTATGTTGGATTACACAGTAACGCATCATATGTATGTTGGATTACACAGTAACGTATCATATGTATGTTGGACTATACAGTAACGTATCATATGTATGTTGGATTATACAGTAACGTATCATATGTATGTTGGATTATACAGTAACGTATCATATGTGTGTTGGATTACGCAGTAACGTATCAAATGTATATTGGACTATACAGTAACGTATCATATGTATGTTGGGTTATGTAGTAACGTATCATATGTATGTTGGACTATACAGTAACGTATCATATGTCTGTTGGATTATACAGTAACGTATCATATGTATGTTGGATTAAACAGTAACGCATCAAATGTATGTTGGGTTATATAGTAACGTATCATATGTATGTTGGACTACACAGTAACGTATCATATGTATGTTGGATTATAGAGTAACCTATCATATGTATGTTGGATTACACAGTAACGTATCATATGTATGTTGGATTACACAGTAACGTATCATATGTATGTTGGACTATACAGTAACGTATCATATGTATGTTGGATTATACTGTAACGTATCATATGTATGTTGGACTATACAGTAACGTATCATATGTATGTTGGATTATACAGTAACGTATCAAATGTATATTGGATTATACTGTAACGTATTATATGTATGTTGGACTATACAGTAACGTATCATATGTATGTTGGATTACACAGTAACGTATCATATGTATGCTGGACTATACAGTAACGTATCATATGTATGTTGGATTATACTGTAACGTATCATATGTATGTTGGACTATACAGTAACGTATCAAATGTATATTGGATTATACTGTAACGTATCATATGTATGTTGGACTATACAGTAACGTATCATATGTATGTTGAATTATACAGTAACGTATCATATGTATGTTGGATTATACAGTAACGTATCATATGTATATTGGACTATACAGTAACGTATCATATGTATGTTGAATTATACAGTAACGTATCATATGTATGTTGGATTATACAGTAACGTATCATATGTATATTGGACTATACAGTAACGTATCATATGTATGTTGGATTACACAGTAACGCATCATATGTATGTTGGATTATACAGTAACGTATCATATGTATGTTGGATTATACAGTAACGCATCATATGTATGTTGAATTATACAGTAACGTATCATATGTATGTTGGATTATACAGTAACGTATCATATGTATATTGGACTATACAGTAACGTATCATATGTATGTTGGATTACACAGTAACGCATCATATGTATGTTGTTTTATATAGTAACGTATGATATGTATGTTGGATTATACAGTAACGCATCATATGTACGTTACTGTATTTTGGAATAAAATAACTAACACCAGCTGATACGTTTATTAAACATTCCCAGTAGCTGTCCAGTAATGACATGGAACTGGTTGGTAATTTCCGAATAATACCTGGCATTAGTGCAGTAATAACGTAACTTCGTAACATTGTGTCAGAATGTAACTTTACAATATATAGTGCTATTAAGCAACAATATTATAAAAATATTAGATTGCACACGAAGAGCGAAAGAAAAGTGAAGATGATTGAATGAATCAAATAGTGGACAACGACTGTTTTTAACAATGGCTGTACTAAAGTCATACACTGAGAAACCAGTGAAGCTTCTAGAAATCGAAAGAAAGAATCTATTCCATACTTGTCGCAAGAATGTTTACTGGTTTATTACAACCATATTGCTGATTTAATACCAATAACACGAGTTGCAGTCTGTGAACTAAGAGAGTGGCCATTGTTCACCTGGACCTTCAAAACAGATCCAAAATGTGTTGTCTTTCAAAACAGTAACACGCAAGAATCTGTTCCTATGACTCAATCGGTTCACTTGAAGGAAACATACATAACTCTCGAACTTTACATAAAACTTGGCTTAATGGATCACTCTGTAAAGGTCTTAGACAAAGATGGTGACCGTTTCAAGTATCTATACGAGAAATTCCCAGCACTTTCAGAAGCAACACTTGAGGGGAATTTGTTTAGCCTCAGAGTAGGAAATTGACTTAAGATGAACATATTTTTATGAAAGAAAGAAGACCCAAATTACAATAATATTGTCAATAATATGTTTGATAAATTCAAAACGTTGAGTTGTAATAGGAGCTTGAAAGTCAATTTGTAACGTTCAAATATTGACTATTTCCTGAAAATGTTGGTGCCTTAAGAGGAAAACAAGGTAAAAATTTTGTCGTTGAAACAAGATGCAATATCTAAGTCTGTTTGTTTGTTTGAATTTTACATGAAGCCACTCGAAAGATATCTGTGTTAACCATCCCAAAATTAGTCATGAAAGACTAAAGAAAATTCAGCTAGTCATCACCACCCACTGTCAACGTTTGTGTTACTTTATCCAAAAGAATAGTAGAGTTCATTATAACATTAAAATACCTCCTTGGCTAAAAGAACAAGCGTTTTTGGTTGGACAAGGATTTAAAACCGCAACTCACGTAGTTTGAGTCCATATGGAGCTAAGACCATAACACATAGTTTTGAAACTAAAAGACGCAGATTTCATAAAAACATCAGGATGAATCATAATACACATTCGTTATTCTCTTTTATTCATTTTTTATTTTTGTCAACAAAAATAGCAATAAAAATATACATTGTGGTAAACAAAATAATTGTTTGATTTAAGCGAGAGTTTCGTTTCTTCCGAATTCGTAAAAAACATTCTTACGTGACAGAGAAAATGTATGGTATTTTCAAAATCTATGAAGCCTTAATTAGAGGAAACAATGGCACCAAATGTACTGCTGCTTTTGGAGAAATCTACCAAACACAGACTGTTAATTTTCTTATCCTAGAATAATACCAGTCTTCATAACCAAAACATTTCAACATGTATACTGAGATATGTGGTTTTTGAGCCATTAAATCTGGTTATTACTGTAAGGGGTTGAAGTGATTTTGACTGTATATATGGTTATTACTGTGAGGGGCTGTTGTGTTTTCATTGATCTAGTGTATCCATCAAAGGATGTGAAAAATAAAAACATTTGTTTAACAAAAGTGTTTATTCTACATCGAATACATTTTGCTAAATGAGTCTCTCTATACAGTACTGTGTGAAGTGTTGAATACTTTGTCGTTCTATATATTTTATGGAGCTAATCCTTCCATGTCATTACGGAGCTAATTCTTTCATGTCATTACGGAACTAATCCTTTCATGTCATTATGGAGCTAATCCTTCCATGTCATTACGTAGCTAATCCTTTCATGTCATTACGGAGCTAATCCTTCCATGTCACTACGTAGCTAATCCTTTCATGTCATTATGGAGCTAATCCTTCCATGTCATTACGTAGCTAATCCTTTCATGTCATTATGGAGCTAATCCTTCCATGTCATTACGGAGCTAATCCTTCCATGTCACTACGTAGCTAATCCTTTCATGTCATTATGGAGCTAATCCTTCCATGTCATTACGTAGCTAATCCTTTCATGTCATTACGGAACTAATCCTTCCATGTCACTACGTAGCTAATCCTTTCATGTCATTATGGAGCTAATCCTTCCATGTCATTACGTAGCTAATCCTTTCATGTCATTATGGAGCTAATCCTTCCATGTCATTACGTAGCTAATCCTTCCATGTCATTACGTAGCTAATCCTTCCATGTCATTACGGAGCTAATCCTTCCATGTCATTACGTAGCTAATCCTTTCATGTCATTACGGAGCTAATCCTTCCATGTCACTACGTAGCTAATCCTTTCATGTCATTATGGAGCTAATCCTTCCATGTCATTACGTAGCTAATCCTTTCATGTCATTACGGAACTAATCCTTCCATGTCACTACGTAGCTAATCCTTTCATGTCATTATGGAGCTAATCCTTCCATGTCATTACGTAGCTAATCCTTTCATGTCATTATGGAGCTAATCCTTCCATGTCATTACGTAGCTAATCCTTCCATGTCATTACGTAGCTAATCCTTCCATGTCATTACGGAGCTAATCCTTCCATGTCATTACGTAGCTAATCCTTTCATGTCATTATGGAGCTAATCCTTCCATGTCATTACGTAGCTAATCCTTTCATGTCATTATGGAGCTAATCCTTCCATGTCATTACGTAGCTAATCCTTTCATGTCATTATGGAGCTAATCCTTCCATGTTATTACGGAGCTAATTCTTCCATGTCATTATGGAGCTAATCCTTCCATGTCATTACGTAGCTAATTCTTCCATGTCATTACGTAGCTAATCCTTCCATGTCATTACGGAGCTAATTCTTCCATGTCATTACGGAGCTAAACCTTCCATGTCATTACTTGTTGTAAATTTCAACACTATGATAATAATTCACTGATGATGTTTGATAATTCAATGATTCAGGGTGAGATAGCCCAGTATTCATGATAATTTCATTTTTTGAAAGAAAACACTTTAAATACATTATGAATATGATTGTAACTAAGCTACTCACAACCACTGTCCGATAGCCTTTTGTATGGGTTTTAATTCAACTGGAGGGCCAGAAAACTGTTGGACTCTCCATTGCTCTAGACTTGAAATGTTTCCTAAACTGTCAAGTTTATCCTAGATTGTGAGACCAATACAGATAAAATTGAAAATAGTAAAGGTAGATACAGAAGACCTAGATTCATTGATACTGGTGTTAAAAGGTAGATACAGAAGACCTAGATTCAATGATACTGGTGTTAAGTATCTTTGTTTATTCAGCCTTCAGGACAGAAAGAATAGTGCCACTGATCTCACATATGAGACAAACACCAATGTACAAAATGACATAAAACGTGTCCAGATATACAGTGTCAAGAACACTGAACAATAATAGAATATTTTTTTCCAAAATAGATGGAATGATGGACAAGCCAAAGTGTCACCTAATATTGATCCATCATAGTAGACCCAGTGGTCTGCTAACTATTGGTAATTAATTCTACTATCAAGAAGATAATGTCTCCAAACACTCAATCAATCAATACAGAAATTACGTAGCTGCAGAAGAAGCTGCCAGAGTCATTCAAATGATGCACAGAGCAGCCCCTACCACAACTCATCTTGGATTTAACAGATGTTTCATCCGTGAGTTACCTTCCAGTGCTCTTTAAAAGTAGCCTGAAATATAATTGTTAACCTTGTCCTCACAATTTGCACAGTAATGTATTACGAATCAAATGTTTTTTGTATAGGGTATAGTATTCTGAAGACATACTAACCAATGAAGAGTAAATAATTCCACTTGTCAAACTACAACTCTACCAAGATGATTTGTATCAACAAGGATAAAGCAAGTCTACTGTAAAATAACAACAACTGCAGAAGAAACTAAAACAATTAATTTTTAACTATTCTTCTGTAAACAAATGTCTTCAAACTGGAAATTTCTACTGATGAAAATGTTACATGTACTTTATCAGAAAGGAACATTACAATTATTTTTAAAATCGCTACACAGTAGCAGCCGTGCATAATCTTTCTATAATTTCTTGAATAATTCCGTGTTTTATGGTAACATGAAATGGTAGTGAAATTTATTAATAAAACTTGAACTGAAAGCAGATATTAAAATCACACAAAAGAGAAAAACATAAGTGAGAAAATCATTATAATTGTTTCTCAAACCATTAATGAAACGAAATTTACATTTATTAACTAACCTGGAGTTTTATTCCTTTACAGCCTCACGGTTCGGGCAAGGTTAAGTACATTGTTCGATGCCTAACTTTTGAAGGCAGGTTTTCTCCGGGCATTTCGATTTCCCCTACAATACAGTTTCACAGGGCACAGAATATTTTATCTCACTCTCCTGGAGCTCTCCGCTAGTGCAACGGTATGTCTACAGAATTAAAACGCTAAAATCAGTGGCTCGATTCCGCTCGGTGGGCTCAGCAAACAGCCCGATGTGGCTTTCCGATAAGAAAAAAAACACATACACACACTCAGCTCCCTAGAAAAGTCCGTTAATCTAGCAAGTCCACAACACCAACAACTATGACTAATTAATTTATTCATAGTTCGCTGTCAAAATTCGATAAAATCTTTGTTATGCAACATCACAAAGCATAATCCTCACTCTGTCTGCATCTCCTTGTTCCTTATTTGATAGTTTACACCATCCACCTATTTCACACCTACTGCTTTTCCGGCGCCCTTGTGTCAGCATCTTCAACTTCACACGTCCATCACAATTTCTCTCTAAATCGTTATATCCCATCTAATCCAAGTGGTTCTGTACAAATTCGTTTGGCTCTTAATCTCTCAACGTGTGGGTTGAAGAGAAACAAAAGTTTCTGACCCCCTTCTTGTTAGTTATCTTTCAGCCCCCAGAAAATTAATTCTGTGACCTGAAAGATTTTTAAACCAAATTTTTTTGCAACGAATTTTAATTTGTTTTGAACAGATCAATATAAGTATTTACTCTTTGCTATGGCTACATGCCATGCAATTGAAGAGAGATCCACAGTTTCTTCACAGAACATATATGTAGTCAAGTCTCAAATTTATCCCGTTGTAACATCGTGGGGAATTCTCCTCCTAAAATGAGCACTCCACAACGTCCTAAACAATACATGTAATGGTCAAGATCTCCATTAATCATCTGCACGAGTTTGAATGTCAACATCTATAAATGGCCACCATAAAAATAATGTAACGATAAAATATTGAAGGAATGAAAGCACCGAAGTGGAGACTCGATTCTCTGGGTCAAGAAATCATCGATTTAAAGGAAGTACTATTTCTTACTTTATGAACCATTGAGTAGTATTGCAATGCACATTGTATGATCATCAATTGTTTATCACTGATTGTAAATTTACTTTTCGATTGGAAATGTCCATTCTTTGTCCCAAGCTGTCAAGTGATTGTCACTCATTCAATAAATGCAATATGCTGTATGATTTTCATTTGATTACCACTAATTTACCACGAAGGGTGCTGGTACCTGTTATGTCAAGGGCAACACAAGTCCAAACAAAAGTAATAGTTAGATGCACATGTCAGAGGGACTGGTACAGATATTAACACATTTATTGATCAGGAGAGAAAAAAGTTAAGACCTTCCCAGGTCATCTTCAGTGTTTGAATGTGACCATTGACAGGCACATGTCTTAGAAACGAGAGTATAAATGGGTACCGGCTTGTAGAGGGCGTTGCAGGTGGATGTTAGGTTCTTAATTAGTGTAGGTATAAAGATGTTTCTTTATATTGGTTTAATTTTGATTTTAGTTGCTGTATAAGTAGGGCTTTTTTGGTTTTGTGTTTGTTCATATTTGTTTCTCGACTTAGTATCTGTGTGTTTTCTATTGTTATGTTATATTTATTTGAAGTGTTCATAAACATGTGAAGGTGTTGTTTTTCTTTTGTTCTTTTAATCTAGTTTCCATTTTTCTACTTGTTTCTCCAATATATAAGTCGTGACAGTTGTTGCATTGTATTTTATAAATAATGTTGGCGTTGTATTTGTCAGTGTCATGTTTATATTGTATGGACATCAGTTTTGTACCTGGTATTTTAATAAATTTGGTGATTACTGGAATGCTTGTTTTGTTTTAAGCTTTTTCAAAATGTTGGTTATTTTTTCACTGATGTCGGGAACATATGGTGTACAGCAGTGTAAAGTTGTGTAGTTTGTTGTATCTTGTGATTTATTGTTGTTGGTTTAGGTGTGTGTGTATAATTTTTTCCATGGTTTCTTAAGGAAATTTGTTGATATTGATTAAGTGTTGTTTTATTTTGTAGATTTCATTGTTAATTTTAACTGGTGAACATAATTTTGTGGCTGTGTTTATTTGGTTTCTTCATACGTTGAGTTTTTGTTTCGTTTCATGTGCTGAGTCCCAGAGAATGTATAGTCCAGTATGGGTGATTCTTGTGGAGATTTCTGTTTTGAATTGTATATCAGTTTTAGTGACCTTGAGGTTAAGAAATGCTATTTGGTTAGTTTTTCCTGTTCACAGGTGAACTTAATGTTAGGAAGTATCGAGTTAGCATGGTTGAGATATAAAAACATATTTTAGGACTATTGTTTGAATTAAAACGGTTAGGACTAAAATTTTAGCCATTGTTTGGTCATAATACGAATTAAATTAGGATGGTGCATAGATTACAAGGTTAATGAAACTAAAAGGGTTTTGTTACCCTTTCTTTCAGAGCTCTCAAGCGGAGATTTATCATAAGAGATGTCCACAGGACATCAGGTTAGAATGCTGATGCCAGTAGACGAAATGCCTAGCACATTATCAATTTTTAAAACTCGCGATGATAGCTAGAAGTTCAAAACTCAGATGAAAGAACTTTGCAACACTTATTTTCCTCACTGCCAAATAACGTTTTGTAAATTACATTCCAGTGATGTTTCACAAGAATCACTCACTTGATCTGGTCGAGTGGCTAGACGTCTATAGAAATCATTGTGAAGTCCTTGCTAAATATTTTCTGGTATAAATGAAATACATATAACGTCTACATATACATTAAGAAAGTTATGTTTCAATGTGTATTGGTTTATTATTTAATAACGAAGCGAATATTTGTCCTGACTAACAAGAATTTGAAATACAAATTCTCTGTTTCAATCAATTTTGTTGGTAATAATTTATTAATTTCATAATTAATCTGCCCCCCAGTGGCTCAGCTGTATGTCTGCGGACTTACACGCTAAAATCCGGGTTTCGATACCCGTGGTGGGCAGAGCACAGATAGCCCATTGTGTAGCTTTGTGCTTAATTCAAAACAACAACAACAACAAAATCATAATTAATTTCTGAAAGAGAAATATTTTGATCTAATAGCTTCTAAATGGCAGCATAATACTTCAACATCATTGTCAAAATGTAGCCTGCCTGACTATGAAATAATTTGTATGGGAACCAAAGGCAGTTTGTTTTAAGTTGTTAAAATATGTGGCAATGATTGCTAAAGACATTTAGGCACAATAATATAGGTGTATAAATAATTGCACATGTGAGGATTAACATGCGCACACGTTTAGGATCATCACATGAAGTCATGAGTGTTGCACAACATGATTGGATGAATTTCACAACCAACACGAGATTCGAACAACATGCCAAAAAGAAATAAAGAACTTTATCTCCTGATGTGAGATTAACTGTGGTTATTGACACAGGTGCAAGCTATGATTTGAACACCCATTATTTTCATTAATACCAGTGTGTTTGTTTGCTTGTTTTAAAGCAAAGCAACATTTGGTTCTGTGATGTGTCCATTACGGGGTATCAAACTCCGGACTGAAGCAGTAAAACCAATAATATTGAGAGAATATTTCATTAAAAAGATAAACAATAGTAGTGTTTAAGAAAATACAGTTTTATTTGTTGATTGTTAGAGATATTTCAAAGTTTATGTTAGATATCACTTGTGTGTGAAATTCTCAGACAGTAGCTAAAACATGCGTATACTTCGTGTGTAGCGTTTTATTTGTTCGGGATAAAATACTTTCAATCATATATATTGAAATACTTAGTAAAGCACAAAATTTTCTGATTATTTTCTTGACATTACTGTGATAGGAGGCGCTGTATCAGATGGTAAATGTACTAGATGGAGGCAGAAGTGAGATTCATGTTGTGTATTTACATAAATCACGTCAAAGCTAGTGTTAAACTTGTATCTGGAAAAGGATCTTCAAGAAAATACATTTTAATGGAATCTAAGAGACAAAAGTAAGAACTAACGTAACTGTTTGTAATCCAGTTTTGCTATCTCTACCCCATTCCTTTGTTACCAGCACTGTCTACGTAACTACCACATGGTAAACGAAGGAAGGGACTTAAGCTGGAGGATAACCACATTGATAATTGCACAGGAATGGTAACAGAGGTCACTATTATTAATAATAATATGAATCTGGTATCCAATCAAATCTGTGGACTACGAATACCATTGAAGCTATAGCTACGTGTTCTGTGTGTGATTAAAGCAAGTGAGCACCACAGAAATTTATTCAACCAAGAAATGATATTTGATTGCTTTCTTTCTGTTCACATGTGAACTTAATGTTGGGATGTATAGAGCTGACGTGACTAAAAAAAATAAGTGTGCGTTCTGTAGATGTGAATCCCGCAATCGTGTCGTCTACATATCTGTACCAGTATAGTGGTGGATGTAATGCTGTATTAATTGCTTGTGTTTCAACTTGTGTGATAAAAATATTGGCTAGAACTGGTGATACTGTGTTGCCCATGCTTAGGCCATTTGTTTGTATATAGTTTTGGTTGTTGAACATGAAGTTTGTCTTTATTGTGGTGAATTCTGTGAGGGTTGCTAACTGGTTGCTGGGAATGTCTATAGTTGGGTTAGGGTCTCAGATATGGAGTTATAAGGCTATCTTGCAGGCTTCAGTGGTTGAACTTCTGTAAAGAGAGATATAACATTGATACTGGCCATTAAGGCTTTATGATTAAGTTGATTTAGATTAGGCTTGAAATTAAAAGAGTCTTTGATGAACAAGCTGGCTGATGTAACATATTTGGAGAATGCCCATGTTATGTATTTACCAAGATTGTAATTAAACGATTCATATGTTGACATTATTGGCCGTAATGGACAATCTGGTTTATGAGGTTTGTGGATGCCGTATATTTGCGGTGTGCGTGAGTCGGTTTTACGTAGGTAGGAATAAAGTGTTTGTGAAATTGTGTTGGCTTTTTTCATTTGTAGTAGTAATTTGTTCAGTTGCGTCTCGTGTGTCTTTGTTGGATTTGTGTGTATTGGTTTAAATTTGTTCGTGTCTGATAGGATGTTATTCATTTTCTGGATGTATTTATTTGTGTTCATTATTACTATAGCGTTACCTTTATCTGCTTTTAGAATTTTTATGTTTTTAATGGAATTAATGTCTCTTGTTGTAATATTGTTTTTAGCTTTCTGTTTTGTGAAATTACTTTGATGGTTTTGTGAAAAAATTCTATGAAAAAATCATTTAAGAAAACATTATACGCACACACCTTTACAAAAAGCAAAATCATCAAACAAAAGTAAATATATCCCACGAATTAAAAAATCACGAAACCATATATTGCTGTATCCCATATATTCCTGACATCAGCAGAAAAATAACCAACATTTGGTAAGAAACTAGAAACAAAATATGACATTCCAGTTAATAGTAAATTTATTAAAAAGCCAGGCACAAAACTAAGGTCTATACTGTGTAAGAACTACACTGACAAACACCACACCAACATTATTTATAAAATACAATGTGATAACTACCACGACTTCTATATTGGATAAACAAGTAGAAAAATGGAAACCAAATTCAAAGAACACAAAATGCCACCTTCACACGTTTTCGAACACTGTAAGTCAAATAAACACAACATAACCATAGAAAACACTAAAATACTAAACAAAGAAACAAACATAAACAAACGCAAAATTAAAGAAGCCTTACTTATACAACAACTTAACCCCAAAATAAACCAATATAAAGGAACGCCATTATACCTATATTAACATTATAGATAAAATTATATATTCAAACATCTAACACCGCCCTCTACATTCCTACACCCAGTTACACATTTCCCTTCAAATATGTGGTCAGCTATCGGTCAGTTACTTCTTTCTTTCTTTGTGAACCTGACTATGGCCGAAGAAGGTCGAAACGTTGTTCGCTTCTCTACATAAATATTTTTTACCAGTCATTTTTACATGTATATGTTTAGTCATATAAATCAGGTTCTCACCTGTCAGGTAGAATTTTGACTTAAAAATGAAGTATTTTTAGTTTTAGTGAACTTTTTTTTATCAATATTGCTGAATCCAAGACCTGACCTGAGAACCACCAAGGAGAATTTAACTTATAAGTGTGAAGTAAAACGATGTAGAAATAAAACATACTTTGAACGCTGTAGACGTGATTATGGATTTATCTGTTTAAATGTAACGACTAAGCTGAACCATTGATACAGGCTGGATAAAAGAAGAACATTATCGATTATATCGCAATTGATGTGACATGCGAGTTGAATCGGAGATTTGTAAATCGATTACTACATTGACAGTCAAACATAGCATAACGTACACAACAGTATCTTTAAAAAGGGGAATGAAATCATGTGTAAAAAATCATTAGTTTAAATATTTTGTGAAACCAGTGTCGCAGTAAGGCACAAAGATACGGTGCACGTGATGGTGATTTTCCTAGCGATGCTCAAATTAAATTTCAATTTCTATAATGAAGAATAAACATAAGAAGGGCGGCTTAATGTGACACTTAACACCGTGACATGACAGATGTTGTCGTGTCATATTTCATTAATATTTAGTTTTTGTTTTGGTTTAGAAGCTGAGTTGAGCTTTATTCATCGAGATTTATCGAAATAATCTTAAATCGCTAGTTTTCGGAATGATCCTTCCTTTTAACCATTCTCAGGATTAAAATATACTAGGCTGGCTCTTCTGTCAGGTGTCAAAAATATCCAGAAATATTCATTAACAACACCAAGTACGTGTGGAAAAACATGGTGCCCTTCTCTCAGTGTGGACTGAGTGTATTTGTACACTTTTTATTAAACAGGTGCGTATCTTAATATTCAAGCTAAATTCTTTTCTCAACTGAAGATGTGCTCTTGTATACTTCAGCTAGTCTATACATGTTGTTATACAGTGATCAGTTTGCATATAATGTGAGAACATCAATCAATATTTTTACACAGGATGTTATTATCCAATAGCATACTCGGTTTCCAAACAGTATCAATTGTCCTTCGGTTGTGCTGTAATGTATAGACGGATTTCAGGCCCATATACTTAAATCAGAAGAAATAGCTTTCAAAATTCACTATCCAAGTCACTTTGTGGTGTCATCTGTAGCGTATATACATAATAACACAAAGTCTAAAGCAATAAATTAACACTTTAAGTCAGATAAACAGGAATTTAGACCAAATCTGTCAAAATATTTCCATTTCTTAACCCTTATGCAGTACATATCACTTTTTCACTTTGATTCAATCACAATATACTAGATATACTTCAGAAAGATTGGTATTGACCTACTAAACCCACAAGGAAATGCCACACAACAGACTAACACACTATATTACAAAGGAAGATTGGTATTGACCTGCTAAACCCACAAGGAAATGTCACACAGCAGACTAACACACTAGATCACAAAGGAAGATTGGTACTGACCTGCTAAACCCACAAGGAGATGCCACACAACAGACTAACACACTATATTACAAAGGAAGATTGGTATTGACCTGCTGAACCCATAAAGAAATGTCACACAATAAACTAACACTAGATCACAAAGGAAGATTGGTATTGACCTGCTGAACCCATAAAGAAATGTCACACAATAATATAACACACTAGATCACAAAGAAAGATTGGTATTGACCTGTTGAACCCATAAGGAAATGTCACACAATAAACTAACACTAGATTACAAAGGAAGGTTAATATTGACCTGCTGAACCCACAACGAAATGTCGCACAATAGACTAACACACTAGATCCCAAAGGAAGATTCTGTGAATAAATGTTTGACGTCATTTGCTACAAAACGTTTCCGGAAAATGAGAATTACGCAGTACTTTTACTTATTAGCAGGTCATTGTTTTCAGTTATCATCGTGCAGTCAATACTAACCCTCAGTGTTCTCAGGTTTTACCTACCAGTCTCAGTTGTCTTACCTCTGTTTCTGTAATTAGTGTAGCGCTGTTTCCTCTTTTTGGATAGATTGAGATATCATGGTTATCACTAAACGTTATTTCAATATCCTTTTACGAAATACTGCTCAATATTTCTCTTTCACTCGTTTATTCACTGATTACACAACTGCTCCCAATTGAGATGTTGTCACGAAGACAACTTACCAAGGTAAACAAGAAAAGTTTCTTATTTTTAGTCACTGGTGTGTGAGATAAAAATTTATTGTAACATCTCACCAATCAGGTAGATCATTTAAAAAATCGACACTGGCATTGTTAGAAAAAAATATTTCCTCATCTAAAAAATACGTTCTTGTACATCTCAAGCTCATAGTGTTTCTCCATCTAACTCTCTATGGATTGGACTATCAGTTTCTTTCTTCTCACGAAACTAGCTGAGATCGTACAACACAAGGTTTCTTCATCAGAAGAAACCTGCCCATTCATCTGTGATTCCTCCAACATATGAAGTTAATCAAAGATACGGTTTGTTTGCAATTAAGCTCAAAGCTACACGATGCTCTGCCCACCACATGTATCGAATCTCGCTTTCTATCAGAGTAAGTCCGAAGACAATACTGCTTTGCCACAAGGGAAGGTGGATGATCAGCTTGTTGATATGACCAATGTTTGAAACGTTACTGCATCTGTAAGTTCAATTTATCGAACTCTTCATTCATAAAGTGGACATTCCAGCTCAATTGAAAGCTTATGCTGCAAATACATACCACAACTAGACTAATACTACCTTGCTGTAACATCTCTTGTTTTATACGCAGTATCACAATGTAGCCCCTTTAAACAAGTCTTTAAACACTGTAATACAAGTGCATCAGAAGTGTGGTTACATAGATTAGAACAGCTGGAAACTATAATCTTTATATGGATATCACAGGATAACCAGTCGAATGATGTATAGATGATTAGTTTATTCAGGGTTTGTAAACTTAACAGGGACGTCTATTTGACGGTCTGTGTTATTCCTTCAATCAAAACTATCAGAAAGAACATTTACAATTGTGCAAAAAAGTAACTGTTTACTTTTATCTCTAATTCATGTGGATTTCTGCAAGCCCGCTGTATTTTGTTATCTTTACCAATTACCTTTATGAATTTTTGATATTTCCTGAGTGATTCTTAGTACAAAATACATCACACAACTTTCTGCCAGAATCATTCTTCTGGGCAACACATACGGAATAATTTGTACAATTTCTATAAATGTATTTATACTAATATAGTAGTAATATATATATATATATAAAACTAATTTCGTTTTAGTGCATGACACTTTCTGGTATCTTACTGTTTTGTATTATGCACATTGTAAAGTATTTCTTGCTTCAAAATCTTCAGACCACAATTGCTTCATAAAGAGGCTGCCACATATACTGTACCTTATAAGGACGTAATGTGCTCTTAACAACTGATCATACAAATAGCTAATGCCAAGTGCATCAATACTACATTTACTAATTTATGATAACCATCCTATAACTTGATTCATATATCTATATAATTCTAGGTTCCATCGGTCTCTTGAAAATGGCAGGAGTTATTACACAGACCAAATGGTATAATGCTGAAAATGGCAGGAGTTATTACACAGATCAAATGGTATAATGCTGAAAATGGCAGGAGTTATTACACAGACCAAAGGTATAATGCTGAAAATGGCAGGAGCTATTACACAGACCAAATGGTATAATGCTGAAAATGGCAGGAGCTATTACACAGACCAAATGGTATAATGCTGAAATGGCAGGAGTTATTACACAGACCAAATGGTATAATGCTGAAAATGGCAGGAGTTACTACACAGACCAAATGGTATAATGCTGAAAATGGCAGGAGTTACTACGCAGAACAAATGGTATAATGCTGAAAATGGCAGGAGTTATTACACAGACCAAATGGTATAATGCTGAAAATGGCAGGAGTTATTATACAGACCAAATGGTATAGTGCTGAAAATGGCAGGAGTTACTACACAGACCAAATGGTATAATGCTGAAAATGGCAGGAGTTATTATACAGACCAAATGGTATAGTGCTGAAAATGGCAGGAGTTACTACGCAGACCAAATGGTATAATGCTGAAAATGGCAGGAGTTACTACGCAGAACAAATGGTATAATGCTGAAAATGGCAGGAGTTATTACACAGACCAAATGGTATAGTGCTGAAAATGGCAGGAGTTATTATACAGACCAAATGGTATAGTGCTGAAAATGGCAGGAGTTACTACACAGACCAAATGGTATAATGCTGAAAATGGCAGGAGTTATTATACAGACAAAATGGTATAGTGCTGAAAGTGGCAGGAGTTACTACGCAGACCAAATGGTATAATGCCGAAAATGGCAGGAGTTACTACACAGACCAAATGGTATAATGCTGAAAATGGCAGGAGTTACTACACAGACCAAATGGTATAATGCTGAAAATGGCAGGAGTTACTATACAGACCAAATGGTATAGTACTGAAAATGGCAGGAGTTATTACACAGACCAAATGGTATAATGCTGAAAATGGCAGGAGTTATTATACAGACCAAATGGTATAGTGCTGAAAATGGCAGGAGTTATTACACAGACCAAATGGTATAATGCTGAAAATGGCAGGAGTTATTATACAGACCAAATGGTATAGTGCTGAAAATGGCAGGAGTTACTACGCAGACCAAATGGTATAATGCTGAAAATGGCAGGAGTTACTACGCAGACCAAATGGTATAATGCTGAAAATGGCAGGAGTTATTATACAGACCAAATGGTATAGTGCTGAAAATGGCAGGAGTTACTACACAGACCAAATGGTATAATGCTGAAAATGGCAGGAGTTATTATACAGACCAAATGGTATAGTGCTGAAAGTGGCAGGAGTTACTACGCAGACCAAATGGTATAATGCCGAAAATGGCAGGAGTTACTACGCAGACCAAATGGTATAATGCTGAAAATGGCAGGAGTTACTACACAGACCAAATGATATAATGCTGAAAATGGCAGGAGTTATTACACAGACCAAATGGTGTAATGCTGAAAATGGCAGGAGTTACTACACAGACCAAATGGTATAATGCTGAAAATGGCAGGAGTTACTACACAGACCAAATGGTATAATGCTGAAAATGGCAGGAGTTACTACACAGACCAAATGGTATAATGCTGAAAATGGCAGGAGTTACTACACAGACCAAATGGTATAATGCTGAAAATGGCAGGAGTTACTACACAGACCAAATGGTATAATGCTGAAAATGGCAGGAGTTATTACACAGACCAAATGGTATAATGCTGAAAATGGCAGGAGTTACTATACAGACCAAATGGTATAGTGCTGAAAATGGCAGGAGTTATTATACAGACCAAATGGTATAGTGCTGAAAGTGGCAGGAGTTATTACACAGACCAAATGGTATAATGCTGAAAATGGTAGGAGTTACTACACAGACCAAATGGTATAATGTTGAAAATGGCAGGAGTTACTACACAGACCAAATAGTATAGTGCTGAAAATGGCAGGAGTTACTACACAGACCAAATGGTATAATGCTGAAAATGCCAGGAGTTACTACACAGACCAAATGGTATAGTGCTGAAAATGGCAGGAGTTACTACGCAGACCAAATGGTATAGTGCTGAAAATGGCAGGAGTTACTACACAGACCAAATGGTATAATGCTGAAAATGGCAGGAGTTACTACACAGACCAAATGGTATAATGCAGAATTCGTTGCTGATAGTTCACTTCATAAAGAGTTGGATGGAGAAACCCAAATAATGGCTACGTGATTACGTGTTATTGTTGTCTCACCCAGACAACTCCTTCATTAGAACAGTAAATCTACTTCTTTGATTAAATTAAAACGGGTGACACAACAATCAGTCAACCACCTCAAAACCTTTGGAACTTGTGTATTTCTTTCACTGGTTCTGTGATTAATCTGACTTGCCCCTTTTTTTGTTATCATAACACTAGTCGTTGTATATGGCACCAGTTGCGAGAAACAATCATTCAGACACGTGCAACTTGATTTTTGAAATTTTGAACAATATAAAAGGTGTTTCACGTGTCAGCTATACCATCACATCAGATGCTGACCACAAAGTAAACTCGTGATGACGAGAAACCCATTTGAATTAAAAATATATTCTCAAGACGGCTGGTATGGGTATTAAAACCTGATGATGACCTAAGAATGTTGAAACGAGGTGTTCGGTACTTTATTTTAAACAAACTGTAAACTTCTTAAAATGCGTATACGCAGTCCACAATTTTTAGACCAAATTTGATTTTTACTGGATGCCATACTTACATAATTGCAGTTCAACTGTTTCATAAGCAAAATTTATGCAGTGTTACGTTTTTTATGTGGACTAAACGCAACAGAAAGACACAGATAACAGCTTATATAATTTATTACAATAAACTATTATATATGTGACAGATATAAAATAAATTATATAATAACAATGACAGATATTCAGTTTCAATCTTCAAAATTAATTACAATACAAAATGGTACTGGCCTGTGTCCAATATAATGATCCAGAATGAAAGAACAAAAGTCCAGATCAGAAATCCAAAATTCCAGTCTAGGGGTGAATTTGGTCCCACGAAGAAATTCCGAAGTTTGAATGGAGAAGTCCAGAAACAATTCAAAGTCCAATAAATTTGACGAAGTTCTTTTTACGATGTTTTTGATGAATGTCTAAAATTTTTATCGTTTTCCAACTTGCCCCGGTCTCCCCTAAACAGTTCTATACATGTTGACCTTCAGTATAACTAGTAATTCGAATGAATCGTAAATATTGACGAAATAAAATCACAGATTTTGTAGATCTAGCTCCAGTCACAAATCCAAGTTGAATAAACACACAGAAAACGTTGAAAAATTTTCAAACGACGACAACATCTCTTGAATCGAAGGAAAACGAATGACTGACTGACTCTCCTTGCATCGCCGTCTGTTTATATACTAGTAGGCCTACTGTATTCTCGAACAATCGCGTAACTTCCACAGAATTTCAGAGTAATCTGCGCATGTCTGTTTTTGCACGAGACTCGGCTAGACACCAGGCCGACATATATTCTATTTATAAACATATGATTGATCTACCTAATTCTAGAAATTTCTAAATGATTAATTCTAAATGAATTCTAATTAATTCTAAATGTTATTTTAAATGAATAACAACATATTTTATTGATTTGAACTTCGAAACAATAATATAAATATGGAAATATACATAATAGACATTGAAATCCAAACACATCACGACATGGTTGTCGTTTACATAACATTTACATAATATGCAGTAAGTCCAGACCTAAGATGTAAATGCCTCAACTAAGATCAATGAATGACAAATCCAAGATGAAGTTTGACACACTTCTTTCCACTCACACTAAGATTGTCACATTCTATTAGAACAAGTTTTGTATCAACATATCTTAATAGTAGATATATTTGGAGTGCCTGATACACAGCAAAGCAACTTAGATAGGGAAGTTGGTTTAAATAAGTGTTCAAACTGAATGCTTTGATTATTGCATTTTGTAACTGTGCCCATATCAGGCTTGATTTGGTTCTCTTAGGCAGAGAGATGCTGCATTTATTTCCTGCTATAAATTTTCCTGCATTTACTGTAACGCAAATTAGAACTTGCATCTGTATATCCTTTTGTATTGTTGGAAGCGACCTATTTTACATTTAATAATGTGGTAAAACGTATTCAAAATAGAAACTCTATCTGCCATACTTCAAGCATTTTCTAAATTAACCTGGGAGATTCTTGTTTCACGGGGAACTTATGTTTATTGCATCAAAACACCATGCAGCAGTTCAGACAGAGGAATTAATATTAAAATATATTTGTGAAGATATGGTGGTCACTGTTGATTCTTGAAACTGTTTAGGAGCAAAGTCACTTCTACCGCAGATGTCAGCATATTGTTTTGGTTCAGCATCTGGTTTCATGTAATCATATTGAAAAGTTACACTATACAAATAATCTTTTTCAGAAAATCAGTGTTACTCAGACCAACGAACCCCAGATGACACCAAATCGGGCTACCTAACTGCCCCTCTGCAAGGTTGTTGATGGAGATTTCCTTTGGCTTATGAGTGTCATGCTTAAAAAAGCTTGTTCACGCTATCCAAATAAGCAGCCAAGGTCTCAGTGAGTCTACTTCTTTGTTCTTTGGACATTTGGTTGCTAATAGAATCGATTCTGCAGCACGATAACAAGTTATTTGTAAGATAAGCGGAAAAATAGAAATAAAAAACACTGATGAAGAAAAGATCTCAGAAAAGTTTAGATTGTAATAATTTTAAATGCATTCTGGATTATGGTGAACTGCTCCGTCAACAAGCACAGATGTTTTACTCAAAGTTGACCATAAAGGTGCGCGGCTCGTATTTTGGGTTTGTAACACAATTTTAGTGATATAAGGGGCAAATACACAAGCTATGTATTACAGCCAGTTAATAAACTTTATAAGCTAAATATTGTGGGACGTAAAGAATTGAACATTTGGTTCATGGATTTTCTGTAAGACACGTTTGTGGTATAAATGGAGCTCTTAAGAAATTTAACAAACCAGATTTCTTTAACTGAACTGTAAACGAATTCTCTCTTGGATGTTAAATCAGTATCTACTCTCACAGACTTCAACTATTTCAAATAATGTTAATATTATTAAAGTATATACAGCGAACAATGGAATCTGATTTCGAAAGACAGTACCTTGATGATATTTAGGGATTTTTGGACTTCATATTCTTCCGGTTTTAAGCCGAGTCTTTCTAAAAATCGTGAAAATGTCTTATTGAAATCAGGTGAGGCATTTCTGTTGTTGTCATATGTTTCAGGGACATGAACATTATTTTAAATAGCTGAATTTACTTTGTCATATTGTATACCGATTTAAGATTCAAACGAGAAATTAAATTACATCCTTTGTCCAATATGATTGAAAAATATATAAAACTTTCTAATGATCTGTTAAGTTTCTTACGACCTTCAGATTGTCGTACACCAAAAATGTATATTATATCAAAAATTCACAAACCAAATGTTTATCTCCGTTTTATATATTAAAAAAACGCACAAAATCAGCATTAATTTGTATTTAAATTTTGCACAATGCTACTTGAAGGCTATCTGTGCTAGCCGTCTCTAATTTAGCAGTGTAAGACTAGAGGGAAAGCAGCTAGTCATCCCCACCCACCGCCAACTCTTGGGCTACTTTTTTACCAACGAACAATGGGATTGACCGTAACATTATAACGCCTCAATGGCTTGAAAGGCGAGTATGTTTGGTGCGACCGGAATTCGAACCCGCGACCCTCGAATTATGAGTCGAACGCCTTAACATACTTGGCCATGTCGGACAACCAGCATTAATAGTATTTAAGTCTAAAATAATATTTATTTTAATTTTCCCTTTCTCTCGATGGTATTTGATTTTACTTTGTTGTGGTGTAAAGGTCTTTTCAAGCTAACGAAACAAGAGTATAATTAATTTACTTGTCGTTAGGCATTATTATTAAGCCTATTATGTTTTTTTTAATTACGTTCTATATTTAATCGCTTGGGGATTTTCAAGAATTACAAGAGTGCATAATTATATTTGATCCACGTGATATTTTCGGTAGCTTCGGGCAGATAAAGCATATACTTTTATGTAGAACCGAATTGGCTTTTTGACACATTGTTTATGTTAACAATTTTTATCAAAAACAACAGTTCCTATGGTATGTACGCCTTTATCGAGATACCAAACATAATTATTTGTAATTTACTTGATATTGACGAGGGATTGACACACTGTTGAGACGTATAATAGGCTTAGTGTCCAATCACAAGTAAATTAACTGCTCTACGTCATTGCTTAGTCACGTAGTACAGTTTTTGATAGTACACAACACATAACAGTTTAGCTTTTTTTTTGCCTTTTATTGGTATCCACCCTAGAATGTTGGGTAACCCTGGCGAAGCGCAGTGTATTTTAAATATTAAATAAAAGTTTTAAAAACATGGTACTTGTTTTATCTGTAAACAAAAGGGACCGGCATTCGAGGGTCGTGGGTTTGAAACCGCGTTGCACAAAACATGCTCACTCTTTCAGCAGAGGGGCGTTATTACATGACGGTCAATCCCACTATTCGCTGGTACAAGGGTAGCCCAAGAGTTGGTCGTGGATGGTGATGACTAGCTGCCTTCCCTCTAGTCTTACACTGCTAAATTAGTGACAAACTGTAAACAAATTTCTATATTCTAATCCACGTGATACCCTAGTCATAGCGTAACGAAACATAAATCAATGATAAAATTTACAAATTACAATTATTCATATAACGTATTTGTATTTAAAAGTCTTCTGTCAGAATTAGGTAAGTTTCCGAATTTTCAAGACTAAAATCGGAAGGTTTGATTGTTTTTAATTTCGCGCAAAACTACACGAGAGTTACCTGCGCTTGCTGTCCCTAATTTTCCAGTGTAAGATTAGAAGGAAGCCAGTTAGTCATCACAATCCACTGCCAACTCTTGGGCTACTCTTTTACCAATAAATGGTAGGATTGTCGTAAAATTATAAGGTCCCCACGGCTGAAAGGGCGTGTATGTTTGATATGATGGGGATTCGAACCCGAAACCCTCGGATTACGAGTCGAGTGCCTTAACACCTGGCCATGTAGGGCCAAAATCTGGGAGTCAACTAACCATAGTGAATACAGCAGATATCCTAATGTGGGTTTGCTTTAAACTCAAACAAAAAAAAATGTTTTAAGAATTGCTATACGTGGATAGTGTGGCGTGGAATAAACACCCTTTTTTATTTACAATTGCTTGTTGGAAATAGTAATTGATTAGGCTTAAATCAACATGAGAGTTACTTAAAGCTTCGTTGGTTGACAAGAGAGGGAGCTTTTTGACAAGGTTTTATCTGGCGTTACACGTGAAAGGTCAAATTCTCATCCAGTTAGTGATATTACTATTAGAGCGATCGTGGAAGCGGCTTTGCATGCGTGTTTGACAGTTGTGTAAACAAATAGAGAACAGCTATTGTTTGTATGGAAAGGTAATTAATTTTATATTTAAACAGTTTAACAATAGATAACGTTTGCGTAGAAGCGACCTCTCAACTTCAGTTATAAAATGAATAGAAATATTAATAAGCTTGTTTTATATTTGCCCGTTTTTGTTTGTGTTGATTTTGAAGCCTAGCTACGTAGCTTATCAGATTACAACTAGTACTACCAGTAGTTTAATTTGTAATTCCGCAAGTAATCAAAATTAACTTAGAGCAGGCCCAAGTATGCATAGTAGCAGTCGAAAATAGTTTTATCAGTATACAGTGTATAATATTAATTTATAATAATATGAACATATATGTCAATGTCGACTTAGATTTTCATTTAAAAGTGCATGGGTGTCTCGTCTTTTTCCTTGATTTTTATGAAAGTTCTTCAAAAACAAAACATTGTGTTTGGTAGATTTGGTGGTTGATCTGAATAGAAATAATATTGTAATTTGATCATTCTTTCAAGGAACTGAATATCTGTTTGCCATCTATTTACGTTCGAACTGAAAGACTTCTTAAATGGTAACTAGACGAACCATGTTTCTAATAAGTGAAAGTGTTATACAGTATATCAAACAAAACATAAAACTTGTTCGTGAAATAGAGAATGTTGAGGGTTAATGAAATAAATGAAAATCAGGAAATTATTTTTCATGTCTGAAGGTACTTTAAAATATTTTCTTGTTAAAAAATGGAAAGCAAGTTTGAATTGAACATTTCATGTTTGTTTGGTTTGGTCTCACTTGGAATACTGAGCAAAGTTTCAAATTTTTTGTATGAAAGGGTTCAGAGGACGAATGTTAGGATAATTTTGGATATGGCTTATTTTATAGGGATAGGTTGAAGTTGGTTTATTTTTTCTTGAAAAGAAGTGTAAAAGGTGACTTTTTAAGTTTATTACATTTTCTGAGGGATCAGTAGGATAAAGGTCACTGACTTTGTTCTCTACTCTGAAGACAATTAGATAAGAAAGCATAATTTCAGATTTGGAAGAAACAAATTAGACACCAGCTAAGACAGTTTAGTAATAGAATGGTTTACATATGTAATGATATTGCATCAGTATTAGTGGAGGTAAGCACTTTACAGGAGTTGATTTGTTGAAAATTAGTTTGTTAAATGTTGGATGTGCAAGGACAGCATTGAAGGGTCAATGTTTGTCTGTTTGTTATGAAATGTAAAAGGAAAGTAAAAAAAAAAACAACTAATGTTTTTCTCTAAGAGATGATAAAGAGAACATTATGGAAGAATCTGACAAAGTGAGATAAAATGTTCAAGTTATTTGAGACATTATTTTTAAGAATGGGGTTGGAGGTCAGTCACATTGATAAATTCAGTCTGTGGTGAAGGAATAGATGTCTCTGAAGAACTTGACAATTCTAAAAATCATATGTGGTATTGTCTTTGATGTGTGTGTGTGTATATATATCCTAAAATCCATGAACTCTTGTTGCAAAGTTTAATTTAAATATTGTTTTAAAAGTATCGTGATGCTGGGAAAATTCCAGATAATTATAAAATTTAGAATTTGATTTCAGTGTGCATACAGGAGAGAGGCTCTGGAGGAATGCTGGGAAAGTAAAGTTGTTTAATAAGTTTGATTTCTACTGCTAGCAAAGTGTTGGAATCTGTTCCTGAAAGTATTAGGAGCAAATTGTTTTGTAAATTTGGATCCAATAGTATTCTGAATGTAATTGTAGAAAATAATTTCCTTCCTGCCTTGTTTAAATTTTGGGAGAAAAGCATCATGGTTGATATTGCTTCCCGTAACTATCATGCCTTACAAGAGATTAGTTGGTAAGTTGAATGCTTATGAGATTGTTAGGAGGGTTAAGAAATGGGTGAAACTGATTTAATAGTAGCAATCAAGGAGTTATAACAAGTGGTCAGTTTTCTGATGTGGGAACAAGTGAGGTTCTTAGGATCTATTTTAGGATATTTAATTCCATTATTAATATGTGTAGTAATTAATGGATTTTGTTTTTCTTGAAACGTAATAGTTTGGTGAAATATTTTCACAGCTAAATGCAAGTTTGAAGTAAATAAGGAAAATCTTCCAAGGTTTCTTTTTTTCTTTTCATATTCGTCTTATTTAGATTAATCTTTGTATCATAGTTTCCTACAGTCTTCTAAAGTCTGTGATTACCTTTATTACCTGAAGTTTCAATATAGGTGTAAAAATTAATTGTGGAATGACTTTAGTTCAAAAATTCTTACACAAAATATTTTTAATCATAAGAAACAATAAAGTGATAGAAGGTTATTTGGCCCTTGAATGCAATTTCTTAACCAGCAAAATAAAAAAATCTACAAATTAATCTTACTTTTAAATTGTACTTCTGTGCATCTGTTCAACAAAATTTAAAAAATATATGAAAATCAACAATCCTAATGAACCATCCCAATTTTTTATATCTTATTAATATTCATCTTAGTATTTCTAACATTCAAACCACTCAAACCTTTAGGAAAACAATTTAAAAAAATGAAACAGTCCTTTACAGTTGTTTTGTATTCCAGAGAAAACAAGGTCCAAACTAAGTCACTTGTATCTTAAACGTCTCAAACTTAAAATTTCTCTAGCTGTCTGCACTTTTATTGACACTATGATATCCTTCCTGTAATAAGTAGAAAAAAGTATTTCCAGTGACACCTTCTCAAAACTTTGTACTAGGCTTCAATAACTGTTTTTTTTAATTTCTCTACACAGAAACAAGAATTACGTGCTCTTCATCACAGCTGAATACTTGAGAGACTTTGTTAAGAGTTGATCTGAAATGTTTCTATTTGTTCACAATGCCAGTGCTATTGTGTAGAGTAATACAAGTTCTTTCAAAAATTACCTACTCCACAGGCTTACTTTTACATTTCTTCATGTGTTGAAACTCATTTTCTATCATCTGGGCCTATTTTTTAAGGGTATGAAGACAATTTTGAACATGCCGTGTTCTTACTTCCAATTAATATTAACTTTATAATAATGCCCTCAAGAGATATCCAAGTCATTAACATAAATAATAGTAAGTGAAGGTCTAAGTAATAAGGGACTCGTTAATTAATTAATTAATTAGTGATAAGGGACTTCACTAGCTACATTCTCCTAATGAACAAAATGTCCATTTGTCATTGTACTTTCTACCACTAAGCCAATTTTCTTTCCCTTTCTTAACTTTATCAATCTTGTAAGTATCAGATGTAGTAATTAATCAATCTTCTGTGAGGGAATGTATTTTGTAATTTCAGATGAACAACATTAATAAGGGATCTCATCATGCTAAAAGTGGCAGGCTTATGAAAAAGCAAACAAACAAAAGAAAAGCTTCACCAATCATCAGTAATTTAATAACTGATTAACCACTGGTTAGTGCCAACTGCTGGGATGATTCTACAGATAGGTTAAGATGCCTTCTTGAGTAAGAGGTGATCTTAACGTATAAATTCCATAAGATTAAGATGGGCTAGGCTCTAATTAAAACAGTTTTCTTTTCAACAGGATAATTAGCTTATGAAATTATCTTCTGCTGTCCGTAGTTGATACTAACATTTAATAAGAGCTTAAGAGCAGAGCAGATGATGCTTTCATGAAATATGAAATGTAGGTTTAAATATTTGCATTTAAAAACAAATAGTGTGTAGGGGCAGACTAGATGGATCACTGACATATTTTTTTTCCATAATGGTACAAATATAGAATTTTGCATCATCAGCATAATCCATTCACTCTTTGGCTGTATCAAGCACATCCTACTTGTGCAGGGTTTTATCATGAATACTATAAAATATCCAGTGTTTTGCCCTTATGGACACTTGCATTATCATTCATGTGTTGGACCAACTAGTGCTTTGTTGTGGGAGTTTCTTATGGGGTTAACCCTTCTTGCCACATGCTGTGGTTAGAGCTTCATTTATATAATTATTTGTAGAGGAAGTGGATTAGTAACAAAGTTATTGGTAAATTACTATCATGTATTCTCTAGCGTTCTCATGAATTTAGAAAGATTGTAGGCTTAGATGTCCAAAAGCATACTTGAAATACAATCATTGGCTGTTGTTTCTGTTTTCAGTGTTCACAATTCTTTAGGCATTTCTTGCAGTTGTTCATGTGGTTATTCATTCTAGAAGAACTGAAGACATTTTTCCCCTTGTTTTACTGTATATATAAAACATTACTTTCATTGTTTCCATTTTATTTTACTTAATTTTCTTGTGTTGTGCTTTTACTTTAATTACTAAACTCAGAAGCTGACTGCACTTGTTATTTAAAAGTATGTTTATGAAAGTACTCAATCCATCATTTCACTAACTGAAAGTAAAAATCTTCAATGTATTTTCAAAACTTTGTACAAAACTTTATACTTTTTCCTTTATGAATTTTATTGAGAAGAGGAACTTGTAATGAATTTATATGGTCTTTTCATAGAACATTTGGCATAGTTTGCTCAGTTTAATTCAATGTGCAAGGGTTTCTCCAGAAGATGGACATCTGTATTGAAGAAGGAATGTTGACTGTAATTCTGAATTTATTTTGTGAATTTACACAAAATGTGACAAGCTTTTAGTAAAATGTATAAAACCAGATGTGTTAAAAAAAAAAGTATTTATAGTCAAGATATGTTTGTGTATTGACTGTCAGTCTCATTCAGGTTTGGACAAGTTGGAGTCCAAGGTCATATTCATGTGAAAAATTAAAATACTTTTGTACTGTTTGTATTCTGTATTTGCACAATCTCTAGAACCTTCGAAATGCATATCTGCAGTTTTGCTTGGTATCCATGTGTAATGTATCTCGTCTTCCACAAACTATCACTAAGTCAGCAGTGTAGGGTTAAGCATGCCAGTTACCTAAGCACTGGTTCTTTTAATTTATAATAGAAATCTATTTTTTGGGCATTTATTATTTTGGGCCTCTTTGGAAAAGTCTAGAAACTTATTTGCAGGGGAATAATAAATTTCTTGAAGACTGTAATAGTGAAAACATGTTAATAATTATAATTTAGGAAAAATTAATGAATGGTCAGTGTGGTAATTAAATGCTTCTTCATGACACCTAGAATTTTCTTACCGTTTTAAATATAACAGTTGTGGACTTTCAAAGTCTGAAACTGTTTTCATGTTCTTTGAGTCTGAAATCAGACTTTGTTTCTAGGATTTTAGTGGTGGCAGCAATTCATGTGTTTTTAGAAAAGAAACACTGGTTTCACAACAAATTATTCATTTTGCACCATTTTGTTTTTCTTTTTTCTTTCATTGTAACTAATCAGTGCATGTATTTAGAGTTGGACAGGACCAAAGACTGTTAGTTCCAGCAGTGTTATCAAGTTGTAATCATATGATCATTAACGTATTTTGGTTGTTGTGAAAGTAACTAGCCTCCAGTTCCCTGTACAAACTGTCATGAAGTTGGGTCAGGCATGTTAACAGAACTTGCTTATTATTCTATAGTGTTATAATGGCGAGTAGATCAAACCCTTTCTGAAACAACCTGCTTGTTCTATTGATATCAGGGATTATTTCATTTTACTTTTATTCATTGCAAGAATGCTCCTAAGCTTACTATTTTAATAATTGCACATACTAAAGTTTAATATATGTTATATGATAAAGTTTAATAAAGAACCCTTTGTTTTTTTATTATAAAACTATATGTCATGTACCATAACTAGACAGCTAACTCATGTCATACCGGAGTCCATCCAAAGCTTTTTGGGCTGTCTTATGGATCTGAAAAATGTTTGTCAAGACCCGTAAGTTAAAATGCTAAGAAATAAGTAGAAACTCCAGGACTGAGGCTTGAATCCACTACCTTTGGCTAACTGAATAATCCAAGAGTAAAAACCATTCTTGTCTTTCTTCACTTGTATTTTTTTATTTGTATGAAACTTGCTTCTACTTTACAGTGTTGTGGTCATGCAACTAATGGGTTGTTTTACCAACACCCATTGGAAAGAGCACTGTGCCTGTTAACCAGAGGTCCAAGGTTTAAGCCTTGGAGTTTGTTTTTTTTTACCTATAATAATGTTTGTTGGAACATTTATAGATTCATAATATGAATTATTTATAATTAAAAAAACAACGAGCGAAGGTTCACTTGTTTTTGTTTTAGAACCTGCTGGATAAATTCCATTTCTTAAAGTTGTTATGGGTGATAATTTGACACCGTACATTAATAGAGCATCAGTTAAACATTTGCATATGATCCTATTCACTGTTAACTTAGTGATTAACTCAACCATGTCTTATTCTAATGATGTAAAATTGTCAAATTTCATGATAGTGAATTACTTTTTAAGAAAATAAAGTTTGGAGACAAGTTGAATTGGTAGTGAAAGAAAGTTGTACACGTTTTGACAAGCTTGTGTCAACATGCTTCAGGTTTCTTGTTGACACATTTTCAGTGTATATTAACTTTTTTCTAATTACTGATTGCTATAAAATTATTAATTTTCTTTCGTTTTTTTTCTTTATCATACTATTCTTTTAATTTCTTAATTTTTTTTTGACAAATTACAAATGGGGAAAACCTTCTTAGAAGTTGTGGGGGGAAGGAAATTTTTCTGTCTTGTGTGTGCAATTTTTGTAACTTTTGTTCCTTATTATAAAAATAAATAAGTAATATATAATACTTTTCATTTTTCTTGTTGCAACCAATCGTGTTGAAAAGACGCAACAAAAATTTGTCGGAGTCTGTTCTCGAGAAAATTGACCTGAATGTAGAAATTGGTTTTTATTTTGGACCATGGATAATATTGTAATGTAAAACCACTTGTATCACCTGTAAAATCTTTAAAATATGTATGTGGTGGTCATGTTAAAGCAATTGTAAATCATGTTTACACACAAATACATCCAACTATGAATGACATTCACAAGAAATATTCGCATAACAAATATTGGTTGAATATTTATTGTAAAGGCCTAATTATTTCTGTTATTGTTATTTAAGTAGTTTTGAATGACATACATACTGATGTATGGATAATTATTGTTATACTGTAACACACAACATTCAGATTGTAGATTTGATTTCAAAATGTACTTTTCAGGCTGCCAATTTCCATCCTGTCGAGTGTAATGAGCATCAATTACATTGCATGTTACTCTTGAATTAGTTCTAAAATGGTAAAATCTCACTGATGTTAATGATGCTTTAGTTGTTTCAATGGTGGTTTGCACTAGGATTATCAAAACCATTAAGTAATTTTTTAAGGGGGCTGGGTTTGTATGGAGGTTTGAAGGAAGGTCTTTGTTTCTAAAGAGAAGATGCAGTAACACACAGCTTGGTTTTCAATAACAGAGTACGTTTACATTGCATAAGGTAAAATAGCAGAACTGGTGTTTAATTGTGAGGGTTCTTCTGATATTTCTGGATTTCAAGGGGCAAATGTCTCTTCTTACCCTAGATTTTATTGGGAACTAACTGATCCTTCTCTAAACTTTATTGTCAAAATCTGTGTAATTTCGTACTTAGGTAAGGCTGTTGTCAACAGACGTTATGGTATTATGAAACTTAAATGGTTACCCTTTTTTTTAGGGTGCTACTGTGTAAAGAAATATTTAAGAATTACTGTTTCTTTAGTGGTTGTGGTTGGTATTTGATACAGGATTTTCAAGTATTTATCTTATAAGCCAGTTTCATCTCTGTGTCAGTGTGTGTGTGTGTGTGTGCATATACGCTGTTGTCCAAAATCTTAAGGCCAATGAACATAAAGAAATAATACGTATTTTGCGTTGTTAGACTCAACCACTTATTTGAGTAGAGCTTAGAAAGATGAAAATAAGAAAAGGGAAAATAAAAATAAAAACCTTTTGAGCATTTAATAGGGAAAATGTGATCACTATGAAATTAGCCTTAATACTGGCTGGTCAAAAGTTTAATACCATACCAAAAAGAAGTCCGAAACAGGGTAGGAAACGCACAACAAGAGGTCTCATTTGCTTTGACATGGTCGATATAAGTGTTTGCAGCAGGCTGACTGAAATGGTATTTCAAACAACGCACTGAAATGGCATCACAAAGATCATGCGTTGTTTGAAATTGATGTCCATTTCTAAAGACTTCCCTTGTTATTCACTCCAAACATTTTCAATGGGACTCATTTCAGGCGAACACGCTGGATTGTCCAAAACAATCACGTTATTTGCCATAAAAAAGCCATTCGTCCTGCTAGCATTGTGGGTTGCAGCGTTGTTTTGATGAAAGATCCAACCATTTCTACACAAGCGAGGGCCTTCAGTCAATGAGGACGCTCTCTTCAACATCCCAATGTATCCAGATGCTGTTTGATATCCCTGTATAATCTGAAGCTCCATTGTTCCATGGAAGGAAAAAGCACTCCAGATTATGATGGAACCTTCTCCATTGTGTCGTGTAGAAAATGTCTCCGGTGGAATATCCTTATCGTGCCAGTTACGTTGGAAGCCATTTGGACCACCCAGGTTAATTTTTTTTTCTCATCAGAGAACAAAACCTTCTTCCACTTTTCTACGTTCCATATTTGGTGCTTCTCAGCAAAATTTAACCTGAGCTGTTTCGTGGTGTGGAAGGAGACGTGGCCTTTGAAGACGTTTACGCTTTTTAAAGCCTTTCTTTTGTAGATTCCGTCTTATTGTTCTTGAGCTGCATTCTGCATCCGTGAAGGCCTTAATCTGGTTTGACGATTGGCCGGAGTCTTGCCGGACCACCCGTCGAATCCTCCTGCTCAACTTCGGCGAAACTTCCTTGGGCGAACAACTTGAAATTTTCGTTCCGTGTCCTTCAGGGTATTTTAAGCAATTTGCAACAGCAGTTTTACTCCGCCCATGCTCACCAGCGATGGCACATTGAGAGAGACCTTGCTTTCGCAGCTCGACAATTCTGCCACGTTCAAACTCTGTCAACTTTTTAACCTCTGCCAAGTTTTTATCCAACGTAACACAGGATATGTCAGTGGGAGGTGTTGGCAACGCTAATGCTTGAACATAAATGACTAAATTTCGTTACGTGTTTACTAATTAACGCTTCGTTTCAGTATGGTCTTAAACTTTTGACCAGCTAGTATTTAGGCTAATTTTATAGTGTTCACATTTTCCCTATTAAATGCTAAAAACGTTTGTTATTTTTATTTTTTCATTTCCATCTTTCGAAGCTCTTCTTAAATAATTGGTTGAGTTTAACAATGCAAAATGCATATTTTTTCTTTGTTTATTGGCTTTAAGATTTTGGCCAGCAGTGTATATGTATATAAAATAAAATTGCCTTTTTTTAAAATTCCACAAATGTTTGGTACAATGACACTTTTAGCAAGAGGTTTTTTTTAAAAAAAGTGTTACTAATTACTTCATTCTTAATCACTATTGGGATGCAAACGCGCGGCGCGAGACAAGTGTTATGATATGGAATATTTAGTAATTTCTCTTTGTGTTGGAATTGAAGGCAGTGGTATGAAACGAGTTTTTTGTTTACCTTTGTTTTCCCTTAATGATAAAGAATATATGTGGCCTGATGATTGGCGTGCCTGGACCGTGAATCTGCAGAGTCATAGTTCAAGAGATTTAGTTGCAAACACCAACGACGAAAAATACGATCTCTCCCTCACTTTTGGTCCATGTGTATGCAAGAATGATTGTTAGACGTACACGACTGTTTCGTTTAAATGTAACATGAGAATTATGATTAAGATAGTTGTAAAGTTCAAGTGTTAAATTTAGTGTTTTTAGAAACGATAGCTTGTCACAGGTTCGCTGGTGTCATTATTTATGAGTCATTTATAGTAAAGTTTAGATGTGAATTGACATGTTACTTGAACTTTTTTTAATTTTTTTGTTGCTTTGAGTGAAAATTGTTACATCATGACATTTTGACATAAAGAAGTAAGAAAGAGATATAAATCAAGGCTATTTGTAAGTTTAGCCATAAAGAGTATATGGTGATGATTTTTGAAGTTTTATAATTTCAGATTGTACTGTAATAGCAGAGTACAGAAGAATAATTGGTCTTGTCAATTTAGTTCTAAAAATTGATTAATTAGCATGTATGAACTTCTGACGCTAAAAATGCATTATCTAACGTTATCGATAGAACTATGAAGACCAATAACGTAACGAATTTGTTTGCACGTCTGACTTGTTTGAAATATTATTTTGAAACAAGTGGCTTATGTACTGTATGTTTGTTGAAATGTATCGCCAGCAAGTTACAAACATCAACTGTAAGGAATCGCAGTTTTAAAGAGGATTATCATTTATAACTATCGAATCTGTTATTTGATTAGAAAAGAATAACTGAAGAGTTCATGATGATAATTTTGGACTAGGTACCTACCCTTTAGACTATCAGTTTGAAACGGATATTTGCAGATAGCTCTTTATGTAGTATTACGGTAATTTTTCAGATTGAAGAACATTTGGTACCCCACAAGATGTGTTATAGATAGTATCAGTGTAAGATATATCTACAAAATGCTGGTATAGTGTCAACTGCATACTTGCAAGTGGGTGTTCTGTAACAAGAAGCTGTATGTAGATGAAATATATGCATGAATGGTTGCGTACGCCAGTCATACCATTATAAAACAAAACAAATATGTGGCGGGAGATACGTTGAATGTTAATTTCTACAAGAGACGCGAGTTGATGATGACGTGACACTTTTCGGAGTTCGTACATAACTGTGGTAACCAGGTCAGAGCTCTCTAGAGGGTCGAGACAGCACGTAACAACAAGAACTGAAAACTGCGTAGACGTGGATAAGTTTATAAAAGCACTGATATAAATGCACATGTCAAGAATAGTGCAAATCAGAATGCGTGTATATAAAACGTACACACACACACACACACGTGTGTTGGGTGGATTGGTTTTGGGCAAACTTATTGTAGTCAGGGTCGTTGAGAACTCTTCGTTGGTCTCAGGGAAGAACTGATTTGTTTCGTACCTTTGAACTTTTTATTTTTGAATTTTGTGGTAAAAGGTTAATATTTACTTCTAAGTTTTGTACTGATCTGATTAATACCATCTTGTAATCCAGGCCTTTCTGCTCTCTTAGTAGTTATCCTCATGCAAATTGAGTTTAGTGACTTGCTATGAAGGTCTAATCTCTGGCTATATTGTTATCACTGGGATATGTGATCGTTTAGGCGAACTTCTATTTTCTACTTGAATTTTTAGAACAAACATACAAAGTAGTAATACGTTCTGACGATACTTTTTAAATTAAAAGCGTGAAAGCGGGAAAATGGTGGCATTTGAATGTTTTTCAAGTGTAATTTGTTCTGATCCACAAGACTTCTTGTTTTGTTTGTTGTATTATTATTCTTATAGCTGGAATCAAAGTAATTAATCTATAATTGTAGATAATTTCAAAGTTTTGGAGTCTTTGGTAAGTTCGGATTTCATGTATCATTTCAGGCCTGTGTGTTTAATATGTATGAACTTCCGTATTAAACAATGACTGATTTGGTAACAGCGAAATATTAGTAAATAAAACTACATATCTTATTTATATGAAGTGTTTCTGGTCGTGCTCTTCAGTTTAATACAGTGGATGTGTTATAAGAGCAACAGTCAGTATTCAGTATTTGATTAGAGGATTTGGCGGTGAGTGGTTTTAACTACCTTTTCTCTAGTCTGTCAGTTGAAAATTAGAAATGATCAGCGCAGATAGCCGTCGAGTAGCTTTGTACTAAATTGAACAACAAAATTTTGTGTATATATTTGATAAGGAACGATTGATTTTAGAGTAGATGTTAATACACTGGACAAAGATGTATATTTAATCTTGTCATTTGGTTTTAATTTGTAGCCAGTTTGGCAATATTTCATATTCGGCATGGTCGGGTGGTTAAGGCATTCGACTCCTAATCCGAGGATCGCGGGTTCGAATCCTCGTCACACCAAAACATGCTCGCTCTCTCAGCCGTGGGGACGTTATAATGTTATGGTCAATTCCACTATTCGTTGGTAAAAGAGTAGTTCAAGACTTGGCGGTGGGTGGTGATGGCTAGCTGCCTTCACTCTAGTTTTACGTTGCTAAATTAGGGACAGCTAGCGCAGATAGCTCTCAAGTAGCTTTGTGCGAAATTAAAACAAACAGATATAGTAGCTACTTTAAAAGCACTGTATTTTATCGTAATAAACCACTTACAAAGTTAATTGATGTGCGTGTACTATACTTGCATTTTATTATACTTTGTTTATTTTTGGGATTTCGCACAAAGCTACTCGAGGGCTATCTGTGCTAGCCGTCCCTAATTTTGCAGTGTAAGACTAGAGGGAAGGCAGCTAGTCATCACCACCCACCGCCAACTCTTGGGCTACTCTTTTTACCAACGAAAAGTGGGATTGATCGTCACATTATACGCCCCCACGGCTGGGAGGGCGAGCATGTTTAGCGCAACGCGGGCGCGAACCCGCGACCCTCGGATTACGAGTCGCACGCCTTACGCGCTTGGCCATGCCAGGCCTATACTTTATGTACTTTTTACCGTATTTTTAGGTGGTTTTATTTTTGAACTTTTAATATTTCGTCATCTATGTGCCATTTTTCGTTTTTGTATAATAATTTTTGTAGCAATAATTTACAAATTTAAATGTGGTGAAGTGTGGAACCAAACACGTGCACACTCGTATGTGGTAGATGTGTTTAAATTAAGCTTGATATAGAAGTTTAATTTATTGTTTACAATAGGCACACCAGATGGTTCTTTTTCATGTCTCTTCTTTTCTTTTGTTCATTAATAAAAGTGCCCGCCCTTTTTTTTTCAGCGCCAACTTTCCGGTGAGCGTGAAAATATACGATAGGGGAATTTAATTTATTGTATAACTGTGTTTACTTTTAAATTGAAATCAACTGAATTTTGCACTAAACAGTTGAAGAAGAAATAAAGATAATAACACTAAAACCTTGGTTGGTAAAATTTTTGAAAGACCAAAAGTTTGGTTTGATATCTTGTAAATTGCCTCGAGACCTAAGCCAAGTTGCAACGAATAGGTCTGACAACATTTGTTGGCAGTTTGAAAACCAGGGAGCATTTATTAAGTTTTTGTTTTGCGTAAAGTAAACTATTTTGGAAGCCTGTTGTTTTGAAAATGTGATAAATGAAACTCTGTGAATTATATAAAATACAACAATAGTGGTACTAACGAACAATGCGTATATAGGTTTGAGCATGAAAAAATACAAGCACGACCCTCGAGCTCAACTTACATGAAACATGATCTGCTAGTCCTCAAGCAAACGTTGGCTGCAAGTGACTATTTCATAAATATGGTTCTGAAGAACTAGGTTCACTCTAAACTCTGGGCAATTGGTTTTGTTCAGCTTCCTAAATTATATTGTGTACCTGTGCTCCAAGGGGATTTGTTTGCGTGTCATTTATTAGAGTTCTTTTCCCACACAACGTAGGTTTGAGAGTGAGTAACATTGACCATAACTGTAATAGTATTTCTTTTTTCCTATAGAGAGGAGGATGTAACCATCCTCGTCTTCGATCAGATCTATTTTTGAGGTGGTTTTTGATTGGCTAAAAGCGGATTAGGGAAAGAAGGTGTTAGTATGGATGGAAAGTTTGTTGATGCTGAACGTAAAATTGTTTCATTTTCAGGTAACAACAGGAAAGGTTGCGATCTCGTCTAACCTCGTCGGAGGAACCCGTTAACAGTTGGTCAAAGTAGAAGTTAACACTATGTCATTCGCGTGAGATGTCCGGCGTCTGTTCCACCAAATGAAACAGGCTACAATCCAACTGATATCCTTCGTTCGATGAGATTTTTGAAAACTAATTTCTCATTTCTGGCTGTTCAGTCTGAGGTCTCACGAATTTGAGCAGTGGATTGCTCGGTTATGCCAGCTGTAAAAAAAACTGTAGTGAATTTGGTGTTTAAATATTAACTAATTTTGCATATATATTGTCTGAATAAACATGATAATTTGAAACTCAAAAGTGTTATTAAAATTGTACAGCCGGCTTTTGAATAACAGTATAAAGATGTTGACCGCGTGTTTGTGGACATTTTTGTGTTTCTCACCAGTATTTGGAATGAAGCCACAACTAGACACGATGACCTATGGTGGTAAGTAATAGTAGTATAAAAATTATCCACGTGTCTTATTTAAATATATATTTTAATAAATTAATTCAGAAACTCGTAGGCCACCAGTTTGAGTGTCGACTTTTCTGTGTGTAAAATCATAAATACATCATTCTTTCATAGATTGCTTAGGCAGAGTATTCATGATAAATTTTGTAAAATGGACGCAAGAGGAAAGGCGGAAGACTTTCGAAACGTCGTCCTTTACACTTCGCAACGGGCAGCTGCCGTCCATTCTACAAAGTTTCATAAATACATGTTTTCTGTAGCTTTTAGTTATTCTCATTACTATAATAATAATAATAAAGAGGAGAAATATTTGATATATTTTTGAATAAATGTAAAATTTGACAAATAATTTTTAGAAAATTGCGAATACCTGAATGAAAGAAAGTGGTCAGGCTTTGACACTTGGTTACAAACCTAACACACAAATGTGTATGAAATAAACGTGCCTTTAACAATTGTTTCGTTAATCAGTTTGATACATGTAATGTTGTTATATACATTTTTATTTGCTGGTTGTGATCTATACTAGTGGTAAGTACTTTTAGAACTCTATGACTTTTCATACTTAAAAATGGGTTCTGATCATACGAAAACAATGCAATTTTTTCGACCTGCCCCCAGAACTCTGACAAAAGTGGACATGGTTATAATGCGCTCAGTGTTACGCCTGATGTACTTTGAACGTGTTTGACATATTGCCAGCCACTCCTCTGTAGGAAGCCCCATCTCTAGCACTACTTTGGTACTCGAGGAATGAACTGAATAATTGCGTACCTATAATATGATACTATACAGAATTGCCTTTAATTGAATGTGAATCAAATGGTGCTGTGCAAGGCCCTTCATTACCTGATGTTAGCAATTTTTTAAAAATTCATTATGGTTTGTTTATTTTGTTTGACCACTTAAAAAACGTCGTTAAACTGTTGCTGGAACGCACACAAAGATAATTTAAGAAGAAAACAGTTTTGCGCACATAAAACAGCCATTTTGTTTTAATAGGATAACATCAGTTATGTTATACATTGTTTGTTGTAACTACCAGTTTTGTACAATAGACTTTTGGGTTAAAAAAAACAACTAACGTAATTAATAGGGTCATTTTGGTAGGTTGAGAACAATAATGGAGGTTTTGGTGGAGTGCTAAGGAAGAAAAACAGGGTAAAAACAGTATATTATTGTATTTGTGGTGTTTTTCAAAGTTTAAGATGTTAGTGTTATGTTAAATCATGATGATAACGAATTGGTTGAACACTTATAATTGTGTTATTCTCAGAAGTTATCATAAGTAACATTTTTAACAAGTATTCACAAGTCTTTAGTTTTTTTAATTATCCATATTGTCTAAATAACGTAAACACCATTCATGGAATATAATATATGATATTCAGGGATAAATATTATGAAATCAAATGCTGCATCTGTGAACATAAATGAATTCCATTCTCAAAATCTTACCGTGATCCTCGTCGTCGTCGTCTTGTAGTTAAACCGACAAACCTAGCACGTCACTGGGGACGGGTAGTTTTGTTTGTATGTATTGTAAATAACGCATCACACCTTAATGAAGTTTTCTAGTCAATTGTACGGTTCCTAGCTTCTGTCTACTTGAATGTTTCCTACATCAGCTTGTAGGCACAAAAATGCAATTGTTATGTTTTCCACAAATCCAGGGAAAGTAAAAATATTCTATAAACGACACTAGAAATGTGATAATAATAAGATGTGTTTTTTAAAGAATTAACTCTGCTTATCGATTATAGGGCATTCTTTCGTTGTTTGCAAATATGTTTAATATTTTCATAGTCGAGATTTCTAGCAGTTGCTAAAAGAACCCGAGCAGGAAGTCCATATTTGTCCATAGGAGATCGAATGTGGTTCTGAATGAGCCCAAAAAGGTTGGAACTTCGTTGTGCTTCACTGGTGGTTATTGGTTCGATTTAATTAATTTGATACAAAATACACAAGTTGAGAAACGCACGTTGCATGTTGTTAGCAATTAGGAAAGGAAGAATGTTGTGTGTTAGAAATACCTTTCGTCACAATGACATGTAAAGAGATTTCCTGGAAAGAAAAATAGTCATGAATTACCAGATTAATACTCTGAAAGTTTTCCGTGTTGTTTACCTCTTTCAACAGTTTTGAGTTAAATTACTTTGTAAATTAACCCAAGTAATTTAGTTTTTGTTATTCTGAAGTTATAAACCTCTCAGCCCAGTATGGCATGGTGGTTAGATCGCTTAACTCCCAATTTGTGGATCGTGTGGTCTAATTTCTGTTACCAAACATGCTCGTCCTTTTTACCATAGTTTTTTTTTAAACCAAAGCGACGATCATTCCCACTAACAGCTGGTAAACGAGTAGCCCAAGAGTTGGCGTTGGGTGATGATGACTAGCTGCCTTCCTTCTAGTTTATCCCTGCTAAATTAGGGATTTATTAGTACGGTTGGCATTTGCACAGATTTGCCCAAAATTCAAAATGAATAAAAAAAATCTTCATTAATCTCTTACACACAATGAAAATGTCCACTTTGAAATGATATTTGTTGTGTGTAATGAGCTTTCCTGACGCTGTTTCATCAAATATCTTTTCTTTTTGTACACATACTCTTCGTCCTGATGTTAATTTGTCATGTTATATGTCGTGGCTATACCATTTGTGGATCTCTCCAGCTCATCTCTTTATCTTTGTGGTACAGGTGATTAGTGAGCAGTGTTCCAGCTCATCTCTTTATCTTTGTGGTACAGGTGATTAGTGAGCAGTGTTCCAGCTCATCTCTTTATCTTTGTGGTACAGGTGATTAGTGAGCAGTGTTCCAGCTCATCTCTTTATCTTTGTGGTACAGCTGATTAGTGAGCAGTGTTCCAGCTCATCTCTTTATCTTTGTGGTACAGCTGATTAGTGAGCAGTGTTCCAGCTCATCTCTTTATCTTTGTGGTACAGCTGATTAGTGAGCAGTGTTCCAGCTCATCTCTTTATCTTTGTGGTACAGGTGATTAGTGAGCAGTGTTCCAGCTCATCTCTTTATCTTTGTGGTACAGGTGATTAGTGAGCAGTGTTCCAGCTCATCTCTTTATCTTTGTGGTACAGCTGATTAGTGAGCAGTGTTCCAGCTCATCTCTTTATCTTTGTGGTACAGCTGATTAGTGAGCAGTGTTCCAGCTCATCTCTTTATCTTTGTGGTACAGCTGATTAGTGAGCAGTGTTCCAGCTCATCTCTTTATCTTTGTGGTACAGCTGATTAGTGAGCAGTGTTCCAGCTCATCTCTTTATCTTTGTGGTACAGCTGATTAGTGAGCAGTGTTCCAGCTCATCTCTTTATCTTTGTGGTACAGCTGATTAGTGAGCAGTGTTCCAGCTCATCTCTTTATCTTTGTGGTACAGCTGATTAGTGAGCAGTGTTCCAGCTCATCTCTTTATCTTTGTGGTACAGCTGATTAGTGAGCAGTGTTCCAGCTCATCTCTTTATCTTTGTGGTACAGCTGATTAGTGAGCTTGAGGGCAGTGTTTTAGCTTGAATCTTCTTGAAGATAATTTGATAGGATGAACGTATTTTTCCAGATATTGTTTCAAAGGGTTAACGAACTTAAATTCAACTTATTCGTGTCCACCTTAGTCAACAAACCGTGAGTCTCAGCAGTTAATTTTGACGGTTGTCCTTGACCACTCTAAGAATATCGGTAAGTTTGGACATGGTTTGCAGAACTACCTTATTATTCGTTTTCGTAATGTTCACCTCATGTCCGACATTCTCTTTAGCGTAAGAAAGGTACCATTCAGCATCTCATGTTGTTCTTCCAAAATTCTATTTCTTCTAAGGCTTGATATCAGACAGTAATAGAAAGTTTCTAAAGTTACGAAAAAGGTGCTGGTGGAAGCGAACGTTGCGCCATTTATTACTACATTCACGTTGTCCGGGCAATAAACAAAGGTTGTCTTTGAACTGCAGGAGTTCTCGCCTCTTAATTGGAGCCCTTTGTTCACTGACAATATCAGTAGCAGAATTTACAATAACCGAAAAAACAAAACATTTATCCTCTTCAGTTATAACTTAGGAATAGATGACTTTAACTCGTCATGTGTTTCAGATATGTTTGTTTTTTGTTAGACAGTTTCAAATGCCAGTTCACGAGAGAACAGAAAGCTGTTCTCCTTTGTACTCGGAAGCTTCTAATTCGATCCTTTTTTTTTTTGCTCTCTTAAGGCCAAACCCAGCTTGACTAAGAATAATGTAGCATCCATAAGCCTTTACATGATTCTAAGTTGCATGTTTTCCTTCAGCTTTTACTTGCTTCGAAATCACAGCGCCATCTTTCATGACCCGATATATTGTCACGAGAATCGATTTTTCTTGCTTATCTGATTTTTTTTCCTTTAACATCGAGAAAGTTTCTGAATCCACGAATAAGATTTCGCCGAGTGCCAGCGATATCTTCATTTTTATCTTCAATAAACCAGCGACAGAAGCAATATAAGTGTCCCAAATTATGTGACTAAAGTGGCCTTTATTTGTGATGCAAGTGTCGTTCGTTTTACTCCTGTACCTAGAGACATTAAGCCATTCATAATCGTTGACGTGAAGAATTTTTAATAAATGTCTTTAAGGCCAGACTACCATTGGTTGAATTGTCGTGGCAAGTGTTAGAAGCCGACCTTTAAAGGAGTAGGGATGTGTCATGTACACACACACACACACACACACACACACACACACACACACACACACACACACACACACACACACACACACAAAGGAAGTGTGAAAATGAAATGCTCTTTAACGTGTTAACAGTAACACCAGTGATGACGGTCTGATGTCAAAATTAAGTTAATTCAGTATCTACTTTATTCTGTTACTGTAGTTTGTACTAAATATATAATGGTAACATGGCTAACCTTATGTATGTATATAAACCCAAGTTGCAGGCTTGCCAACCCTCATATTGAAGGCTGTAGTGAAAGACGACCCCATTCCAACTAACTCCTGCTATTTTGTGTTTTCAATGTTCAGAAACAGTGCTATACAGTAATAATAAATAATTGAGAAGCCGAAATTAAACATTGCTTCATATATTATGCCTAATAGACTGTTTTCTAACTTAAGCCTAGTTTTTCAAAACGCGAATACGTTTAAGGCTGAAGTCGCATGCAACTTCGTCAATCCATTAGATTGACCCGGCATGACCAAGCGTGTTAAGGCATGCGACTCGTAATCTGAGGGTCGCGGGTTCGCATCCCCGTCGCGCCAAACATGCTCGCTCTTTCAGCCGTGGGGGCGTTATAATGTTACGGTCAATCCTACTGTTCGTTGGTATAAGAGTACCCCAAGAGTTGGCGGTGGGTGGTGACGACTAACTGCCTTCCCTCTAGTCTTATACTGCTAAATTACGGACAGCTAGTGCAGATAGCCCTCGAGTAGCTTTGCGCGAAATTCCAAAAACCAAAACCTTTGAAGCTAACTGTGGCACAAAGAAAGGTTATATTTCAGGAAGAGTTTTATATTAAAATGGACAGATATATTTTCGCTCATTTTATTTTTGTGTGTAGGAAATAAATATGCTGATATGAGTGTGCAGTGATGCAAATAATAGTGAAATAAATGTGCTGATATGAGTGTGCAATGATGCAAATAATAGTGCATCAGCTGTATTTTTAAATTCAGTTGTCTGATTTTTAGTATCCAAACAAAGAGCTGTTGCAAAATTGTGATGTTGCAAATTTTTAAGTTCTTAAACTAATGTTGAAAAGACAAACTGAATGTTCATAATCTTTAAGTTTTACACGTTTGCTGGGGTGGCCTGAGAGCATACCTCGACTGTAAACGTAGGATTCGTGGTTCGCATCCTGTTTCCGTAAAGAGGCATTCTGTAGTCTGCGTATGGATGTGAACGTGCTTCTAAGTGATAGTAAAACCAGTTATTCAGTTACAAAATATTAGAACAAGAGTTGGCGGTTAATACTCTTGACTCTAGCTGTCTTCTACTTTGAATATCAATGCAAACATTTAAGGACGGCTGTGCACAGATGACCGTTTTGTAGCTTTGCGCGAAAATTCCAAATAAAACATTTCTTACCTGTTCCATGTAATGTGTGGGACACGTGCATATACGCACGTACATCTACACTTAAATGTCTTTCGTAGCTTCAATAAAGTGTGACATTAAAAAAACAACAACGTATTTTTACTCAGCAAGAAGCACTAAATATTAAAATGTTTTCCTCTGCGTTAAGGTCCTCAGGTAGGAAAATGCTAAGTCTACGGATTTACTATGCAAAAATCGTAGACCCGATTCACCTCTGTGGACATAGCAGGTAGCTTGATGTGGCTTTGCTATAAAAAACAAACTTATCTGTGTTAAAGGTTTTTGTACTTTAACAGTTCTAGGGGGATATATTCGTCACTGTTGATCAGTCTTTCCGGTGGGAAACAACAATATCATGTAGATAAACTGCAACAATACACAGGAATATTGTATTGTGTATGTACGTATATCGTACAACGTTTTGTTCATTTGCTTACGCACACTTTTCTGTTATTGTTCCTTTTCTTTAATGTACACTGGGAAAAGAACCTAGAAACCTGAAACTTTGCGCCTGTACTAAGTGGACCGTGAGGGTATGCACCTGGGTATTATTAGTAAAAGCGTGGTTGTATATCAGTGAGATTAAGAACTTCAAATATATATAAAAACGAGTGAATTTTGGTAACAATGCATTCCAACAATAGCTTTTATGTTCTGTTGCTTAATGGTAAAATAATATAACATACTATTTTTCTTAATCCGTGTACTAAAAGTGTAAAATGAAATGTTCAGGCAACAAAACTGGAATGATATTTGTTTATTTCTTAACTTAATCTCCATTGAGTAAAGAGGTTTTTAAATTAAAAACGCTGATATAACAGAGCATACCTTACTTCAAAAACGATTTAAATTTAAAATTGAATCGGTATTTTCTATTGTCATGATAATGTTTATGCACTTGCTAAAAATATAATATCAACCTAATAACCCAAACGAGGCCGGATTCTGTCGCTATTTAGAAATATGTAGACAATTTCGCGTGTAACAGAATTCTCAGTTTGATTTTCAGAATAATATTGAATGTTTACGATACATAATAATGTACGCAGACAAAATTGTGCGATCCTACACGACACTGGCTTCTTTTCAAAATGAAGTGGCGACTTCTGTGATACCGGTTTTTAGTATTCCATGCTTGTACAAAGATGTAGTCAGATCTCAGTGTTGCCGATTTGATACCCGATTTTATTTTTCTTGCATGTCGTCTTTTAGATTGAAATGCATTCGAGACTCCTGTATTTTAATGTTATTTTTGCTCATCCGTTTGTTGTATTATGTACCTCTGAAGAGTCCTTTAGGGCCGAAAACCAATTAAAATATTAAGTAATTGAGCTGTGTGACGTTTTTTTATGCTACGTAAGCTTCTGTTTAATAATAAATGTTGGCAGAATATTAGCTTTGAGTACTGAACCACAAATGCCCGAAGAAATTTGATTGTATTGTCAACGAAGAACTGGTGAACTTTCAACCCTACTCGTTTAATGTACAATTATCTTTCGGACTGTGATCTTATGTCGAAGTATGGGAAATGTACGGTAGAATGAATAAATAATATTTGATTATGTAAAAGTGATCGCAAGAGGAAAAAAAAAAGATGAATATAGTTCGTGAAATGTAGTAGATGCGGCACTTCAAAGGAAGGGATTTTTTTCTTGTACTTTCTCGATAATTTGGAAAGTTTTAATGTGAAAGCAAGGTAACATAGGATTTTGGACACTATTGCGACTTGTTTCTTTAGTGGTTAAATTTGTCGTTTCGCTTTTAAGAAGACATGTAAATGTAAAGTATAAACTTATATCTAATTCATTTGAAATTAACAGGGATCAGGGATACAACATGGCTGATATGAATAATACATGTTTAACTTGTTTCAAGTTAGAATAACTAAAACTTAATTTACAGTTTCAATAATCGTTCGTAATTACATAAAAATGAGTAAAAGTGATATATAATATTATATATATGTTTACAAATGATATTTATTTTTCATATGAAATATTATATACTATTTTATTGTGAGTGTTCAATCCAGTATTTCGCAGTACCGAGACTCGTAAATGGATCTAGATAAGCACAAATCTGGACTTCATCTGACTGTAGAATAAACACGGCCACTAAATGAAAGTAAACGTAATTTTCTTAAGCAACCTTTTCTAAGAACTGTAAACATTGAATATAAAGTGAAATTGAATTACGAGAAGGTAATAAAGTAGCGTTAGAATCTTGTTTATATGCAACTAAGAACTTGGTAATAATAGTACTGTTAACAGAAGTAATGAAGACAAAATATCTAGAAACATTGTTAACTCAGATAATTGTGCATTGTTCAAATACGGACCATTTCATAACTGTTTTCATTTGTATACTTTCGTTACTTTTAATACTTTGTATTTGTTTGTTTGTTTTTTAGTTTCGCGCAAAGCTACACGAAGGTTATCTGCGCTAGCCGTTCCTAATTTAGTAGTGTACTTGGACTATTTTACCAACGAATACTGAGATTGACTGTAACATTATAACGCTCCCACGGCTGAAAGGGCGAGCATGGTTAGTGCGACGGGGTGTCGAACGCCTTAATCTACTTGGCCATGATGGGCCAAATTCTTTGTGGATGCTAAATGTCTGTTGTCGTAATTTATTAGATTCTGCAACGAAAGCTACTTAGAACATGGCAATGTTTACTTGGAAAATTATAACTATGAGACGACAAGCTGCGTTACAACTGTTACTTCCATTGTTTTGCATATTTCCAAGGTTTCGTGGTTTGTGTCCCTCTACTACAAAAGAAATGCAAAAAATGGTTTAGAAATTTACTTTCAATTTTCCTTAAATAAAGCAGAATTTTAGAATTTGCTTACGCTCTTGGTTTAAATAAAAAAGACGTCTTTTTATTTTTCTATCAATCGTGTAGAACATGCAAGTTTATGGTTAGCTGGCTTTAAACCTGAATAAAGCGTGCTTTGCACAAAACATTGCAAGTTTTACTGGTATTCTGACTTGATGCTAGTTTGGTTTGTGTTTAAAGCTGATGTTGTCAGTTTTGCTGGTTACCATAAATTAGAAACCGTAATACATGTATATGAACGTGTTGGCTACTTCAATTTTCAGTAAAGTTTGTCTGTAAAATAATAAAAAAAGATGAAAGAAACAGATAATACAGTCGACAAGAGACATCTTGTGTACACTCACTATATAGATAAATTAGTTTTTACATTTCATGGATTCTATTACGAGGCTCTTGTCCCTGGGGCATAGAAGATACGGTGTACTTCAGAATGCCACCAAATTAATGTATGCTCTTTGTTGGATGTGCACCTAGGATAATTACATAGTACTTACTGCTCAATATTTTTAATATTTTTACGAATTTTACTTGTCATAAGCCACCATTCCTAGGCCTATTTCACTTTAAAACAATTTTCTTAATCTAGTCTAATGGGGGATTTTCAAGAATTAGAACAAGTAAAATCATAATCATTCGTTACCAGCTTGTAAAAGGAGTACACACCACAATTGTAATGTTACGAATTATTGTTTTCTGCTTTGATTTGTTCGAGGTTTTCTTTCTTCGGATAAAACAGTCGTGCAAGTCGACATTTTTGTAGAAAAGCTACTAACCTGACACGCGTCGGAAATAACGTGAAACTAACAATTTGAAGAAACGTAAAATTTCGGGTGTTTTTAAGTCATTATCCCACCCAAGTGAATAAGATATGTAGGTACCACGTGTCCGTTTTGGGATATTCTTAAAATCAAAACAAAAAAAAAAACACGCAAAAACTAAACAGTTTTGTTTACAATGAAAGTTCAAATAAAAATGTTTTAAACTTAATAAATATTGTAATATAAAAGTAAATGTTGTTGTTGTTATTGTTTTGAATTAAGCACAAAGCTACACAATGGGCTATCTGTGCTAAAAGTAAATGAATATCAAAACTTGTATGTGTGAAAATTCTCTATAGATGGAAAAAAATCCGTTAAAATGTCATTTTCCATGAATGATAACAAAACGAAATTTAATGTGATGGCCATGTGGCTTCGTGAGGCGCTCGACTTGCAATTTGTAGGTTCGAATTCTCGTCAACAAACATGTTCATCCCTTTACTGGTTCGGGCGTTTTTATGTGGTGGTTAATCCCATTATTAGTTGCTTTAAAAAAAGTAGCCACAGAGTTGGCGATGGGTGATGATGCCTAGCTGTTTCAACTGTACTCTACTGCTGCTAAATTAGGGATGGCTGGCGCAGATAGCTCTCGTGTAATTTTGCGCGAAATTTCAAACCAAATTTAGTGTAAAGTAGATACATTTTGCATTTTATTGTTGACACCAACAGTGATCTAAATCTTCAACTATTTTCATTTGTACAAGAAAATGGTCGTGATTGGTTAATACAATATGTTTCTATGCTTAAATAAGATTAAAAAAAAATGGGCGTAGGTTTTGTATTTGTGTTTAAAGAAAAACTATCGTCGTGTGATTATTAGTTTGGTAACGTAAGGAGTTGTATTTTCTGCATTATTTTTTTTCCTGTGAAGTTAAATTAAAACTTGATCATGAAAGTTGCCAGAAATAGCCCATAACAAGTACAACCCCAGAGCTTTCGAGGGCCTTAATCATCCAATCAGTAGAAGTGTTTCTGTAAAAATGATATTGGTCACCTTAACTCATGAACTTGACTTTTTAACTAATCACAAGGCCTAGCATTGCCAAGTGGATTAAGGCGTTCGAAGCGTAATCTGAGGGTCACGGGTTTGAATCTCCGTCGTACCAAACATGCTTTCAGCTGTGGGGGCGTTATACAGTGATAGTCAATCCCGCTATTCGATGTAAAAGAGTAGCCTAAAAGTTGGCGGTGGATGGTGATGACTAGCTGTCTTCTCTCTAGTCTTGCACTGCAAAATTGGAAACGGCTAGCACAGATAGCCCTCGTGTAGCTTTACGCGAAATTCAAAACAAACAAGCAAACCAAGCTAATCACACAGACATCGCTGTCTTTTTTGTGTTTTTTTTTTAATTCAGTAGCTAACTTTAATTAAAGGCAATATTAGAAATGAAAGCTATATATTTAGGGTATATTACGTATGCAACTTGTTACATTCAGGAAATAAATGCGTTTAATTTCATTGGTTTAATTGTCAAGATGACTTTCGTAGGTAATGTAGAGTTTCTGACATTTGACTCTTGTCAGTCTTCCAGCTCGTGGTAGTTTCTAAAACAGAAAGTAGGAATAACCTTATAATGAAGCAATATGTTATCACGTGGCAGCCACTTGCCTGGAAAGTATATTCGATAGGATATTACATAGAAGGAATATCATATAATGAGTCGGTCAGAAGCTATTAAGTGCAAACTTTGTATTTATTCAAAAGAGATTCCATCGCTCTTTCTTAATTAACTTTTGTGTGACATGTACGTGGATTTTCGTCTTTTGTGTACAGGTAAGTCGAGACGGATGGAGAAAATAAATATTGCCCTATCTTTGACACTACATTTGCGCTCCCGCTCGTCAGGACTGTTTTCCGATTTCACGTGATTTTAGTTTGTTTATTCGTATATTGAAATCTGTGTTTTTATTAGTTTTATTTTTGCTTGTTTGTTTCCTTTTCCACATGAAATAATTCTCAATTTTCTTGTTGGTGACGTCATGTTTTTTTGGCAGATGACGTCAGAGCGTGCGTATGAAAAAAGTATGAAAGCACATAAATATTCGATTAGACCATGTAGAACGATAGGTGAAAATTATTGTTTTCATATCGCTTATGAGGAGGCTTGCAAATCACAGGCGGAGAGAAGAAATGAAGCGACGTAGCGCCAAACATGCTCGCCCTTTCAGCCATGGGGGCGTTATAATGTTGATCAATCCCACTATTCGTTGGTAATAGAGTAGCCCAAGAGTTGGCGGTGGGTAGTGATGACAAGCTGCTTTTCCTCTAGTCTTACACTACGAAATTAGGAACGGCTAGCGCAGATAGTCCTCGAGTAGCTTTGTGCGAAATTCGAAACAAACAAACAAACAAGCTTTGTGCGAAATTCAAAAAACAAGCAAACAAGCGACATAGCAGTCGGAATACGGAGAAATATTTCTCTAGACATCGTTAGTGAGTTTTTGCTCTAGCAATATTATGACTAAGGATATCCATACGAAGTGCAACATACTAGAAGTTTCAGGTTCAACATTGTCTGTTAGTATTACATTCATTGTGACAAACATATGAGGGCCAGGTGTGTTAAGGCATTCGACTCGTAATCCGAGGGTCGCGGGTTCGAATCCGCGTCACAAAAAAACATGCTCGCTCTTTCAGCCGTGGCTGCGTTATAATGTTACAGACAATCCCATTATTTGTTGGTAAAAGAGTTGCTCAAAAGTTTGCAGTGGGTGGTAATGACTAGCTGGCTTCCCTCTAGTATTTCACTGCTAGATTAGGGACGGCTAGCGCAAATTTCCCTTGAGTAGCTTTGTGCGAAATTCTGAACAGACAAACAAATGAATTTCCATTATTACTAACGTCACGGTTAGAAATCGAGATTCGATACCCATAGTGGGTAGATCAAAGATATCCCTTTGTTAAGCATTATGCTTAATTGCAAACAAACAAACAAACATCACAAAACAAAAACAACGATCAAAGTGACAAATGTAATTAATAGACAGTTTTGTTTTACCCACGCTCTTCTGGAGGCTTCTCTTCAGGCCCCCGATTTACACTGTTTACAGTTCCTTTCCTCTGTACATGTTTTCGCGATTCGCATCTGTCAGAATGCAGTAGTACAGTTGTTGTTGTTGTTGTTTTGAATTAAGCACAAAGCTACACAATGGGCTATCTGTGCTCTGCCCACCACGGGTATTGAAACCCGGATTTTAGCGTGTAAGTCCGCAGACATACCGCTGAGCCACTGGGGGGCCAGTAGTACAGAAGATAAAAGGAAAATAACTTAGCTTGACGTAAGTTATTATCACTTATACGTTCTGTGCATTGTATTTTGAAATAATCCATGCATAATAGAATATGAAATGTAACGTTTAACACTAAAAATTGATTATTTTTGTGATATATAGTCTGATATTCATGGCTTGTACTTCGTTCAAAACTTTTAAGCGTTATTACGTTATAGGACTATTAGGATATCAACCCGCTTGTGTTTTTATTTTATCATTAGTAAACTATGGGTATTAATGGCATTTTAAAGTCCTTTCCAATCACCAATAAAGTAACCTAAAGTAATTTGGGTGTTTGAATACTTTTTGAGGTCATGCCTAAATTATTATGTCGTATTAATATAGTACCAAATATTTTATGATTACGTATATATTATATATTTCTTTTCATTCTCACCAAACGTAAAATTGACAAGTGAATCTGTGACGTAAATATATAATGCTTTCTTTTGATTGGCAAGTGAATCTGTGACGTAAATATATGCTTTCTTTTGAATGGCCAATACCCTCTGTTGTGGATTGCAATTTCGTTTATTGTGCCAACGTTATTTAAACACTTAAATGACTTTAGGTTACTTTACTGATGATTGAAAAGAAATACCCCCCCTTTAAATGTTGTATAAAAACGATCGTTATAAGAGCCTTTAGTGACCTACTTATAACTTCGTCTCTGCTAATTTTGGGCAGTATCTCTGGCAACATTAAATTATGTGCCTTAAATGTTTTATTAACCCTTTATACTTATTAATTAACTTCTTTGAACTACCTTTCACTACACTGCACGCACCAACAAACACAGCTCTCTCTTTTGGCTACCATTATTACATCTTCTGCTCTGTTAGTTATATTCTCCATCTGTGTCCCTGAGAAGCATCTTCTCTGAATATGAACCATCTGATGCTGTACAGAGAAAACAAATATAGACTAGCTCACAAACTGGCAATTCTGCACATATTTAAGTGAATATCATTTTTTAAGAGCCCTACACGGCTAGGTGGTTAGGGCGCTCGACTCGTAATCTGGAGATCGTGGATTCAAATCCCCGTCGCACCAAACATGCTCGCCCTTTCAGTCGTAGGGGCATTATAATGTGACGATCAGCCCCACTATTCGTTGGTAAAAGAGTACCCCAAGAGTTGGCGGTTGGTCGTGATGACTAGCTGGATTTCCTCTAGTTTTACACTGCTAAATTATGGACGACTTGCGTAGACAGCCCTCGTGTAGCTTTGCGCGAAATTAAAAACAAACCTTTCTTTAATTTTATCAATGTTCTTGTATTTTCATACCTAATAGCGAGTTTCCTAGCGTGTAATAGTTCTTACTATAAGTTAAAGATACAGAAAAACTAAAGTAATAATAGTAATAAATGCTTAAATCCGAAATGAAACTATTTTCAACTTGCATCTCTTAAGAATTTATATTGGTTGAAATATTACGAAAATCTTTGTCATATGTCGGTAAGTTCCAGTATAGAAATTGTAAGATCTGCTCTGTTAGTTCACCAATACTATTTTAAATATGGCAATATAACCTCTAGTTTCTAACGCAACAAAACCAATTTGTGCCTTTTAGATCGGTTGGCCAATGGCCTGTGAAGATAATTGACAGCTACTGCACGTTCTACCTACAAATAACTCTGTCAAAGAAGCAAATTGTTTTTCTTCAAGAGAGTCACACAAGAAGGCTGCCATCTCCATTTGACCCATAAAGTTAAAATTAAAGCTAGAAAATTACTTGAATAATATGTTCCAAACTTAGAAATCACTGAACAAAAATTTTGTGAAGTTTTAAACTAAAAGAAGTGGAAACCATTGTACACTTAACTTGTACAACAGGAATAGAGGGTTATTACAGAGTAATAATTAGTTTATTGATATAGAAGAATAATCCAGCTTGCGTAACTTTTGTTTATTTAAAACCTCGCACATTATTGTGCTAGTTGCTGAAATTATAGCTGGATCTTCTGATTTAAAATTCAAATTTCACTGATTATACACTTTGGTTATGGAAAGCTTGGGCTTGGAAACAGAACTCGCATTTCATGTTATACAGAAAAAAAAACATGAGAAATTGAACTCTGGTTGGCTATAGAATATATACAACTATTACTATTACTATTCTAAGTTTATTTAGCAAAATACGTTTCATTATTTGTAACCGTAGAAACTAAAAGTGAAACTCGTTTTATGTGACGTAACAGTTGCTATTAGAAACACTGGCTTGGTGTTTGAATAGTTACTGGAAATTAAACCAATCCAACGTTCATTTTCCATGAACAGGAAAAGCCACTAATTGTGAAGTAATGTGTTTAACGAGTTGACTCGACGTTTTTTTTACCATTTTGTAAGGCATGTTTAGTGTTGACGTAACGATGTATTAATTTTTAGTTTTGGCCGGGCGGGGCTTTATGTTTCTTTGTTCGCGTCTCATTGTGGCAAAATCGATCGTGATGCATTATAAAAGTAACAGTAAGATCCCACAAGTTGATTAGAGGGGCTGAAGGGTTGGCGATGACGTAGTTTTGACTAGCTGGCTTCTCTTCCTCAGCTATAAGTTAGGGATGCCTATCGTATATTCCCTTGTTTAGCTTTGCGCGACTATCCGAAACAACAACATAAACGTTTGGTCAGAGGTGGTGTAAGTTAAAGGTATACTGGGTACTAACCACGGTGTAAGTTAAAGGTATACTGGGCACTAAACACGGTGTAAGTTACAGGTATACTGGGCACTAAACACGGTGTAAGTTACAGGTATACTGGGCACTAACCACGGTGTAAGTTAAAGGTATACTGGGCACTAACCACGGTGTAAGTTAAAGGTATACTGGGCACTAACCACGGTGTAAGTTAAAGGTATACTGGGCACTAACCACGGTGTAAGTTAAAGGTATACTGGGTACTAAACACGGTGTAAGTTAAAGGTATACTGGGTACTAAACACGGTGTAAGTTAAAGGTATACTGGGTACTAAACACGGTGTAAGTTAAAGGTATACTAAGCACTAACCACGGTGTAAGTTACAGGTATACTGGGCACTAACCACGGTGTAAGTTAAAGGTATACTGGGCACTAACCACGGTGTAAGTTAAAGGTATACTGGGCACTAACCACGGTGTAAGTTAAAGGTATACTGGGCACTAACCACGGTGTAAGTTAAAGGTATACTGGGCACTAACCATAATCTGTCAGACGATAGTTGGGAAGGCTACGATGAACTACTGTTATGTTAAAATACGAATAAAAATGGCGGAAAAAAAGCCTAATTTTCTCCAAGAATTTTTAGCCTATTTGTTTACAATCTAGGGTTAACTTTTAGTTCCATTCCACACATTACTACAGCTACTAATTTATGTTCGCATCGCTGACTGTTTGTGCACAAGGATTATTCAGTAACAATTATGGAACAAAATAAAACCAAAGGTTGCATTTTTATAGTTTGGTGGAAAAGTTTCCTGTGGGGGCGAGCGATCCCCGGACAACCTCAGAGGTGCTTTATGGACTTCTCTCAGAAGTTTTGTAATTGCATACATTAAATATTAACTGTTAACAGGCAATTACACAATAGCAAGTCTCTTTTTAAAGATAGAGCTTGTAGAGCTGTTCTAAAATGATTTGGATGATATGTTACCAATTTCTGAGGTATCGTCTTCAATATGAAGTTTAGGAATATTTATTCCGTTGTAAGTTTTAATAGCGGCAATCAATTAACATAATCTTTATAATCGTCTTATTTATTTTATATATTTTTTGCTATGTCGGACATTTTTATTTGTATTAAGTACCATGTCACACTACAGTAATATTTTCGTGATCTTTGTTCCTGGTATGTAGAGATACCGAAACAGATAAGCTTACTAAATATTTACGTATAGTGGTTTCATTTCACTTTATCCAACACTTTAAACGTTTTTCTCACGATATGAAAGTCTCCAAGAAACAAAACACCCATTGCTGTAAAAATTATAAATCGTCTACCTCAAAAGTTAGCGTGCTTAAAACCGATTGGTTCAACTTTCCTTATATACGTGTGCCGTCTGTGTGCGCGTGACACGACTCTCAATTATTTCTGCAGTGACAGTGTTCGTCTTAAGCTAGTGAATTATGTCATAGGAAGCTCTATCAGAGAAACTGTCTGTACAAGTTTCAGTTGCTCTGAACCGTAAAATCAGATGTTTCCATTAAGTTTGATGGCGCACTGCCCCCCCGTACTTTCAAACGGGCAAGTTCAGCACTGGGCCTAACTCGTAGAACTAGACAGTGAATTAGTTTGTCTATACATAACATTGGACTTGCTTTTGTTGCTTAGTATCGTTACCCAGGGATATAAATCACTTTTTCTAACATATGCCGTCGAAGTCAACTAAACGTGGTATACTGCGTTAGATGTACGTGTGGCTGTACTGTTGGTCTCAACTCGACGACAGCAAGACGACAGAGCACGAATTACACGCCTTATTGTCTTGTCAACTATTCTTTTTCAATGTAATTGATTCTCACATAGTCGAAAACAAAACAGATAAAATAAAGTTGCGAGTGTTCACATATTTCATAAAATTCACTGCCATGTTAGGCTCGGGATAACTAGTTTTACCAGCGATTTTTATCACTCGAATAGTCTGAACACAACTTCATTTATAGTTTCTGCTTGCAAGGAAAACTAGGCTTAATGTATAAGTAATAAACTTACCAAAGTTTCCATACTTTTTTACTTTAAGACCACGGCCTAAGGCACAAGATTAAATAGCACACATTCAGAGATACCCTGCTTTCTTTGCAATTAGTTCTTTGAAAGAGACAAATGGTTAAGGATTGTTATGTATAATTCAACGAATAATACTTTTGCCGTAATAAGTCGCTTTTCTTGTTTCATACGAGAGTAAATATATGTTGTACTGATGCTTACTTGCAATCGTCTCTCATGTAATATGCTACACGAGTTTTAAAATGTTCTGTCCTCGTTGTTTGCATAATCCATTTCACTGCTGTCGCTCTGAACACAACAGAGTAAGGACCATCTGTTTTTGTTTTTATTGTGTTATGTTAATGAAATAAACAAAATTACCCATTTAAGGTTGTTGACATTTTCACCAATGTCACAAACCACCAGGCCTGGCATGGCCGAGCGCGTTAAGGCGTGCACTCGTAATCCGAGGGTCGCGGGTTCGCGCCCGCGCCGCGCTAAACATGCTCGCCCTTCCAGCCGTGGGGGTGTATAATGTGACGGTCAATCCCACTGTTCATTGGTAAAAGAGTAGCCCAAGAGTTGGCGGTGGGTGGTAATGACTAGCTGCCTTCCCTCTAGTCTTACACTGCTAAATTAGGGACGGCTAGCACAGATAGCCCTCGAGTAGCTTTTTGCGAAATTCCAAAACCAACAAACAAACAAACACAAACCACCAACTTCCAATGACGCTTTCCAACTCCACACATCTTTCGGAAACTTATATAAGCGAGCAAGTTGAGTGATTAATAGAATTAGAATGTATCAAAGCTGACACTGATTTTATTGAATCCAGGGCCCCCCCTCAGTTCAGCATGCTTTTCGGGGTTCTCATTAAAACAAGCACAACATTTCGGTCCAATACTGGGCACACGATCCATCACAACAAGCCATGAAATAACACCATCGGTCGAATTTTTTTCATTCAATTCTATTTATCGAAACTCCGCTACGTTATTAAATGCTGTCAAAATGTCGTATTTGTTTTTAGTTCTGATTTTCTTTGATTTTTAGATAAATTCATTAAGTTGTATATACTTAATCTCGTATTGAATTTTGTACTTCAGATCGATACTTTATGGATATCTTATTATTATAAATAATAAATATACTTTTATTTATTCACGATGTATTGTTGTGTGACAAACATTATCAAATAGTGGTGTACGTACGTTAATCAATCATTTTCGAACTTAAATGTAACAGTAAATCTGTATTTATAATTAAATATGTTAATATTTTGGACCCATATACAAAATGGCGGTATGAACAAACAAGATTTCCGTTTCGCACATTCCAACAGTTTAACGAATCCTATATAATTCTGGTTCATCATGGTGGTAAAATAAAGGGAAAAATAATTGCGACGAAAAATATGACGCTGAAATAAAAATCAGGCATGAATAAATCAGCGATAACTATTTGGCTTTCCATGTCTGATCTGGGGACAAGCTTTCTGTTTGGAATACAATACGGAATCATTAATAACAGTCTTAGTGAACAATAAGAAGTCTGAAAACAATTTGTTAAACTATGTTAGTGTATCAAGAGGGGGTGATCATTTGTCTGTGAACTGTGTGCTGAACCGAACCCAGAATGGCTAGGTGGTTAAGGCATTCAACTTGTAATCCGAGGGTAGCATGTTCGAATCCCGTCACCTCAAACTTGTTTGCTCTTTCAGCGATGGAGACGTTATGCTACGATCAATCCTACTATTCGTTGGCAAAAGAGTAGCCCAAGAGTTGGCGGTGGGTAGTGATGACTAGCTTTCTTTCCTCTAGTATCGCACTGCTAAATTAGGAACGGCTGGCGCAGATAGCTCTCGTGTAGCTTTCAGCGAAATTCAAAACCATACGAAACTCAGGTAAGTACTCATTTGCAGTAGTTCACGAGTAGGTCGGTCCTAGTGTGTAACTTCAGCATAAGGAACAGCGAGCGAAGGTACACGTTGGTTACTACACAATGCTGGTCTTGGTAATGACCATTTGGTGGTGAAATAATAGACCAAGATTAGCTTTAATATATTTCACTTCAGAAAAAGTGTGGTGTCAGAGGACTATGTCTGACTTTTTTTACTCAATAATTCGTTCATTACACCTAACTGTGTTGATTACATGCAGTAACAGAGCTGTGATATAGCATTCTGGGAAGTCTTAATATTACTTGAATTAAATGTAGTTGCACTCGATGTTAGTTATTGGTCAGAATTCGCCAAGTTCCCATTGACTGCAATCAACTTGGAACATGTCTACGTGTTATTATTGCAGTCTTTGTTTTTACGGAGAGCCAATACCTAACAAGTCCTTCTGGCATACCCTTGTTAAATTTAATATACGTGAAAGTGTATTTATTCACACGTGAAGTTTTACGTGATAGGTCTCATCTTTGCATCACAAGTTATTATGGTCGCGTGACTTACCCGTTGGCGATGGGTCGTGATGACTTTCTTCCTTTCTTCTTGTCTTGCACTGCTAAATTAGGGACTGGTAGCGCAGACAAACCATGTGTGGCTTTGCGCGAAATTCAAAAACAAACAAACAATAAAGCTAATTTTAGTGTTAAATAAAGGCTGTCACTGATTTTCAGTAATTTTTGGACAATTAATGAAAGTTTTATTTAAGTTTAAATAAAATTGTGAACTGTTTGTTTTTTTTAATTTTGCGTAAAGGGCTATCTGCGCTAGCCGTTCCTAATTTAGCAATGCAAGACTAGAGGGAAGCCAGCTAGTTTTTACGACCCCCCCGCCAACTCTTGGACTACTTTTACCAACGAATAGTAGGATTGATCGTACCATTATAACGCCCCCGCGGCTGAAACGGCGGGCATGTTTGGTGCGACGGGGATTCGAACCCGCGACCTTCAGATTACGAGTCGACCACCTGAACCCACTTCGCCATGCCAGGCTCAACTCGAATTAGTATTATCGTGCCATGTGGTCTGTATTATGACTTTAGATTACCTGTTTATAACACGTTAAACTGAACTGCATATCGTGCACTTAAATATCTAGTATGAAAATGTGGTCATTCTCAGTAATAAAATAGGTATGGAAAAATAATATGCGCACAAATGTTGCTGGAAATGTCATAAAGGTGGTTTGAATAAACACCAGGTGGAGGTGTTTCTTTGACCATACAACGAACCCAAAAGAGACGATTTCATCTAATTCTGATGTCAATTTTAGATTAAATAAATTGTTACATTGGATAACAGAGTGACATTAGATTTTATAATATCATTAATACAACTCGGCAAATAACACGAAAATTAATTTAAAAACTGAAAAGTTTTGCGAATAACATGAAAGCATCAGAGGGTCCTGTGGATAAACAAATATGTTATATAATAAGTTTCCCATGTGTCACAAATATGCCACTTATGTATATTATAAAAGGTCCTTATTTCATACTGGAGATATTCCCTATGTGTTAGAAATGCTCTGCACGTGTTACGAATGTTCTTCTGTAAATATTAAAATACCCCATTGATCCATCAAATCTGTTTGCCTTAACAACATTTAAAGACTACAGAAATAATTGCTGTTTGCCAATCATTAACAACAACAACAACACGTCCCGGGGGCTTGATGACCTAACGGTTGAGTGGTTTACTAGAAAAATTCAGTTAACTGCAGATATCCCCCCCTCACATTGTTATTGATTTGTCCATTTTGGCTCGAAATCAGAGGTGTGTACAGAATAGCATTTTAGATGGATCTTTTATCTGAAGGTTCTCTGATCGAGGTTTTTAACATACTTCCTAAGAAAGGTGAATCTTGTAAGAAAAAACAGAAATGAAAATTAATAACCAGAAAATATTTGACAGAATTTATAAATTGACGACTAGTATCACTTCTGTGTTATGGTTACAATGAAACCTATAGGAGACATCTGGTTCGTGAGAGTCAGACTAAATCTGTTCTAGATGGAAGTGTTTATGATAACGTTCATGTTGTGCGTGACATGATAAATCTTATAAACCCAAATCTGTTTGTTTTTGAATTTCGTGCAGAGCTACACGAAGGCTATCTGTGCTAGACGTCCCTTATTTAGCAGTCTAAAACTAGACGAGAGACAATTATTACCACCCACCGCCAACTCTTGGGCTACTCATTTACCAACGAATAGTGGAATTGATTGTAACATTATAACGCCCAAACGGCTGAAAGGGCGAGCTTGTTTGGTGTAACGGGGATTCGAACCCGCGACCCTCTGATTGCGAGTCGAACGTCTTAACCTTCCTGCCGGGCCACAATCTAAAGTAAGGAATTTTAGATACTGTAAATTTATATCGCGAAAAGCATTCGAGCGTATAAATCATAACCACTGAAAAAGTGTATCGAAAACGTTCGTATTTTTTTTCCGGTTGAATGCTAAGAGCGGTTAATGCGATATATGAAAATATTACATTTTAATTTTCAAGTTTAGGTCTTTCAAGAGGTACCCCAATGGTACAGCGGTAAGTCTTCGAATTTACTATGGTAAAAAAATGAGAGGTTCTGGTCTTCTCGGTGAACACAGCAGATTGTTGTTTACCTGGGTGAACACACAAACACACACTGATGTCAAGAGTGGTGACCCAGAACGTCTTAGTAAGTGGCTTTAATTTATATATTAGCTACAGAACCACTTTCTATATAATTCAAGAACCTTTGTTCTTTAAGACCGTCATCACGTTTTCGTAATCGTTTAAAGTTCTTTATCTTCTTGTATTGTGTATATAAATAGGAACATAAGACAGGAAACATAATTCAATGTTACTGAAAACACGTTAAAGAAAGTTGAATCAAAGTGCAATAAGGAAACGTCTTTTGGTTTATTCTTTGGGAAGCATGGACAGAAAGTAAACTGTCACACATGTTCAAATCCGGACAGAAAGTAAACTGTCACACATGTTCAAATCCGGACAGAAAGTAAACTGTCACACATGTTCAAATCCGGACAGAAAGTAAACTGTCACACATGTTCAAATCCGGACAGAAAGTAAACTGTCACACATGTTCAAATCCGGACAGAAAGTAAACTGTCACACATGTTCAAATCCGGACAGAAAGTAAACTGTCACACATGTTCAAATCCGGACAGAAAGTAAACTGTCACACATGTTCAAATCCGGACAGAAAGTAAACTGTCACACATGTTCAAATCCGGACAGAAAGTAAACTGTCACACATGTTCAAATCCGGACAGAAAGTAAACTGTCACACATGTTCAAATCCGGACAGAAAGTAAACTGTCACACATGTTCAAATCCGGACAGAAGGTAAACTGTCACACATGTTCAAATCCGGACAGAAGGTAAACTGTCACACATGTTCAAATCCGGACAGAAAGTAAACTGTCACACATGTTCAAATTACAGAATAAAACGAAATTATCTTTCGTGGATTCAGAGAAACCGTGATGAGTAGAATGCGAAACGTTGCTTGTTATAATTTGGAAACGTTGTTAACGATATTTATCATTAACAAAAATATGCGTTATTAACCAGAGTATTACCAGTAGTGTGTAACACATATTTCAGGTATAAGAATCTCTTTTTAATAGAAAACTTCTAAAATGATTTTATCAGTTTGTTTGGATGGAACTTATTGTGTAAGTAAAAAAAACAAAACTTTTTTTACTTTTCGAAAAGGGCTCGGCATGGCCAGGTGATTAGGACGCTTGACTCGTAATCTAAAGGTTGTGGGTTCGAATCCCGTCCCATCAAATGTGCTCGCTCTTTCAGCTGGTTGGTCGTTATGATGTGATGGTCAGTCCTACTACTCGTGGTTAATAGTGTAACTAACCGCTTTTTCTCTATTCTTGCACTGCTAAAATAGGGACCGTCAGTGCAGGTAGCGCTCGTGTGGCTTTGCGTGAAATTAAAAAAACAAAAACCTGATTGATAAATTAACCATTTCCAATGTGTATTGCGTAAAACAACTTTTTCGTCTACTCGAATTACAATTAAATCAAATTTTTAAATGAGCACATCGGTGTTTTGACAAGGAACGTTACAATAAAATTCTACAACTGTTCTGTTAAAGTATTTGTTAATGAATCTTTATCGTTTAATTCCTTAATACAAGATTGTGTTTAGCAGTTAGATTTACTCGTCGATAAGTAATGTGATAACGTTAATATAAACGACCAAAGAAATAGAAAACAACAGCTTTGTCCTACCGCCATATTTATCGAATAATGAAAGTGAATATTGTGTGAACGGATTGGTTTCTGTTATTACGATATAACTTGAACATACTGTTGACCTTCTTGGATTAATCAGAGACAATTAACAATGGACGAGGTGTGTATATTGTAACCCGCTGAAACAGTGTTAAGTCTACGTATCTACAATGCTAAAATTAGGGGTTTGGTTCCCCTCAGTGGACACACACACACACACACACACACACACACACACACACACACACACACAATTCAGGTCCGGAATGGCCAGGTGGATAAGGCACGCGACTCGTAATTTGAGTGTTGTAGGTTCGAATCCCCGACACACCAAACATGCTCGACCTTTCAGCCCTTGGGGCGTAATAATGTGACGGTTAATCCCACTATTCGTTGGTGAAAGAGTAGCCCCAGAGTTACCAGTGGGTGATGATGACTACCAATCTTTCCTCTAGTCGTACACTGTTAAATTAGGGACGGCTAGCGCAGATAGCCCTCGTGTAGTTTTTCACTAAATTCAAAACAAGTAAACAAACAATTAACGAGTTATATTTATTTCCCCCCCACTGGAACAGCGGTAAGTCTTCGGATTTACAATGCTAAAATTCGGGGTTCGGTTCCCCTCGGTAGGATACGGCAGACAGCCCGCTATGCATTTGCTGTAAGAAAATATACATGTTACATCTATTAGCGAATCGTCGGTAACAAAATGGGACTTTAATAACTCGTACAGTAACTTGATAAAAAGGAAAATAAATAAATAATTAATAACTACCACTTTAAATTATAAAATAACATGAACAACACTAAGCCTAGTTGAAAAACGTGACATGGATGCGTTATGGGAACTTTGGCAACTCTTAACGAACAAATGAGAATGAAAACGAGTTATGTTCGTACAGTAATTTGATGATTGGTTGTAACTGTCACGTGGCTTTTTTTAGGTGTGGTGGAAAAGAACAATCAGGTAAACGTTATTTTAAATTATATTCAACTGTGTTAGGACTAGCTAACTGTACGGTTATCGTTATTTACACTGTTATTAGAAAAATAATTACATGTTAATTGAAGAACGTAAATCTGTTATTACATTACGTAAAAGTATTACATGTATATACTTTTACTGGTAGAAGACGCACGCACGCACAAAACAGGGTTTGTCAGAGTTCTTGTACATTCTAAGGAGGGTGTTGGTCTCGACAACATATCCCAACAATAATTCAATCGGATTTAAATCTGGCGATCTGGCCGGCCACTCAAAATCTCTTTTCCTTCCTCTTCAAGGAAGTCCATACACAGTCTGGCGACGTGGGTTCGCGCGTTAACCTACAGAGAATGAACCCATCGCTGACAGCACCGGCAAAAGGCCTCACAATGGGTTCCAGAATTTCGTCTTTATATCGTCGTGCTTTCAGAGCACCCCTGTCGAGTATGAGTAAGTCCGTGCGGCCACCCAAGCATGTGCAGACCATTACAGAACCTCATTTGTAATCGCTGTCTTGTATAACGTGTACAGGCGGAAAATCGCTCTCTTCGGCGTCTCCACACATCCATCATCACGAGACACAGTGAACCTGCTCTCGTCTGTCCACAGCATGGTGGCCCATTGACGAAGTTCCTTGTCCAGGTGCTGATAAGCAAACTCCAACCCGGCTGCACGGTGTCGCGCTGTCAGAATTCTCCTCTTGCAGACCGTCTGGCCCTGAGGCGTCTTTTGTGCAGACGACTTCGAACTGTTTTGGTCGACACATGGGTTCCAGTGGAATGTTGAAGGTCATTTTGCAGTGACTAAGCCGTAGGTAATTTGTCTCGCAGAGCGGAAGTCACGATGTAGCGGTTATCTCTGGCTGTTGTGCAGCGGTGACAGCCTTGACGTGGTCTCCTGCCATAAGAGGTCGTCTCCTGGTAGCGTCGCCAAAGTTGGTTGATGCTTAGTGACACACCGACGCGCTGTGCCACCTTCCTTTGGGTCTGGTTATCCTCCAGCATCTAGTCCGTCCTGGCCATATCTTTCTCTGTCAGGTGGCGCGTGACTGTTTGAGTACACAAATGTGAAGGTCCACATTAACAAAACGAGCTGCAAAAGATCCATATTGGTGTTTGTTTAGAGAATTAATGAGGAATACCTCGAGTTTTCTCTTGCGTTTGAGTTGCTTCAAACTTCACTCGCAAGATTAAGTAATACGTTTGTAGACGAACGGATTTGTTTTTCATACATACATTTAGTTATGACAAAAACATGCTGAAATATGTGCTTGTTCTTTAATTTTTTTGAGTAGTATATATATATATATATATATATTACTGGTTTTTCATTATAAAGTTTGAAGTAATTACTGTAATATATCTTAAGTAAATGATTAAATTGTTGGCGTAAATGAAATTTGTAAAATAATAGTATGGTTGTTTCAACGAGAATTATATTTAGCGATACTTTTATTCATATAAAGACTCGTAATAGTCAGGTTGTAGTTTCAGATTCTAAATAAAACTTTCTATGAAAAAATACATCACCTGCAGTTTACTTTAAATATGTGTTTATTTACTTACGAACGTTAGGTATTGTAGGTATCATAACAATAATATATGATGGTGTAATGGAGATGTTTCGTTGGGTGATATAAATGTTTTTTTCGTTTTGTTTTTCTGTGTCATACTTTTATGTAATTGTTTGAACTAAACATACTCGTTATGTCTGTCGTTATAATGTAACGGCCAATCCGACTATTTGTTGGTAATAGAATAGCCCAAGTGATGGCAGTGGAATGTATTGACCAGCTGCTTTCCCTCTAGCACGTCACACCCTTCAGTGGCACAGCAACATGTCTGTGGATTTACACCGCTTGAGTCAGTGTTTCGATACCCGTGGTGCGCAAAGCACAGATAGTCTTTTGTTTAAATTTGTGCTTAAATACAAAAAATCTAGCCTGCTACATAAAAAAATTAGAGATGGCTAGCGTAGATAGATCTCGTGTAGCTTTCGCGCGAAATTTTGAAGAAACCAAACCAATCTAATTTATTTATGTGTATTGACACGAAATAACAATTCTTTGTTTTTTCTGAGATACATACGTTTCGTTTTGTGGATTTGAGAAGTGGGAACATTTCAGGGACGAGAAGAGAATTCTTTCGGGACGAACTTCATTATCCGAGATATTTAGTTATAATATTTTTCGTGTGACGCTTTACTTCCGGTTAATGTTTTTCCGCTTTCCAAATTTCTTGAATCTTTTGTTTTCACGAAGAAAACCAGTCTCGGAGTGTAAAATGAAATAAGTTGAACAAGGTTTAAAAGGCTTGAGTCAGTATAGATGTTACATGAAAATGTGACATGGGGTTGTTTTGCTCATTTTGTTTTTTTTTTTAATTTCGCGCAAAGCTTCACGAGGGCTATCTGCGCTAGCCGTCCCTAATTTATCAGTTTAAGACTAGAGTGAAGGCAGCTAGTCACCACCACCCACCACCAGTTCTCGGGCTACTCTTTTACCAACAAATAGTGGGATTGATCGTCACATTATAACTTCCCCCAGGCTGAAAGGGCGAACATATTTGGTGCAATGGGGATTCGAACCCCCGACCCTCAGATTACGAATCTATGCCTTAACCCAGCTGGTCATGCCGGACCATGAACGTTTTCTCGTTATACTGATGTTAAAAAACGTTAACGTGACAACGTACCCAGTGTGATAGTTATGTGTATTATGAACTGAATGCACATCTGATGCTTACGTTTTTCGCTCTATAAACGTAAAAGGTTATAAAATGAAATTTAGCACGCAGTTAAATTGTGCATTTTGTTGGGCGAGAATGCTTCACATTATTTTTCGATGTTGCTTTGAAGGCTGATAAGCAAATTGCAGTCGTTTTGCTCGATTTTCAAGTCCATTGCCATTCATGTGTGACGTCGTAGCAGAACTTATGCAGATGAATTACGAGTTTTTTGAAGCAAATTGCTGACTTTATTAACGCCTAATTACAACCAGTTTGTTCAAACTTCTAAAAATGAATGTGGACATAAGGTTTTAGTTATTCAGGCGAAGAGCTGCAGCCCACTGAAAACACGTTGACTCATTTAGTCCTAATTTACAAACAACGTTCTGAAAGATGGCAGCATCCAAAGCAAACCTTGTTAGGTTATATAGTTGCTTGTTTACACGTTTAACGGTACGATCGCCTAATGATGGGCTGTTATATTTTGAAAATTAAACAATTTCTAAGTGTTATTAATTCTTAAGAGTGAGATCAAAGTATGGAATGTTAAAATGAGGTTTTCTTGTAGGCCTAGGGATACATCTTAAACGTACTCTGTGACAACGTTAATTAATCAAATTTTAGCGTAGAAGGGGATTGGTTTAAGTTTAAATACAATTTTTCAAACGATATTTACAACATTGGCAAGAAAATATGAATTATGAGGTTTAGTGTTCTTCTGAAATTGCAAGTGTGTGAAAAATGAAGTTACGTTTGTTTTACGGGTATTTGCGCAAAGCCATCAAGAGCTTTCGCATTCTAGCCATCCATAATTTTAAATTGATAAATTAGAGGGAAGATTGCTAGTTAAAAAATATCCTCCGCCAAGTTTTGGGCTGCTTTTTTATGATATATAGTGGGATTTGGGTTGTCATCTTTATTAAGTACTCTCGGCCTTAACGGTAATAACTACTTGGCCTCATCCCGACCTTGACAAGTTGGTGGTACCTCGCGACGACGAGAAACCCACTTGAAGTGAGGACATCTCAGGACGGCTGGTATGGGTAGTAACACTTTTACAAATAAAGCAGAGAACAACGTTTCGACCTTCTTAGGTCATATTTAGGTTAACAAAGATGTTAGCTGAAGATGACCTTAGAAGGTCGAAACGTTCTCTGCTTTATTTGTAAAAGTGTTACTACCCACACCATTACTATTAGTAATGTGTGATTTTGGTGTTACAGTAGCGCAGTGAGTAGGGAAAAAGGGCAGTGCTCTGCGAGTTGTATTAAACAACGTGTTGAGGTTTGTGAGACTGTGCTCTATACCCTGTAGAAATGATATCTTATTATCAACTGTTTAAGGGTTAATGACTTGAAGATATTTCGGTGTGCAGAAGATACATCTGTTTTGAAGTATCGTCACATATCAATTCATCAAGCAATTTGTCCATTCAACATCGTATTTTAATAAACTTTCTTCTGTTTATACTGGTCAGTTTATTACTTTTTTACGATGCTATCCAAAAAATCGTAAATGATCGATATTATAAGCAAAGTTAATGAAAACCCGCACACGTGCATTTTGTAATGAATAGCTTTATTTAGTCCTAGTTTAATGGAAATCAGAATATCATGTCTGAGATGAAGTCTAGAAAGTCACGAAAGGATTTTCGCATAGTTGTCGCACTGTCGCGTGTAACATAAACCGAAGGTGAAGTGTTACATTGACCTGGTCCTCCGTATACTGAAGTTATTAGACGAAGAGGGCTTGTACATCACATGTCATTTTACATTAGTGGAGTTAAAGCTGATACGTCATTTTAATAAATCAAAGATTATGCTAACAGTATTTTCAGCTTTTTACGTTAGTGGGTAATGGAACTAGTTCATAAATAGTATTGATTCATGACGTCACTTCACCTCCTGTTACAATTGGTCGTACTGTTGTAGGATAGTATTAAAACTTTCAAGCACGTGATCGTCGGTGGTTAATAAAAGGAAGTAGAAACAAAGCATTTGATGGCACGAGAGCTGGGCGTGTATATAGTCTTCGTGGTTGCCACGTGTTTCATGTATCATTTGCCCCACACCAATCAGATAAATAGTCTGAATGATACGGTTTTATAATTAATGCTGTAGATGTAAAAAGCGCATTACAAACTCACCCACACAGGAAAACTGATTACTAGAAGAGATAACACACTATTTTTAATAGTTCGTATTCACGTTTATGTGTGGCGATGACTGTAGGTGTTTAATTTACCCTGATCGATGCTTTCCGAAACTAAGTTGGTGCCATTGTAATGTATCTACTGATTCCATGTTAATATAAACTTCAACAGTTCGTGGTGGTGTACGAAAACTTGTTTTATTCGTTTTTCGGTATTCGTTCTCAATACATGGCTGGTACACGGCTCTATACTACTCTACTAATATGCCATGCTATGAGTTTGGGCCACGACGGCCGTCCTCGAAGACATGAAAATTGGCGGGAGAAAGCTTTTGAAACTGACCACGAATGTTGTAGTCCTGTTCGTCACCACAAAAGTATGTTTTATTTATTTTTTTAGAAATATCGGAAGCTTTAAACAGCCAGAAAGCCAAGCGCGTTCCACCTGCTTCATTCAACACGCGTCAGTTGATTCAACTTAATACAGTTGTGCTGAGTGATATTTTAACACAAATTGAGTTAACGTGGGTTTACTGAGTAATGTTGTAGATACACAATTTATAAGACAATTAAAATGATTGTGTTGAGAAACGTAAGATAGCAATTAACATTTTTGTGTTGAATGTCAAATACATAAGTTATGGCTTAGTGTGTAAGTTGTATGTATATAGAAAAGTTGTGTAAGTATATTTTGCATTTCTAGAATTCAGTATAAAAATAATAGTATAATGTAGTTTGGAAGGAGGGAAACCAGTGACATAATGTACTAGAATTTTATTTTTGTCTATATAGATTGTAACAGATAGCTAAACTAATAAGTGTGTTGTCAAAGAGTTTGGATATTTATTGGTTTTTGGTATCAGCAACTAATGACATGTCTTTCCGAACAGCTGGTCCTGGCATGGCCAGGTGGTTAAGACCATTCTACTCGTAATTTGAGAGTTGTGGGTTCGACTTCTCGTTACACCAAACATGCTCGCCCTTTCATCCGTAGGAATGTTATAATGTTTTTGTCAATCCCACTTTCTTTGGTAAAAGAGCAGTCCAAGAGTTGGCGGTGGGTGGTGATGACTAGCTGCCTTCCCTCTAGTCTTCCACTGTTAAATGAGGGACGACTAGCGCAGATAGCCCTCCTGTAGTTGTGCGCAAAATTCAAAACAGACCAAACCGAACAGTTGGCCACTTTATATAGATTGGCGACAGTTGCTGGACGCTTGAGATGTCCATAAAATTAATCATTAAGAATATTTTTATGTGTTTCATGTTGTAAAACTTAAAGTTTTGTAATGTGCTGATTAGGTAGAGGCTTTGTATGATGCAATGTGATAAGACGAAGGTTGTAATGCTCTTGTTATACACTTTTCTTAACCTTCAAAATCCCTACGAGTAAGTTTTGTAATATGCTGTATAAAATGTCTGCTTAAGTGTATTTACACCAGTCTTTTGTTTGCATCCATTGAAACGAGGTACGCACACACGCGCACTTAGATAGTGGTGTGCGCGTACATTTTCAGGACAGACAAAAATTAAATATGATTTATAATAGATGGTAGAGTTTAGATTAGTGTATTAGCTATTAAGGTGTGAGGATACAGCGGTACTATTTGTATTATTTTACCTGGTACTGTATTGTCCTGTTTGTATCGTTTTACCTGGTACTGTATTGTCCTGTTTGTATCGTTTTACCTGGTACTGTATTGTCCTGTTTGTATCGTTTTACCTGGTACTGTATTGTCCTGTTTGTATCGTTTTACCTGGTATTATACCATCCAACAGTCACCTGTGATGCAACTTTTTCTGACGTTAAGATTATAACAGGACAAGTGGATGGTGTGTGTGTGTGTGGTTTGAATGATTTGCTATGTCTGTAATGAGGACATCGTGGAATGCATTTCTCTGCCATTTTTTTTTTACAGAAGTTATTCCTACGTAAAGTAGCTGTCAAAAGACCATCTCGTTATCAACACAGACTACATATGTTTTGTGGAGACTTATCATCAGGTGATAACTTTCTGTAACATAGTACTAATAAAACAGAAGTCTAAGTGTTTTGACAGTTTTTGTTATATATATTAAGAATATGTTTGTTTGATAATAGACTCGTGTATCAACAAAAGTATAATTAATGAACGCATTCCAACCATAAAACTGTTTGTTTCTCAGCATTTATATATTCACAGACTTCTTTTTATGGCCAGGTGGGTTAAGGCGTTCGAATCCACGTCACACCAAACATGCTTACCCCTTCAGCCGTGGGGGCGTTATAGTGTGACGGTCAATCACACTGTTCGTTGGTAAACGAGTAGGCAAATAAAATATAGTTTTCTGGTATGAAGGCTACATCAAGTTGCAATTAAAATATCTCGATACATGTTCTAACATGTTTTCATGTTGTTGTTTTTTCCAGAACATGTTCAAGAATTTAGCTGTGGTGAGCTTTACTACCATACATTCTACCTGGATTCGAAAAGAGAAATCCTCTATGTTGGAGCTATGTAAGTACCGAGTAATTCACCGATTTTTGTTTGAGCTTCTTAAACTGTGTGCTGGTGGCGAATGAAACTGTGTAGATAATTGTGGTGTGATAGTTTTTAGACTTGTTTAGAGAGAACTCAGATATGTAATCTCCCTCCAGAGTTTCCGTTTAGTATTATTCTACTATGCTTGTGTGTAAAATGGAATCATGAGCTGAAATAGGGCGTATCTTTTCATGTGGTAAGATTTCAATGAAGTTTACCATCTCTGATGAGGAAAGGGGCGAGGAAAGTCTGACACTTTTTATTTTTCCTTTTCAGAATTGATCATTCAGTATTAATATATGTTGTTGAGAATGGACTTCTGCGCTTCGTGGAAAGGATGTAAACCTGAGGAGATTGCGAGAATTTCCAAATTTCGCTTGAGCTAGGCGCTTAAAAGGAGTTTTAGTTTTTGTGGTTCACGTAATTATTTTGAAGACCTAAATTGTAGATCTACATAATTTTGTTTCGTTCAGACATGGATAGTCTATTCCACTGGACCTAGGATCATTACAGAACCTTCTTTGTCTGGTTTGTTCTTAAACCTCAGAATGAAGTGATGATTCACACCGTGTTTGTTTGTTTTTGAATTTCGCACGAAGCAACTCGAAGACTATCTGCGCTAGCCGTCTCTAATTTAGCAGTGTAAGACTAGAGGGAAGGCAGCTAGTCATCACCACTCACTTCCGACTCTTGGGCTACTCTTTTACTAACGAATACTGGGATTGACTGTCACATTATAACGCCCCCACGGCTGGGAGGGCGAGCATGTTTGGCTTGACGGGGATGCGAACCCGCGACCCACAGATTACGAGTCGCACGTCCTAACACGCTTGACCATGCCGGGCCTTCACACTGTGACACTAAGCTGCCTTAGTGTCGCAGTTCCTGGACTTTGAGTTTGGCTGTATAATAAAAAGAATTGGGGAAACAGAAAAGGTATCAGAACATCCCTATGTTGGTGTCCACAATAAATACGGGTATAAACTGTACTTTTGATGTGGAATTTAGTTAGAAAACGCTTAAGACTAGCCATGCCCCCCGAAGCGGATGTTTCGGTTCTACCATAATGTTATCAATAGTGGAATTCCACACGTACAAAAATTTAACAATATGTGTTTGTTGAAATGCAGTAATTGATGCGAGAAAAAATCTTTATAAATATTTAACGAAACACGAAGTTTTGGTTTCAATTTCTTCTGGTGTTTTGTTCACTTCTCAGATATTTGTTTCTGTCCCAGAAGCCTATCGCTGATAAAATATGTATGCAAGAAATACAAGCTGAGTTTTACGAATTTCCAAGTAATTGCCGAAGAGGTGAATCATACATTTGGCCTAGAAAACAACAACATGCACTGTTGTAGTTTATCGAAGTGAAATTTATATTATGCGTAACCACAAGGTATTTAGAAAAGTTCTTATACTTAGTTATGTGCGAGGTCTCTCGACAGCAAAATCGAACATGTTTTTCCTCCGTTATACTCCCAGGCTAATAAAATGTTGATAAGTAAGAAACTTTCGTACGCTGTTTGTCACTGATTTTATATTCATCACCAATATCCGTCATTATTCGCATTCTAATTTATACTGAAAAATAAAAAGCAAATTAACAAGCTTTGGATTCTACAGACAATAAGAAACTCTGTAATCATAGCGTTAGTGGAAGGCATATCTTTTTCTTTTCCCAGAAATGAATTGAAAGTACGTATAAGAGATGTGAAAGACCAACTTTCGTTTTTGTTTATTTAAATTCACATATAAAGGGGCAATTTCACCCATTTACACTGCGTTCTCTCTTTCCAGTTTAGTGTTCTCCCCCCAGAGACGTGAAATTCTACTTCACAACACTTCAGTGTTTTCTGTCTGTCTGTCAGTCAGTCAGTCGGTAGGCACTAAAATATCGTCACATTAGGAACGTTTAACGTTGCGACTTTTATTGTTATTCCTGTGTTGGCCTTCACTTTACCCACAATAATTATCTTTACCATTAAAAGTTGGATATGCAGATGTAAATAGGTTAAAACCCACAAAACTGGTACACTTAAAGCGTTTTAATACGGTTATATAATGAATAAATTTTTACTAACGATGATAAATCTGTTTATTTATCACACTAATTAGTGGATCAAAACTAATTACCTATTATAAATGTCTTTCTAACTTTGTGCTGTTCCCTCCCACTGGGACCGGCATGGCCTGATGGTTAGGACGATTGACTTGCAGTCTTAGGGTCGCGGCTTCGAATTCCCATACCACCAGACAAGCTCGCCTTTCATTGGTAAAAAATTATCCCAAGAGTTGGTGGTGGGTGGTTATGTATCACAAGAATAATTAGGAACTATGTAATCTACAAAACAAGATGACATATGAACTTCAAAAGCCCGAAATAGAAATACTTGTTACTCTTAATTTTGGTTTTATTTACTCTAAAAACAGAACACTTTCGGGGATCCTGTGGAAGAAAATCTACCATACATAAGATATAAACTTGTTTATTTTGTATCACAATGATGTTTCTTATCCTATTTCTGCAGGAGAGTCGAAAGTTAATGAGATGCTCTGATATTTGTAAGTGATGTAAAACCAAGAGAGATGTTTTTGTCATTAGACAAAAAGTCAATATATTGTAATTGAACGCTAAGTTGAATTTTTTTAAAAGCATTACCGGTGATAAAGGTTCTATGATTGGGTGTTTACCGTCTGAATTTGTATAAAAATATGTAAATTAAAAGTTTGCCTTTATATAAACATGAAAGATTTTCCAAACAGAAGGGAAACAAAATACCTCTTAAAAGTAATTTATTGAAGGACTGGAATTCTTTGAAATTTAAAGTAATTTATTGAAGGACTGGAATTCTTTGAAATTTAAAGTAACTTATTAAAGGACTGGAATTCTTTGAAATTTAAAGTAATTTATTGAAGGACTGGAATTCTTTGAAATTTAAAGTAATTTATTGAAGGACTGGAATTCTTTGAAATTTAAAGTAATTTATTGAAGGACTGGAATTCTTTGAAATTTAAAGTAATTTATTGAAGGACTGGAATTCTTTGAAATTTAAAGTAATTTATTGAAGGACTGGAATTCTTTGAAATTTAAAGTAATTTATTGAAGGACTGGAATTTTTTGATGAAATTTAAAGTAATTTATTGAAGGACTGGAATTCTTTGATGAAATTTAAAGTAACTTATTAAAGGACTGGAATTCTTTGATGAAATTTAAAGTAACTTATTGAAGGACTGGAATTCTTTGATGAAATTTAAAGTAATTTATTGAAGGACTGGAATTCTTTGATGAAATTTAAAGTAACTTATTAAAGGACTGGAATTCTTTGAAATTTAAAGTAATTTATTGAAGGACTGTAATTCTTTGAAATTTAAAGTAATTTATTGAAGGACTGGAATTCTTTGAAATTTAAAGTAATTTATTGAAGGACTGGAATTCTTTGATGAAATTTAAGCACATTTATTACCATTGCAGATTCCTTTCAGTATTTCTTCTTTACTTTTCCTCGTTAGTAAAATTAAGTTTTCAAACAAACGTGAACATAATACATTTTACTGTAATTACATGGAGGATAAAACACTTATGATTACATATCTGTTCAATAATTGTTGTCTGGCGACAGCTGAGTTGTTCTGATGACTCCCATCGCTTTACTGTTTTTCTTTGGTTGATGTTCTGTTGTCTTCTTCGTTCAAGGAGCCAGCAAATGTCATTTCTCAAGTACATGATGCTAGATTTTTTGTATCTTTATCTTGTTATGATATTGCACTGCTGCTGTGTATGTCTTCACACAGTCGATTTAAACCGTGTTACATCATAATCACAGGAATGGATTTTGTTTGTTTGTTGGCTCTCAAATATTCTGAAATTTTTATCAATCAAAAACGTATTTGTTGAATAGTGAAGTTTGACCTACCTTTGACCTTTCTTCGCAAAATATGCAGAAGTGCATATATTTTGTGTAAATAAGAGGAAGGGAATTGTAGTAAATGGTAACTATATGCGACTGCTTTAAAGAGAAAAGTCTCCCGCTGGTACAGCGGTAAGTCTGCGAACTTACAACGCTTAAGTCAGAGTTTTGATTCCCTTCGGTGGACATTGGACTATCTGCTGAGTCCACCGAGGGGAATCGAACACCTGATTTTAGCATTGTAAATCCGTAGACTTACCGCTGCGCTAGTGGAGGACCCGATGAGGTGATTAATGGATATTGGACTATCTGCTGAGTCCACCAAGGGGAATCGAACACCTGATTTTAGCATTGTAAATCCGTAGACTTACCACTGTACTAGCGGGGAACCCGATGAGGTGATTAATGGATATTGGACTATCTGCTGAGTCCACCAAGGGGAATCGAACACCTGATTTTAGCATTGTAAATCCGTAGACTTACCGCTGTGCTAGTGGAAGACCCGATGAGGTGATTAATGTCGCAGCGTTTTTTTCCATTTATTTTTTTATCAAACCGCGTCCTTAGCATTTTGGTGTTTTTTTATCTAAAATCTTGATTTGTTATGAAATAATTTTCAATAAATTTTAAATTTTATTACCTTCTCGATATATATACTTTCGTAAGTTTTCTCTTGATGAGGGTTTCTTGCTTGGCCAGCTGTAAGTCTCCGAATTTATAAGGCTAACATCAGGGGTTCGATTCATTTCTGTATACATAAAATATATCCTGGTATGGTTTTGCTATAAGAAAAACACGCGCTTTTTGTGAGGAAATTAGTACTCATGTAAACTGTCCAAATGATATTTCAGTTGTTGATATAAAGGATGTTATTTTGTCTCTAAAATTAATTATTTTATGAAAAGTATGAGATGTCGAGTTACTCGTTCATACATCTGAGGTTTTCAGCCCTGGGGCCTTATAATGTGACAGTCAATCATACTATTTGTTGATAAAAGAGTAGTCCAACAGTTGGCGGTGAGTGGTTATATCAGACTAGCTGCTTTCCCTTTAGGCTTGCAGTGCTAAATTATGTAGGGAACAGTGCAGATAATCCTTGTGTAGCTTTGCTCTAAATTCAAACAAACAAACCTTTAATACTGTATATTTTTATTATATTTAGATGTTACCTTTTTTGGTCATGGCACCCTCTGATTTTTTTTTCTAGCATACTAAGTTCTGATTTTCAGAAGTAAATTGCATTTTTTGGGAAACGTTATTATAAGATTTGCTGTTTTCTATTTTAAACAATACGTACGATTAGGTAGTCTCTTTGAATTAATAAGCAGTTTTCTGCTATAGCAACAGAAAAATTATATATACTTTGTTCGTTTAACCCGGGAATGTTGTAGGTATTGGGCCCAGCATAGCCAGGTGGGTTAAGGCAATCGACTCGTAATCTGAGGGTCGCGGGTTCGAATCTCCGTCGCACCAAACATGCTCGCCCCTTTCAGCCCTGGAGGCGTTATAATATGACGGTCGATTCCATTATTCGTTGGTAAAAGTGTAGCCCAAGAGTTGGGGGTGATGACTGCTAAATTAGGGACGGCTAGCGCAAATATCCCTCGAGTAGCTTTGTGCGAATTTAAAAAAACAAACAATGTTGTAGGTAGAAGCATTGATTGATTATGGTCGCCGTTTAAAGAGTAACAATTCATTCACGTGAAAAATCACAAGATAAATAAACACGCTGAATCTGAAATTGACACCCTTATAGTGAAGTACCGATAATTTAAATATCATAAAAAAAAATAGCAAAGAAATTCCAGTTTTAATCGTGATATTGTATAAACGACATGTTTTCCGGCAATTTCTTTTTTATTTCAATTTCTCCATTAATTTTACTCATTTATTTAAGTGGTATTGCATTTTTTGTTAATGCAAGCATGTGTTGACCCGGCCCATAATGCCAAAAATTAATTTAAAACTCCATCGAGTCATATTAATTACGATTAATCTACAAATTAATATTTTGATATGTATAAGCACGTGACTATTGTGCAAATTTCTAATTATTCTTAAGAATATTTATATATTTATGCAAGCTTGCTGGTGTGCTGTTTAATTATTCCTTATCCAATCAGTGGGAGACTGAAGAAATACCTTTTTTTCTTGTGAATGTGTGAAATATTGATTAAACCACGTGCATTAATTCACTTACCGGAAGTAATTAACTCAAATTCTTTCATTTTCCAACGGGAAGGAAACGTAGGGATTCATTACGTTGAATGTCGTTCAGCTGCCAAGATGTCCAATGTTCGTTCCATTAATTAGTCGTTTTTCGCTTGTTTTAAGATAACCAGCCGGAAAAGTTTAGTGCCTTTTGGTTGTTTTTTTTTAAATACCGAAGACGTATGTTAACTGTAGTATGGATAAGTGATCGTATGTGTGATTGTTCACAACGTGTTTTCTTTGTATGACTTACGCTGTCTTTAAATTCATATATATGTAAAAACGGCTCGTTTGGGTTGAGAAAATATTTTATGAGCCGTTTATATATTTCTCTACATGTGGGTTTACTCGACATCACTGATTGCCTCTAAATTCGTATATTTAACTAAAGGATGGCATGGCCATGTGGTTAGGGAGCTTCATTCGTTATCTTACAGTCTCGGGCTCGAATCCCCGTCCCACCAAACATGTTTTCCCTTTCAGTCGCGGGAGCATTATAAATGTCGGTCAATCTCACTATTCGTTGGTAAGAGTAACCCAAGAGTTGACATTGGGTGGTGATGACTAGCTGCCTTCCCTCTAGTCTTACACTGCTAAATCAGAGACAGCTAATGCAGATAGTCCTCGTACAGCTTTGTGTGAAACACACAAAACAAGAACAAATTAAGTGACAGTTATGTAAGTATGTAGGTTAGCGGAGTCGGTACGAGGACATCTAGTGGAGTTAATTAGAACTGTGAAGCAGGTGAGTTCAACGTTAAAAACGAAATACATTCTCTAATATTTCTTCAGTAATATTTATTACTTATTCAATTGTAACGGTAAATATTTGCAGTTAGATGGTTATGAAGGGTTCTCTCTATTAATGTAGACACACCTTTCTTTTATATTAATTTATTTCTTATCTAGCTTCATTTTTCCTCGATATTCCCCCCCTCCCCAAAACTACCATCCGTAAATCTGAGGGTTTATAACGCCAGAATTTGGTTTTTCATATCTACGTTAAACGGACCTTTTTGTATAGATTTTTGCTGAACGATAAAACCAACTTTCTTCATGCCCTTTAAGCCCTGGGGGCTTTTTTGTGTGATGGTGAATCCCATTATTCGTTGGTAAAAGAGTAGCCCAACAGTTGGCGGTTGGTGGTGATTATTAATTGTCTTCCCTCTACTCTGCAAAATTAGGGACGGCGAGTGCAAATAGTCCTCGTGAAAATTTGCGCGAAATTAAAAAAACAAAACTCACTTTTCTTCATCAGTTAATAAGTAACTTTCAGGTGCTGACTTGTTGATGAGTGAAACACTTCCTTTGATTCTTATTTCCTCTATTGAGTCGGCTGTAACCACGTGCTTTTTACACATAAAAACTTGTTTATTGTTACTCGACGTGGAGCTGGGTTTTATACTGGGTTCAAACCAAAAGTTAAGGTAGTCTAACCATGTATTTCTGTGGTAAACAGAGCAGGTGTACGTTGAACGTTTAGAGTTAAAAATGACGTTGTCAGTTTTCAGGACAACGTCTAGCTTTCGTTTTCCTTTGTGCCTGAAAACACGCCAAATATGACAAACGTGCTCAGGTCACGTAACAGTGTTTCAACTATATACAATATAAATGAATAATGTAATAGCTATAAATAAGCTTTAGAAATATTCTACGAGCACGTTTAAAAGTTACTTTAGTAGATTTATTTGTTTGTTTGTGTTTTCTTATAGCAAAGCCACGTTGGGCTGTCTGCTGAGTCCGACGAGGGGAATCGAATCCCTGATTTAGTAGATGTGAATTGAACAACTCGTCCTACTTATTAAGTTAATCTTTACAAATATGTCGATAAGACTCTATTGCTGTCATTCTGCTCGTGCTTATTGAACAGGTATTTGTATGGAACATTCAGAAGATATTTGAGGCTGAAATATAAATTTAACCAAGAGGAAAGAAATATGGAAGATTTAACGTGTTTACAACATTCCGGTAAACGTGAAGCGATGTAGCTGTATTCGAGTTGGATAAAACATTTTAAAAATATGTACTGATAAGATTGAGAGAATCTAATAGACAATTAGAGCTTCTGCAGCACACGTTCACGTGTTTCACCAGTTTTGCTAGGCCTACATTCATAAATTGTTAAATCGTTCTATTTCGTCAGCACACTTTCTTTACGTGTGTAATTAATTAACAGTATTGTTTGTTCGTAAGCGTAGGTTGGGTACATTGTATTAAAATGATTTTTGACGCCCAAATTTGTCGTTACAGTCTATGTCGTCTCGTTTCGTCATGCTGACGATCATGTGTACTGATAAAAGGCCCGACACACTGCAAAAAAGAATAGCAAGGGTTACCATGTTCGAATCACTTCTCTGAAGATGCATGCTTTCTGTAACCAGTCTAGTATACGAGTACAACGGATTACTTACGCACAGACATCCACAAACTTCATTTCCTTCGTCTTGGCTCCAGCAAGGCCAGGTGGTTAAGGCACTCGACTCGTAATCCGAGGTGTCGCGGGTTCGAACCTCCGTCACACCAAACATGTTCGCCCTTTCAGGTGTGGGGACATTATAATGTTATGGTCAATCCCACTGTTTGTTGGTAAAAGAGTAGCCCAAGAGTTGGCGGTGGGTGGTGATGACCAGCTGCCTTCCCTCTAGTCATACATTGCTAAATTAGAGACGGCTAGTGCAGAAAGCCCTCGAGTAGTTGTGCACAAAATTCAAAACATACCATAATTATTTAAATGTGACATGCTCAATCGTCTGTCCATTTCGTTTTCAACAAACATTTGTAGCTATAACTTCTGCCTGTGATCGATAATGTGTAATAATAATTTTTGCTCTAGATTGGTTTAATATATTTCACAGATTCATAATTTATTTCGATCACTACTTTTTACACATCGTGAATGGGTAACTTATTTAAATTCTTTATCACATGAAGTCTATTATATGTAAGGTCAGTAATACTGAGATATATAAAAAATTCAAAATTATAGAATCGCCTATAATGTAGGATTAAGTAAGTTAATGAAAATTTTGAACTTGGTGTTATTGAAAATTCTTTTTTTGATTCTGTTTGCATTCACTTTGAAAGGATGAACTAATTAATCTATTGTGGCAAGTCTCCCGAGTTTGTGGACGGGTAACATTCGATAGGTACAAACCTTTAGGTTCTCTGTGTTTCTAATAATATTGTCTAAAGACAGTAAGTAAATACTGATATTGTTTGGCTGCTTGTCACTGTACAAATGTGTTGTCCTATGATTCTCCAATGAAGAGAGTGATTATATTACACCCAGGGGAAGAAAACGTGTGTGTCGGGTTCTCCTTCAGTAACGCTGTTTTCTTGTATTACTTTATGGTTGAATGATTAAAATATATACACACATTTATTGCCACTGACAAGATGGTTTCTGTTAACATAATTGAAGACATAACATAATTTCACGAATGCATTCAACTATACAATTGGAGAACTGGGTAAACGTGTAGATTTGAAGAAACTTTTGAAGTTAAATTCAACGTACAAATGGTGATAATGCATCTTTGTGAATTGTGAGAGCATGTAAATAGAAAGCAAGTCGAGAATAGGCGCCCATTAGACTCGGGGAAGAGTCGATTACTCCACTGTTGTTTAGCTTGAAGAGACCCGTGTCACAATGAACATTTAGCTTGAAGAGACCTGTGTCACAATGGACATTTAGCTTGAAGAGACCCGTGTCACAATGAACATTTAGCTTGAAGAGACCCGTGTCACAATGAACATTTAGCTTGAAGAGACCCGTGTCACAATGGACAGTGACACAGTTCAAATGTGTGCGACTCAATAAGTTTGGCCTACAGAAAATCACGTGTTAAGGTGTGGTGTGGAAAACCCAAAGTGTGGAAAATACTGAAAATGTTAGCAAAATTCACATTCATAGTTTGAAAGATTGTTACCGCTACAGAGCATGCAACTATTTTGCGAGGAAGGCAAAACTCTGGCTCCATTTTAAGTTTTCCATAATAGTTAGTTTTAGTTGCTAGTCTTGTAAATAGTTGAACTCGTTTTATTTGTATTTTGTTGTTAAGCACAAAGTTATGTCACCGGCTATCGCTATCTGTGATGAGCCCACCACGAATATCGTAACCTAGTTTTTAGGTTTTGTAAACCTACGAACTTATCTCTGACCCATTAAAGACCAGTTGGGCTCAAAATTCTCACTGCAGTGCAGTATTTTAGCAAAATCTTTTTTTTTTTTGGGGGGGGGGTAACTTTCTAAAAATACGTGGACTGTTGATTGATGACTTAGCATGTTTCGGAGTCCATACAGCAATTGTAATAACTTATTACTTAAGGTAAAGAGGTCATGAGGAACTACCAATGCCTTATGTGGGACACGCGATTCGGTTTTATCACCTAAGATCTCGATACCAGCCTAACTGAAATTATTTTAGGTAGGATTAGCGTAAGTTAATCTATGAGACCTTGGCGTGAACAAATACATCATTGAAAAGTTTTGACCTCCTAAAGCCCAAACTTGTAATTTTATCTCAAATCTTTGAAGAGATGATTGAGCTATAATCCAAAAGTTTGTAGTTACAAAACAACAAACTCGGAGCCATTCTGTGAGCTGCTGTGCCGCGGCTAAAAACATGAACATTTCGACTTGTATATAAATATCTTGATATTAGTAATTTCTCATAAACAGAGTCCATTAACTATAAATATTACATGTCCAAAATAGACTCGGCATGGCCAGGTGGTTCAGGCGCTCGTGATATGAGGGTCGTGGGATTTGAATCTCTGTCACATAAAACATGCTCACCTTTTTAGCCGTGGGGGTAGTATTAATATGGCGGTCAATCGCACTCTTCACTGGTGAAAGAGTAGCCAAAGAGTTGACTGTGGGTGGTGATGACTAGCTGTCTTTCCTCTAGTCTTACGCTATTGAATTAGGGACGGCTAGCATAGACAGCCCTTGTGTAGCTTTGAGCGAAATTCAAAACCAAAACAACAAGAACGACAACAAAAATCAGCTGCATCCCCCGTTCTAAATTAGCCCTTTTGACAACTGAGATATAAACTAATTTTACATCGAAATAAGAATTAGAATTAAACCTACTTTTTTAACGGTTTGTCTTGTTTGTTGGTTGGATTCTTTCGAGTTATTTATCGACAAGAATGCAAAGTCCGGACCACTTAATCACAACAAAAGCGTTTTGTTTCGCCAAATACTATAATATAAACACATTGTCGCATTTTTTAAAAAAATATTTTTATCTTAAAGTTGTAATTAACCAATATATAATTATCATTATCAATTGATAAATATTTCTCATTTTAAGCTTTGCAAAATTAAAAAAATGAATTCGTTTTCTTGCTTCGACGAATGCAGCAATGTTCTCAAATGAATATTTTTCATGTTCGTAACGTTTTAGACAAATTATATTTAACAGAGGGGGTAGTTCCCTTCACACGTTTCTTTACTGATATTCTCGTGCTTAAAACCGAAAGCAATCTTTTCTTGGTTAGAGAGTAGAATAGAATATACTATGTGTGAAGTAATACAAGTTATTTGAAATATGTTAATTGATACGTTCTTTGCTGTGAGATGTACATCGATGTTTTTTGTTTTTTTTTCCATAGGGATAGGATTTTTCGTCTTAGCCTGTACAACATTAACCGCACGAGATGCGAGGTAAGTGATACATGTCACGTGAAAAGTGGTTACAAACATGCTAAAATTGTACAAATTTCTCATTATTGTAATACCTTATTTTTGGCGTACTTGGGTTGTCTCTCCCTTGTATGTAATTTGTTACGTTTCTTGCGTTTGGGAATGTTGTTACAACATTAATATAAATATTCGAATTAGTTTTGTTTGTGTGACGAGGCTTGTACAAATATTTAATTTTATGTTGAAAGTACCTTGTAAAATATTGTCTTCATGTATTTTAAATATAAAAACTGATGGTTTAGAATACATTTTTACCAAGTTTTCTCCCCTGTTGTTGATAGCTCTAATGCACCAAAACCCCATTTATTTAATATAAATGAATCGTCACCAGACTTAACAGGATTACTCATCAAGTACAACAGTAACCAAACAGCACTGTTTTTCATTCAGATTGTAAGGGTAAATTAATAGAATGCTCTTTATTCGAACTTGCTATTCACTGTTGGCTTTAACAATAATTAATTTTCTTTAAGTTTGTAATATCAGTTTACATCCAAAGTTTTCAAAGGCGAAGTCCACACTCACTAGTTGAAGTTTAACGTCACTCAACGTCAATAACGAGTGTGTCCCCCGTGAGCATCAATAACTGCTTGGCATCTCCTGCCGGTGGAAGCGATGAGATGACGAATTACATCCTATGGAATGGCTATCCATTCAGCCTGCAAAACAGCTGCAAGCTGAGGTAGAGTCTGCGGTTGAGGTTGTCGCCGTCGCAGACGTCGGTCCAACTCGTCCCAAAGATGTTCTATGTGGTTTAAATCTGGTGATCTAGAGGGCCAGGGAAGAACGCTGATGTTGTGATGTCTCAAGAAGACAGTGGTGAGTCGGGCTGTGTGATGACGGGCGTTGTCATGTTGAAAAACGTCGTTGACGTTCACCATGATGGGTTGCACATGGGGCCTAAGAATCTTGTCGACGGTTGCGTACGTTCTAATCGGAAATCCTACGCAGCCCTGGTATAGTTGAGGCAGTAGACGTCGCGGTAGTGATCCTGTCCCGAAGGTGATCTAACCGGATGTAGGGATCTTATACGGGCGTGGTCACACGAGGTCTGCCAGATAGTGGACGGTCACGAGTTGATTCATGTTGTTGGTGACAATTCCATCGCCTTATGATGGTGCTTGGGTGGACATTCACAGCTCTGGCAACATCTGATCGAGATTCGCCTGCTTCCAAGTGACCAATGGCGTTGTAGCGTTGTGCTTCAGTCAGTATTGGCGAAACTATATTGCGTGTCGGTGGTTTAACACTGCGCTATTGAAACCGATAACCGTCACTTTAATAGGGATTTTGCACATGTTGCACGTGCAGAACATGCAGATCTCTCAAACAAATTTATTGAACACGAATGCGTTTTGGCGAAAAATCCGATGTTTTCCTCCGTTTTTTAAGTGCACAACTTTTATTGTCATTTTGATCTGACAATCAGTGCCTAAACACGTGTAACATCACATACTCTGAGCTTGTAACGTTATTACATATATTTCTCTTTAAAATAACAAAAATATCCCTTTTGCATTTCTTTTTTTGAAGAGTATATAATTTGCTCTTTGTGTAGGCTTAAAAACACACCTCAGTTCGACGTGAGATTATGCTGAGTGACTTGCGAAGCTGAATTCTAACTAGAATAGCCTTATTTCATTCTGCGTGGCTGGAATATAGCAACATTATAAGTAAGTTGTGTTGAAACATGTTTTAAGAAGTTTTGAATTACTTTCCTTAAAACGCACGTTGGAAAGGCGTTTTGTAGTTTAAGTACAAAGATGCACAGTGAGCTGTCTGTTCCGTGTACGTCACGGGTATCGGCATCAGATTTTTAGCGTGTAAACCTTCAACTTCACTGTTGTTCCATTGGAAGGAGGTTGCAGGCTTTTTCTTTCAGTAAATCAGTATTGTTTATTGTTATCTCTGAGAAACTCGTATATACTGATTAATTTACATGTCTGATGATAAGCCACATGTTCAAGCTGTATAAATTAACACGTATATGACGTGTATAAAACAGCTCAAATGGGTAAACAACTTTCATTGTAACACAGAAAACTGCTGATGAAAACATCTGTACATCACTTATATTATGAAATGTAACGATGTGTCCGGCATGGCCAGGTGGTTAAGGCGCTTGACTCGTAATCTGAGGGTCGCGAGTTCGAATTCCCGTCACACCATACATGCTCGCTATTTCAGCTGTGGGGACTTTATAATGTGACGATTAATCCAACTACTCATTGGTAAGAGTAGTCCAAGAGTTGACGGTGGGTGGTGATGACTAGCTGCCTTTCATCTAGTCTTACACTGCTAAATTAGGGACGGCTGACGCAGATAGCTCTCGTGTAGCTTTGCGCAAAATTTACAAAGAAACAAGCAAAACTTTCAAGACGAAAAAATATCATTTATACAATGGAAATATAAAACGAAGCAATACTGGGGAAGCAGAAAAAAAGATAGGTCTGTAACGAGCCCTGACCAAGCCATGCTAAAGAAGGGGCAACACTCTGTAACGTGAGAATACACATGATAAAGAAGGGGCAACACTCTGTAACGTGAGAATACATGAACGCAAAGATCAGTTGTAAAAACTTACCAGGTACCACGTGCAACAATAACTACAAAACTGGGGGGGGATCTTCGTCTGTGAAAACGATACAGGTCACGTGTACAAGTTGTTTCTACGACATATGTGTTCATGTATTCTCACGTTACAGAGTGTCGCCCCTTCTTTATCATGGCTTGGTCAGGGCTCGTTACAGACCTATCTTTTTTTTCTGCTTCCCCAGTATTGCTTCGTTTTATATTTCCATTGTATAAATGATATTTTTTCGTCTTGAAAGTTTTGCTTGTTTCTTTGTAAATTTTGCGCAAAGCTACACGAGAGCTATCTGCGCCAGCCGTTCCTAATTTAGCAGTGTAAGACTAGATGAAAGGCAGCTAGTCATCACCACCCACCGCCAACTCATGGACTACTCTTTTACCAACAAATAGTGGGATTGATCGTTACATTATAACGCCCCCACAGCTGAAAGGCTGAGCATATTTGTTGCGACGGGGATTTGAACCCGCGACCCTCAGATTACGAGTTGAACCCCATGCCGGTCCGCAAGAGGTGGAATGTACCGAAACTGTCACAGCTGAAGCGGCAGGTGGCGAATTAAATAATTGCGTGTGTGTTTCCTTATGTCAAAGCCACATTGGACTATGTCCTCTGAATGAGATCACTACCCTGATCTTACCTTTGTTCCATCGGGACACGAATGATATACTATTATTTGTACTTATTTTTATTCTAAGTTTTTTTACAGATAGGACAGACATTAATTCTTTGTTATTATAGTATGCTAAATAATTTAAAATAACTGAATAAAGAGATAAGAGGAAATACATGAGGGAAACTATTGAAAAAAACTGTATTGAGAATATTTTTAAACCGAAACGTCTGTTGTACATAATTTATAACATGTTTACACACAACACTTGGAGAGAGATTTATTTGACAGATTTCAGAATTGTAATGAAAAATTACTCTGAACAAATTTAAAGATATTAATTGTATATTTATAAATCACGTAATAGATTTAGTAGAGATATAATTAATTGATAATAAATATACGAAAGAAGCCGAAGGGCTCATAATTTAATAATTAAAGTAAAGTAGGAAATTAGAAACGTTTGAATTAAGTACTAACAGGTAATATTTCGAATAAATTAACATGATTATTTAATTGTAAAAATAATCATCGGAACTCAGCATTAAAGAAATGTAACTAACAACTGATAAACCTAGAAATATATTCACGATCTAATGGCGGGATAAATGATTAGAATAAGTTATTGTATGGTAAACATTTTTGTTACGCGCTTAAAATCATATATTTATTATGTATTTAGCTGTTATTACTTAGGTATTTACATATTATAAATAATATTTATTACAGCTATCTTGGTTTTATAAAGTAAATATAAATCAAACTCCAGTAAATATTGTGGATCAGAATGAACTGTGTGAAAATTTTTTAAATTTTTCATTGAAGCTTTGAAAATAAATAAACGAACCTGACATCCACTTCTGTTGTGTCCCACACTTTTGTTTCTTGGGTTATTTCTTTGATGGATCAATGGTATCTGGGTATTTTGCCCTGGAGGGTCAAGTTCACTTTGACCTCTTCCTCCTTCCTGAACTTATTTTCCCTAACTGTTTGTATGTTAGGTCCTTCTCAGGGCAATGTCCATTTATAGTCTATTATTCACAGTAGGTCAAGTTAGCTGGTGGCAATTTATTTATTTTATTTTATTATTATTTTAAAATACATAAATATGTAAACTATAAATACAAGATTTAAAGTTCATATACATACATATTTTACTTTAATTTATTTTTCTTTATGTTTAATATATATGTTAATTAGGGAGAGGTATTTAGGATTTTCTTCATCATGTATGAGGTACCTGTCTAGTTCGCATAATAAATCCTTTTTCATCCAATTTTTGTTAAAGTACTTAATTGTAATATTTAGGAGTCTATCTGATATGGTTGGTATGTTCGAGTAATTATGAATGAATTTAGATGATGTTGATCTCGGGACTCTGTATGCAGTTGTGAGAAGTGTGTTTTGAATTGTTTGTAGTTTAGTTTTGATTGTTTTATTACTTACAGTTACCCATGCTGGAGCTGCATAGTCTAATATATGTTTTGTATATTTTCAAAATGTTATCTGTAGATGCTCCACTGTTTTTACCAGTTAGACTCCTTACATAGCTGGTTTTTCGCCAAATTTTATTTTTAATTTCTTTGACATGATTGATCCAAGTTAATTTTGAATCATAAGTCAGACCTAAAAATTTTACTGATTGGGCAATCTGGAGCAGAGCGCCATTCATATATATTTCTGGCTGTTGTTTTCTGTGTTTTGTCGATTTCGTAAAGAGTACGAGCTGAGTTTTTGTTGTGATTATTTTAATTCTATATTTTTCACAGTATTCACTAATTCTATTTAATTGTGGTTGTATGTTTGTAGCTGCGATCGTGGGTGTTGCAGCACTTTTCCAGATTGCCACATCATCTGCGAACTGTGATGAGAATCCATGATTTGGATCCTTCAATGGCATATTGTTAACATACATGATGAAGAGTATAGGGCTAACCACCCCTCCCTGTGGGACACCAGCTAGTGGAGTAAAGTATTCGGAAAAAGTTCCTTCTACGTTTACTCTACATTTTCTGTTTTCCAGAAAGTTAGATAACCAGCGAATAATTCCTCTCGGTAGTTCCATTTCATTCATTCGGAACCTTAGACCGTCGTGCCAAATGGTGTCGAATGCTTTCTCGATATCGAGGAAACAAGCGACTGTACATTCTTTTTTGTTTAAACTATCTATTATGGTTTCGGTTAATCTTATTAAATGGTCTGTCGTTTGTCTAAATTTTCTGAATCCATTCTGTTCTTCTGGTAATTTTGATGTTATCTCCAAGAATGTGGAGAGTCTATTACTTGTTATTCTTTCGAGAATTTTGCCAACACAGCTGGTCAGGCTGATTGGTCTGTAGCTGTTTGGTTTATTCGCTGGTTTTCCTTCCTTATGGAACATTAATATATTTGCTAGCTTCCAAGAAACTGGGATATATCCTGAGGATAGCGATAAGTTAAATAGTGAATTTAGGTGGTCAGACAATTTCGGAGTGCCCTTTTTTAGGAGAATAGCTTGTATTTCATCTTCTCCTGGTGCTTTGTTTTTGGTGTTTTTTATTGCTTCTAGTATTTCATGTAGGGATATTTCCTTTGTTAATAATGTGCTTTCATAATCAGTGTTAGAACTTGTATTTGTATCAGTTATGTTTACTGGAAATATTGGTTCATATTGATGTTTATTGTTTGCTATGTGATTAGTGACTTTATTGTAGAAGTTTGTATTCATATCTGGATCTGTGTGAGTTTTAAATGTATTTTGGAGTTGATACTTGAAAACTTCGGCTATTTCTTTATTTGTGTGTGCAGTGGTGTTATTATGTTCAAGTGGAGGATATTTCTTTGTGTTTGTGTTTTCATTTGTGAATCTTTTAAGATGTGACCAGAATTTTTTCGGGTCAGTTATGTCGTTTAGTTTATTACAGTAATTGTCCCATTTATTTTGTTTTTGTTGTTTTATTTGTGTTCTGATGTGATTTCTAATGTTGTTTATTTGTGTTTTAGTTTCTCTGTTTCTTGTAATCATGTACTGTCTTCTCAGTTGTCTGCGCTTTTTTATTAGGTTGATTATTTCTGTGGTGGGTTTCCATGTGTTGATTGTTGTTTTGTGGTGTTGTTTTGGTATTGTTAACTTGGCTGCTTTTTGAAGGCAATTCGTGATTGTTTGACAATAGTTGTCCATTTCGACATGCATTTTAACTTCTTTAATAGTTTTATTAGGTAACAGATTATCTAATTCTTGTTTATAGCATTGCCAATCTGCTTTACTGTAATTAAATTTTTCCTTCCTGTATGTTATATTTTTATAGGGGATGAGATCGAAGACGCAAAAAATTGGGAGATGATCACTATCTACATCTTTTCCCACTTGAAATTTTACTAATTTCTGGCTTAAATTATATGTACACATACACAGATCTAGTATGTCACTAGAGTTAGTGGAATAGGATGTATGTGTTGGGGTAGTATCGTTCAATAAAGCTATATTGTTATCATCAATAAATTTTATTAATTTTCTACCATTTGAATTAGAACTTCGGCATCCAAATGAAACATTTTTACTATTGAAATCTCCCATAACTATGGTGTTTTGATTGTGGGAAAAGATGTTATTAAGTAAAGTTGTATCTAATTGTTTATTGGGTGAGCAGTAAATTCCTGCTACGGTTATTTTAGTTTTATTCGTTTGGAGGATATCTACAGTAACATGTTCATTGCCACTGTTTAATTTGATTTCTACTACAGATAAGTCTACTTTATGAAGCAGCATAATGCCTCTGTTTTCATCATTTTTATTTTTTCTGTCTTTTCTAATAGTTGAATAATATGGTATTTTAAATCTATTATTATTGTATGTTAGAGTTTCACTTATTATTATAATCTGGGGGTTTAATTCTTCTATTAGATCTTCGATCTCATGTTTCTTGGAAGCTATTGCACCTTGGATGTTGATGTACACTACTGTGAACATTGTGCTGTGAGCATGTAACCTGTTAGTGTAGTTATAATGTATGGTATATGAGGTGTGACGTGTTTTATCGTAATTGTGATCAGTAGTTCTATAAAGTTAGTTGTCTGGTTTGGTTTGGTGTATTCTGTTATAAACTCAGTTATAACATTTTTGAACACTGTTGAAAACAGGCTTGTTTTGTCTGTTGTGTTAATATTGGTTTCCTGTATGGTGATGTTGTTTTCTTTTGGTTTTTGTGTTTGTGTTAATGTGTTCTTGTTCTGTGTATTAGTCTTCTGTACTTATTGTTTATGTGGTTCTTTTCCTTTTAACATTTCTGCATACGTGGTTTTTGTTGTTTTATTGAGTTCTGTTGATGTGCTTGTTTCAGGTAAGCTGCTTGTTTTCGGTTGATTCTGTTCTGTTGGTGTGTCTGTTTTAGATAAACTGTTTGTTTTCGGTTGATTCTGTTCTGTTGGTGTTCTGATCTGATAAATACGTTGCTTTATTTGTTTATATTTTTCGCAGCCTTTGTAATTTGCTGTGTGGGTTTGACCACAGTTACAACATTTAGGCGTTTCTTTTTCATTTTTGCATTGGTTGATATGGTGTTCCCCGCCACATCCGCAGCACCTCGGTGATGCTAAGCAGGCTGCTGAAACATGTCCACATCTTTGGCAGTTGTAACACTGTGTTACAACAATTGCCGGAGTTTTCAATTGCTCAACTTGGTATTTTTGATACCAGAGCAATATTCCATTGTTTATTAAATTTTGTATGTTGTAGCTGTCATCAATGTCAATTCTAATCAGGTTTGTAGGTGTTTGTGTTTTTTTTAGAAATAATTCTTTCTGTCTTTGTGTGTGGTGTGTTTTGTTCGTCAAGTGCCTGTTTAACTAGGTCCAGGTCAATCGTCTGATGAACCCCTCTTACCACAATTGCTTTTGGTTGCGGCTTACTTCCTGGAAGGTGGATTTTAATATTTCCAGGTTTAAAGGCATCTGTTGGCCATTCTTTAAGTAGTCGGTTAAGATCGACCACATCTTGCCCTTGCACAAGTACTCCGCCTCTTGGCAAACGCTTAATGTTAACTATGTTAACATTTGGTTTGCATCTTTTTACTTCTGTGGCAAGCAGGGGTTGATTATACTGACCCGGAATGCCTTCTATTATAACTGCGTATTGTGGTGGTCTTGTTTTTGCTACTGTATTGTTGTTGGTTATTTGTTTGTTTTTTTAACATTTCTTTTTGATATGACAGTAATAAAGTCTTGGTCCTCCAAGTCTTGATCACTGTCATTTTTTCTTCATTATTATTATTTTTAGTCATATCAACATCCTCGGTGTTGCTGTTTTTTACCGTTACATTATCGGGACTTCATATTAGTAGCCATCACTGCTTCTTCACATTCGGAGTTTTACGAGGAATTAATTTCTTTAACTTTCGCTTAACTTTACTTTTTTTTTAATGACATTTTTTGTTTTTTTAACGGTATTTAATTCCCTTTTTGCCAAACTACAAAGAGCTAGCAATGGGGAATTATTAATATTATTTCCACCAGTTTCGCTTGACTTACCTGTATTCATCTTTTGTTCAGCCTTAACGGCTTTTCCCGCCATTTCTTTTGTTGGTCTTATTGGACCCGTAGTTGAGATCTCTGCGGTTTCCCGCTCTTCTGTCGCCGATTTCAGCAGTCCTCAGTGAGTTCTTTGAGTGATGTGTTGTCCTGATGAAATATAAATTAGATTTAAGTTCCTCTTCTTATATTTTCAGTAAAATTTTATTAAGCCTAAATCGCCTTCAACAAGAGCCAGACAAAGAACGTCCGATTTGTCTCGAGCCTTAACAAAAAAAACGTTATTTCTTTGGGAACGGGAGAGAGATTTGTTTGAATTTCGCGCAACGCCACACGACGGCTATCTGCGCTAGCCGTCTCTAATTTTCCAGTGTAAGACTACAGGAAAGGCAGCTAGTCATCACCATCCACCGTCAACTTTTGGACTACTCTTTTACCAACGACTTATCGTCAAATTATTACGCCCTGACGGCTGAAAGGGCGGGTAGTGTGGTGTGAGGGGTTTCGAACCCATGACCCTCGGATTACGAGTCGAGTGCCTTAACTAATTATATAACGAAATCAAATAATGCAATTCGTTGACTGTAATTTCCTAATATATATGTTTTAAATTAAAATATAATAATGTGCAAAATCAACTGATATCGTTATGTTAAGAACATTTTTGTTAAAGTACGTGATAGATAACATTTGTATTATCAGTCATAAAATAATTTTCAATTCGTGTATGTTAAATAATTACTAATCTCCGCAGTGTACGTTATGACGTAATACTTGTAATTATAATTTATCTGCGAAACTTTGTTTCGACCAATTTCTTCCGACGTCGTTTCACGCACAGGTATGTAACCCAAATATGGAAAATTATAAACCAGGAACGTTTGTCACGTGCCAGGTACACGTTATTGTATCGGAGTGTTTCTAATGCACGGTTTTTCTTTTTACGGTCCTTTGTAGCCGCAGGGCGTCTTTCATTTCTATGTGGTACAGCACTAATGATTACTTACAAAACCCCCTAGAAATGTATAAAACATGCAGCTATTAAAAGCGAAGTTTCTAGTAGCCAATAGGTTCCTCGTTTCTGGAGCAAGCAATGTTCTCTGCTGATTTTTACGGTCTAGTGAAATGATATCCCTTCGCTTAGGCTTGGAGCAAATTACACCGTCCACGACATATTGTCATTAGAGGTAAAATAGTCTCATTTAAGGTTTTATTACAGAGCTTGATCTAAGAATAAAGATATTTCTACATACTTGACCCTAATAGGGGTGAGCACGCGTTCGTCTCGATCCATGTTGAGCGAGCATGTCAACATGAATCACGTTCTCGGAACACAGATGATATACGCTAATAGATCATAGCTTGACCCTATCGTGTGTGTATGTTCTATTGGAGTCATTCTCGTGTAACAGCAGATGGAATGGACAGTCTGAATTCAAAACCACATGAAAGTGAGCGATTGTGGATACAGTTCACCGACACTTGTAACTTCTGAATACTTCACACTGATCTTCATTGCTGTCATGTTTCAAACCATTAAATATTTGCAGTTTTTTTTAAATCCGGTAGTTAGACAAATCAAAAGTCGAAAAGTCACCATGTTAATGGAAGTTGTCATCAGAATAATACATCTGAAGTACATGCTTATAGACGAACAGATGATTTAAACGAGGTTTATTTGGTGAGGTCATTTCCCGGATCTCGGTGGATATTTGAAAAGTGAAGCAAAGTTAAAAGGTCATTTCATTTCGAGAACTTCCGAGTTAAACAAGAATGCATAACAATGGATAACCACACTGTATCTGCTGTGTACATTGCCGACGAGGCCTTCCCTCATCAGGTCGATTTGGATACGACAGACATAATAGTGGCTTAATCCTTCTTGGCCAGGTGGGTAGGTCATTTGACTCGCAATCTGTGGGTCGAGGGTTCGAATCCACGTCGCACCAAATATGCCCTTTTAGCCGTGGGGGCGTTATAATGTGACGGTCATTCCCACTATTCGTTGGTAAAAGAGTAGCCCAAGAGTTGGCGGTGGGTGGTGACGACTAGCTACTTTCTCTCTAGTCTTATAATATTAAATTAGGGACGGCTAGCGCAGATAGCTCTCGTGTATATTTGTGTGAAATTTAAAAAAAAACAGACAAAACAAACATTAGTGGTGTTAATTATACGAGTTTTCTATTGTTTACTTCCAAATTGAACTCGTATTATGAGTTAATTCAGTAAAAATTTTGTGATATCAAGATAAGAGCAATTTTAGTTCAGACTGGACCACAGAGCAATAAATTATTTCGTGTCGTTGGCTCGTATATTGCGGTCGTAAATGTGAGGCTTATAGAACAAACAGCACGAAGTACATACGAGAGCACGTGCTAGTTCAGAATTACTTGCCTATTGTAGCTTCTGTAACGAGAAGAAATGTATTAGTTATTTTTATTTTATTTTCGATTCTATGAAAATTTCGAGCTTTTCAGTTCAGACTTAAACAGGCAAAAGAAATAATGAAGCGTGATCAGTGTTTAGTGCATGTGATGATACAGAAAATCAAAAACATTCTTATGTTCAGTAAGCCCATAAATGTGGACTTTGGAGATGAAAACACTTCAGCTCCCGTTGTGAAGTCTGCTTGTGCCGAAATGTACTTCGTTGTGAAGTCACAGTGGTGTTATCTAATCTCCTGATTCTACTTGTGCTGATATGTACTTCATTGTGAAGTCACAGTGGTGTTATCTAAACTCCTGATTCTGCTTGTGCTGATATGTACTTCATTGTGAAGTCACAGTGGTGTTATCTAATCTCCTGATTCTACTTGTGCTGATATGTACTTCATTGTGAAGTCACAGTGGTGTTATCTAAACTCTTCTGATTTTGCTTGTGATAATCTGGATATATTCAGGCAGTAATTTGGTGTGACAGTGAATTGTACTTTTAAATGTGGGCACAGCGAGCTTACAAAAGCCAGGAACCGGATTTCAGCACCCGTTGTGATCAATAGGTTTATTGTGCATCTTTGTGCTTAACTTCACACACACAGCACATCTGAGCTGTCGTTGGCTTAAACATCCGCAATTGATTCAAATTGTCAAATTTTGTTTTGTTTCCACCCAGAAGTGCTAACCTCATCTGTTCTCTTTGTGGAACTCCATGTATTGTTCTCACTGTACTGTCTTTCCTTCAGATTTTGTAAAATTAATATGGTTATTGCTACTGTATCTCTATATAGCACCCCAGTAGCACAATGCATTTTTTTAAGTCCAAATATACGATTAGTTTACTCACCACATTCTGTTACAGTAAAAGGCATTCTAATTTAGTTGTTCACAATGGAAATGTCTTCAATAAATAACACACCAAAGATAAGCATTGTAACTTTTCGTTTTGAGAGGATAATTATCAAGTGAGAGACTCCTATGGAGTCGTGTATAGATGTTTGGTGTGTTAAAAGGCCCTAGAAGACTTAATGAGTGTCGTATAGCTGGGTATTTTAAAAATAAGTCGACTTTGCTTTGAAGGACATTATTTAATTACTCTGATTTTAGGACGTTTAAAAAAGCTCTCAGCTTTTGTTAAAGGTCGTCACTAGGTGTCGTAGTTATGGACATTTAGGAGATTTTGATATTTGAGTTATAAACATTAGTTGTGTAAGTATCAATGGTGTGGAGAGTTGAGAGAAGTTAAGATTCAACTTAGATTTCCATTAAATATCATATAGTGTTTAAGTACCAGCGGTTAAAGCTCAACTTAATTACTCTCGTTTTTACCATTAAAGAACGTAAGCGCATCATGAAGTGTTGAATTTTGTGGGTATTTAGGAAACGTACAGGAAGTGACGTACGTTTGAGGACATCAGTGTGGAATGGCATTAAAATGATTTCTCAAAACTTTTCATTGGGTTGTTATCTACAGACCAAAGAGGAATAACCTAGCTTTTTATCTGAATATTAAAAGTATATGTGCAGATGAAATAAATTTTAGTCATTACTTCACACGTGGAACCAATTATTCCTTGTGTGTACTGTCATGATCCTCTGAATCTTAATGTGCTAAATTCAGGAAAGTTCTTTTTCTACGATTTGTTGGACGTATAAGTTATTATAAACCGAATATTTACTAATCAGTTTTCAAATTTACAATAAGGAGTTAATGACGACTCAAAACATGATAGAAAAGTGGGCCTCCGGCATGGCCAGGTGGTTAGGGCGCTCGACTCGTAAATCGAGGGTCGCAGGTTCGAATCCCCATCGCATCAAACAAGCTCAGCTGTAAATTGATGATTTATTTCACAATTCGTTGGTAAAAGAGAGAATCCCAACAGTGAGTGGTGGGTAGTGGTGATTAGCTGCCTTCCCTCTGATGTTTTACTCGCAAAGGAAGACAACTAACGTAGGCAACCCTCGTGTAGCTTTGCTAAAAATTCAAAACGTACCAAATCTTCCTACAAAAATTTAAGAGCTTCTTGTGTGTCTTTTCGGAGACGTGAAGCGAAACGAACTACACTGCAACGGAATCATAAGATAGCACAACTGAACATAATAAGCTGTTTAAGAAAATAAGTATTAATAAGTCTTTTTTTTATGTTTAAAATTTTTCTTTGCTGTAATTCCAAGGTTTGGCTTATTATCATCTGCACGTTAACTTCTCGTGCAGACTGAAAAAAAAAATAAACCGACAAAAAAAAAACACGCACAATAAAAGAGTAAATTTTCAAATCATTTTCTCTTAATGTACAACGATGAAAGTTTGTGTGTAATTAAGTGTATATAACATAACAGTGACTCTCGGAAAGTCTCTATTTCTTTCGTTTGTTAATAAACATATTTTCTGAAGTACAATATGGAAAAGCATGCCTTCCATACTAAACACACCCTTTATAATGTCCTTATACCGCTTTGTGGTATAAAATGAAGCAATTTCCATTTATTAGTCTGTTTTGTCTTGTTTTTTGCCCTTCCAATTTCCCCCACTGAAGTGGTGCCCTTTTAAAATGTGTACGTGATTTATATGTATATTAACATACCCACTCAAATCACCATTCATCACACAACCGCTTACGACATAATTATCGTATTTCAGAACATTACTGGGTATAATTCTTCTATAAAGACGTTATCTCCACCTTCGCCCAGTAATAGCTTTCAACATGCAACGTTTTGATGAAATAAAGTTCGCTATATTTTTCCAGTTATTCAGTCGCCGATCACTAGTTATGATCGCCAGATTCTCATAAACAGACAGTGACGTGTTATTGTGTCTTTGTTTAATGTTAGCCTTTTATTGGTAGTTTAGACAAATACTTTCCACGGCGTAAATATTTGACGAACGTTTTAAAATGCTGGAGGTTATTTTGTGTACTTCATATGCATATATATAAATGTTTTCAAGTCAAACCCGTTTATGGAATTCGAATAAAATAAGTCGGTTTTTAAATAATAACCTACTTAGCGGATCGTTTCTGTTGTGCAAACCGTGAGTATTGACATCCAGTTGTTAGTGTTACAAGTCTTTAGATTTCTCACTGAAGCCCCCGGGTGGGGCTGGGGTAATCTCGTGTAAAAATCCCATTAACAAGATACTTTTCATCGACGGTATATCATATTTGACTTTTTCCTCCATTTGAGTACATTTGTGCAAACTCGTTGCATTAGAATGTTGTACACTAAGCATCGTAGAGCATACCTAAGGCTGGGAATGACCAGGTGGTTAGGGCGCAGTCTGAGGGTTGTGGGCTCGTATCCCCTAACCACCAAGCATGTTCGCCTTTTCAGCTGTGATGTTATAATTTCGTATTCAGTTTCATTTTTGGTGACAGAATAGTTCAAGAAGAATAAACGTGTAAAAACGGTTACCGGTGGGTGGTGATAATGCCTCCCTCCCTTCCTTCCTTCTAGTCCTTCACTGCTAAATTAGGGACGACTAGCGCAGATAGCCCTCGGGTAGCTTAGCGCGAAGTTTAAAACAAACAAGCGTAATTGTTTAACTGGTACTGGCTAAGGTTTGTTTTGTATTGAATTTCACGCAAAGCTACACGAGGGCTATCTGCGCTAGTCGTCCCTAATTTTGCAGTGTAAGACAAGAAGGAAGGTAGCGAGTCATCATCACCAACCGTCAACTCTTGGACTATTCTTTTACCAACGAATAGTGGGATTGACCGTCACTAACTAAAGACCTAGAAAGCTAGCTACTTTCGACTGGTAAATGTATTGCAAAGTACTTGTGAATAACAAACAGGTTCTTGAGTAATTCGATGTACAAATGTAAACGACAGAAGACGTCTGATGGTTAAAAGAACTGCATCTCGCCTAGTAACAGTTCCCCTGACAACAAAATCGTGATGACGTAATGTGATACCTGATTTTCTACATATTATGGATGATATTAGAAGAATCAAGCCCGTAAATTGTTATGTTCAAAGATCGAAGCTGAAAATTGCAAAAGAGACCCAGCACGACCAGGTGGTTAAGGCACTCGACTTGTAATCTGAGGGTCGCGGGTTCGAATCACCGTCACACCGGGCGTTATAATTTTACAGTCAATCTCGCTATTCGTTGGTAAAATAGTAACCCAAGAGTTGGCGGTGGGTGGTGATGACTAGCTGCCTTCCCTTTAGTCTTACACTGCAAAATTAGGGACGAATAGCGCAGATAGCCCTGGAGTAGCTTTGTGCGAATTTAAAAAACAAACAAACCAATGAAGTGATTTAAAGCAGTGAGGACCGTCTAATAGGTTCTATGTGTAACTCGGTGGTTTGTGTGTTCAGTCGAGAAGTTGAAGATTTTATTCGGTCTCAAAATATCCTTTTCATTTTGAACCGTGGGTTTATCATGAGAGTTGAAAATCGCCGTTCATGCTACGGCGTTCACTTTTAGTGGTCAGCTGCTCTAAATCGGAAGAGACTTTGATTGAATTAGGTGGTTTATTTTCTGGTTATTTTCTCCGTGTGTCGCATAAGATACCATTCAGGTTGTAAATACCAATCACTCTAATGATACTACGTGATAAACGTAACTCGGTGTAGAAATGTTGCTTGAATTTCCTATGTTTCTATATTACTTTTCATCGTGAATATTCCATACGACATTCCAGCTTACAAACAACATTAATCACGTATATTGTGAACCGTAGTTTCTGTCGGAACGCTCGTGTGGATCCTGCTTACGACAACTTCCCGCGCTGCGTTTGAAATTCTGCACGCGCAGGTAAAGCTAAACATTCCCTTCTGCTCACAATTAAATCATCAAACAGATGCAAAACAATTCTTGGCGCACTTGAAAAGATATACCAACACAGAATAAACAAACAAAGAGTACCCACCACTCGAATCACATGGCAAAATAGCTTACATTAACCTATAAAAAGTAGAGATATTTCAAGACCACGTGACAAACACGTTCAAAACACACCATGAACCAGACATGAACAGATATTTCTATAATAAAGTTAATAACTTCATTGAACAGAACAAAATTATATACATGTCAAAATTCCCAGTAAACACATAAATAAAAACCAGAGAGAACAATAGACTGGAACACTCATCAACTGATAAGATATAACTGTAACTGTAGTACTAATAGCCATCAGATACACAAAGCACCGGAGATGATGGTATACAAGCCATCTTCCTAAAACGTGGTAAATTATATGAACACCTAACAGCTCTATTTAACTTATTATTATCAGCTGGATACATCCCTGTTTCTTAGAAGGAAGCAGTAATATTAATGTTCCAGAAAGAAGGAAAGCCAGTAGATAAACCAAACAATTACAGCCCAATTATCCTGACCAGTTGTATCGGTTAAAGTTTAGTAACCGACTATCTATGTACTTAAAAGCAAATATAAAATTATCCGAAACTCAAAACGGATTTAGAAAATATAGAGAAACCACAGACAGCTTCAACAAGAACGAATGCACTATCTCTTGTTTTCTCGACATCGAGAAAGCATTTGACGAGGTCTGACATAACGGATTACGTCACCGGTTAACAGAAATGGATTTACCCCAGGGAATTATTCGTTGGCTATCTAATTTTTTGAACAATAGAACGTGTAAAGTAGATGTGAATGGGGCCCACTTAGGGTCCTTTTCACCTGAAGCAGGAGTCCCACAAGGAGGGGTAGTTAGCTCTATATTGTTTATCCTGTATGTGAGTAATATTCCACTGTTTTGCATGTAGCAGTCTGGAAAAGTACCCCCAATCCTACAATAGCAGCAACAAACCTCCAACCAGTCCTGAATAACATAGAAGAATAGTGACAGAAATATAGAATAAAAATTAACATTCTGAAAACCCAAGTAATATTATTCAGCAGATTAAATAAACTAAAAAAAAATATTCACCAAAGTTATACATAAACGTATCACTTTTACTGACTGCTACCTCGACTACATTTTTTAGGCTTAACTTACGATACCAAATTAACGTGGGCACAGCAAACAAACAACATACTGAATATAATCTGGAAAAGAGCAAATTATACAAGAAGTCTACCGGGTAAAAATCAAGGAACATCACCTGATAATATAATAAAATTCTACAACATATACACTAGACCTGTAGTAGAATAGATATCTCATGCCCGGATAAACATAACACAAAAACAATTACATAAACTGCAAAAAATACAAAATTCGATCTTAACTTCAGCCTATAAAGTACCACGTAGTCCATCATCTACAAGTATGCAAACATAGAGACAATATCTGTAAGACTGTTACATAATGCACTAAATTATTATGATAAAAATTGGCATAAAATGATTTATTATGTGATCTCAACAGATACCATGATGAACATTGTCGTAACTACCTCTCACCTATAAATATATATATAAGAAATATAAATCAAGCTGGCCACCATGCGGTAGACAATTAGAACTAGTTTTATTATTCATATTTTTTGTATCATTATTTTCTTTCTTTCTCTTTTTTTACGTTAAATATATATAAATATAAATATATTTAATAAAATAAAAAATAAATAAAAGTAATAATAGAAAAAATAAATGCATACAAATATTATACAAATAAATATACGTATAAAATAGAAAATAAAGTTAAAAACATAAGAACAGAAGGACAACTCAAAACAACACATGGACATTGTCCTGAAAAGGTCCAGAGTACTGTGGGTTACTCTGGCCCAAAAGCACTAAAACTTCAGCATAGTGGTAGCCGACATGAAAGTTAGGGATCGAGGAAGAGGTCTTGTGCACCTGACCCTCCTGGGGTTTTAAAATTCAACATACCCAAAAAGAAAAAGTTCAACATTCACTTTTGAAATGAAGGGAGAACAGACATAAATAATGTTGATACCAAATGTTATTTCACAGGTAGAATATTTTGCACTGAACTGTTAGGACTAAATCAAACCGTCGTTCCCATTTGAAAATATATGACGTAACATAAATAATAAAAATATAGATTAACCGTGTTCTCTTGTCGAATGACTTTTAGCAATACCGTATGTTATTGTAGATTCAGTACTGTGTATGTATGGCTACTGTTCTTTGTTCGTTCTGTGGTATCACAATCTTGATCCCAAAACAGTTTTGTTGTAGGTAAAAACAGTCGTATAAACACTAAGGTGCTGCCTCAGTCTTTATTAATGTTGTTCACTCCTTATGAAGACTAGTATTTCAGTTTTGAAAACTTGTACCGTTAAGTTGAAACAAGGACTCTTTTGAGAACCTTTTATTCACAGAGGTTATTGTATCTGTTTGTCATGAAGTCGAATATGCTATCGTGAATAAAAGAAGAAAGGAACCGTCCTTGTTGGATCACCAATAAATGTTTGAGCTGAAGCCCCCAATGGCACAGCGACATGTCTGGGGATCTACAATGCTAAAAACCGGTTTTCTGTACCCGTGGTGCGCAGAGCACATAGTGCCCATTGCGTAGCTTTGTGCTTCATTCCAAACAAATATAATACAACGCTGAATTTCGGATTTCAATACCCGAGGTGAGCACGTCACAAACAATTCATTGTGTATTGTTGTACTTAACAAACAAAAACGCACTCCCGCGAAATAAGCCCCCAATGCGGGCGTACAACGCTAGAAACCGTGTTTCGATAACAGTTCTGGGCAAAGCACGGATAGTCCATTGTGTAATTTTCTTTTTGACATAAAAAACAAAACAAAATAAACTCTTCCACAAAATAAAGCGCCATCTATATATTTTGGCTTATCTATTAGCTCGAGTACACAGTTTCAGCTTTACGTGCGTCACGTGTAATAAATACTTTGAACACTTTGGCATTGAATTCAACCACATAGTTGTGCCAAAGAAGTGGTTTCAGAAACTTCACTGAGTGCTACTAATCCAAGAGTAAAACAAAACAGATTTTTACCGTAAATCTTAATTTTGTATCTACGTTCGACATCCGTAAACCTGCTTTAACGTTGCAACTTACTTTGGAATTGTGCTTTTTATATATACTGCGTGTGTCGTAAACTGTTGTATTTTCGCTGATTATGTTGTTTTATTGTGTTGATTTATCTGTCAATTTTTGTTGGAGTTTACTTAATCTGTTGGAAAGAAGTTCAACAGATACGTTCATTAGGACGAAATTCAACATTTATTGTAACTGTACATGTAGCTTCTAACTAATGTATAAACCAGATGTCGCTGTACGTGTAGCTTCTAACGAATGTATAAACCAGATGTCGCTGTACGTGTAGCTTCTAACGAATGTATGAACCAGATGTCGCTGTACGTGTAGCTTCTAACGAATGTATGAACCAGATGTCGCTGTACGTGTAGCTTCTAACGAACGTATGAACCAGACGTCGCTGTACGTGTAGCTTCTAACGAACGTATGAACCAGACGTCGCTGTACGTGTAGCTTCTAACGAACGTATGAACCAGACGTCGCTGTACGTGTAGCTTCTAACGAACGTATGAACCAGACGTCGCTGTACGTGTAGCTTCTAACGAACGTATGAACCAGACGTCGCTGTACGTGTAGCTTCTAACGAACGTATGAACCAGACGTCGCTGTACGTGTAGCTTCTAACGAACGTATGAACCAGACGTCGCTGATAGTGCTTGAAAAGTGGTCCAAGAATCTATGATACTTTCACCAAGTTGAACACACTTCTGCGTGTCCACGTGTTAAGGCGTCCTGTTACTTTCACCAAGTTGAACACACTTCTGCGTGTCCACGTGTTAAGGCGTCCTGCTACTTTCACCAAGTTGAACACACTTCTGCGTGTCCACGTGTTAAGGCGTCCTGCTACTTTCACCATGTTTAACACACTTCTGCGTGTCCACGTGTTAAGGTTTCCTTAACTATTACAATACATATTTTTCCTTTTTTTTCCAGAATATAATAGAATAAAAATTTTTGTGCTCTCTTCCTAATTTTTTTAAAGTTTTTATTTAAAATCGTCCTCTGTAGTTAAAAACAAAATCCCCAACAAACTACTAGTATTGCGGTAAGACACGACTTGTCTGTCAATATCAAAAGTTTTTATCTTGCGTTCAAGACTTGTTAACTTATCATTGAGCGGTAGTAGCACTACTTTAAGTTCGTTTGGTTTAGGCCCCGGCATGGCCTGGTGGATTTAGACGTTCGATTCGTAATCCGAGGGTCGCGGATTCGAATTCCCGTCGCACTAAACATGCTCGCCCTTTCAGCCGTGGGGGCATTATAAAATGATGGTCAATCCCACTATTAGTTGATAAAAGAGTAGCCCAAGGGTTGGCGGTGGGGGGTGATGACTAGCTGCCTTCCCTCTAGTCTTACGCTGCTAAATTAGGGACGGCTAGCGCAGATAGCCCTTGTGTGGTTTTGCTCGAAATAAAATACAAACATAACAAACAAACAATCGTTTGGTTTAGCAAAATTATCAACACAGTCGCATCTCATCAAGAACCCATGTTAGTTCTATACGGAAGTAGTCAATTATAGAAAACTGACTTAATGGAATGCCGAAGACTTCAAATCGACCGGTTAGGTAACGAGGCAACAGATACCAGTGGAAAATAAATTTAAGACTTATTGCTAGTTTGTTCGTGACAAGTGATATGGAAATCATTACAGCTGTTTGTTTCAGAGATTGTGAAAACATGCTCCTAATATTTGAACTAATAGACCAGAGGAAGACAACTAGTGAAAACGCACCCACCGCCAACTCTCAGGTTATCTTCTGTGATAGAAACTTAAGATTTCAACATAACTTTTAGAGAATACCCCTTGACATAAGGTGTACAGCACGTCTTAACGAACCGGTAACCGTAACTCCTCGGATTCAGGGTTCAAACATGCCAGGCACATGGTTATCCTCAACCATCACCATTCTTACTGGAGAAAGAATCCTTTCTAAAATCAAAATGACCAGAGAAATAATTTTTAGTTCTGTAGCCAATAAGTCATTCCTAGCAGAGTCAAAGTTATTTCAGACAATGTCCCTCCAGCATTTCTGGATTTTTTTTGCGTGTGACTTTGGTTGAAGTTTATTTATGTTGTGCTATGAATATTCTGTGTGCATATTTTGTAAAAAGGTTGTTACGGGAAGTATAGGTTATGGTATTCATATTTTCGTTCGTTAAATTCGCTATTATTTAGAATGTGCATCTGGTTACCATGAAATGTGTCACCCTCGCATCCGGGTTACGTATGTGGTTATACAGTATTTATAATGTTACAATTAGGGTTGCAAAGTTTTTGTCTCGATTGTTTTCTCTAATTTTTCATGGTTATATGGACACTGTGGCCCAGCATGGCCAGGGTGGTTAAGGCGTTCGTCTCGTGATCCGAGATTCGCGGATTCGAATCCTCATCACATCAAACATGCTAGCCCTTTCAGCCGTGGGGGCGTTATTATGTTACGGTCAATCCCACTATTCGTTGGTAAAAGAGTAGCCCAAGCATTGGCGGTTGGCGGTGATGACTATCTCCCTTACCTTCAGTCTTACACTGCTAAATTAGGGACTGGTAGCACAGATAGCCCTCGTGAAGCTTTGCGCGAAATTCAGAACAAACTAAACAGTGACCATCTTGTTCCAACCTCGTATTTTACTTTGTATTTTGAATCAGTACACAGTTACGATTATAAAACATATCACACAGTTTAGTATTTCAGTTAACACTAAATATCCTAAGTTATTTACTTCTATGATAGTTTCGAGCTTACTTAGTTGATTACATCCTTGTGCAAATTAATGGAAATAAGACAGAAAATTACGATTTTTTTCATTTTTTTGCGTTTTATTTCTGAGAATCGAAAAATTACTCACAAATTAATACATGGTATGACCCCTTTATTTTTCAGAAGATCATTAATCCGCTTTGGCGTCGAGTCCACGAGTTGACTGTAATCTTTACTAATTATTGGATCGCGGTACCACACCTCAATTATGGCTTCAATTAGCTTATCTTTCATAGTACTGTCTTTTCTTCGAAATTTTCTTTACAAATCTCCCAAAGATTTTCAATAGGATTTAAGTCCGCAGAGTTTCCGTGCCAGTCCAGCACCTTTATTCGCGTTGTAGTCATAAAATTCGTCACAAGTTTCGATGTGTGGCACGAAGCCAGATCTTGGTGAAAAATGTCAGATCCATCTGGAAATCTCTTTTTCAATTCTGGAATGACTCTTTTCTGTAAAACTTCGATGTGCTTTGGTCTTTGCACCTTACCTTCTACGATATGTAAGCCTCTAACACCATAGTAGCTGAAAAATCCCTAAAACACATTCTTCAAGGGATATTTTACAAACTGATTGATGTGAGATTGTCGAAGTTTGTCACCTGGAGATCTGCGAACATGCAGACTTCTTTGACCCTGTACAAAGAAATGAGTCTCGTCACTGAATAACACCTTCCTCCATTGTTCTTGTGTTCAGTTCTTGTATTTCAGACCCCATTGATGCCGTTATTTCTTCAGTGAGTTGGTAAGTTGTTTTTTGACTGGTCTTCTTGCCCTTCTAACGTGATTTTAAATGACGTAATATTCCTCAAAATTTCGTCATATATTCCAAAAACAGATCGACCGTACTGCCAAACACAGCTAATGACGTCGTCTGTGTAAAAAAATGACTGTTAAAGGAAATCAGCAGGTCTAGCGAGCCTACACGGGCCGCCATGCTGAAAATATTGTAAAATGACCATTTGTTTCAACCAATTTGCACAAGGGTGTAGATATTTAATTCCAAGTTACAGCTTTTACAATAAGATTTGTATTTAGAACTTCTGACGTGATTGTTTTCAACTGTACGGGTTTTAACGATAGAGAACGTTTTAGTATTGAAATCAGCATTGAACAGTGTAACAAATTATTTAAAATCTAGACCGATAATGGTTAATTTACACGAGGAAGTATCACTCCACGTGAATTGACAGATTATTATAACAAAAAGTCAAGTACATAAAAACAAAAACTATAGAACATTTGATGCAAAATGTTTGTAGAAGATTGTGAATACGTGGAGAATTAACGACTACGAGACGTATATATAAATGTTTTTGTTGTTTTTTAATTTCGCGCAAAATTACACTTGGATTATCTGCGCTAGCCGTCCCTGATTTAATAGTGTGAGACAAGAGGGAAGGCAGCTCTTAGGCTACTCATATACCAACGAATAATAGGATTTATCATCACATTATAACACTCCTATGGCTCCTATCACGTGTGGTGTGATGGGGATTCGAACCCGCGACCCTCGGATTATGACTCGAGTGCCTTAACCACCTGGCCAGTATATAGATGTTTAATGGAACTTTTGAATTTATGTATTTTTAATTATTTTATTGCCATATGGTACTTCTGCTGAATATAGAAAGTCACATATTTTAACTGAACAATGTAACTTTTTTTTTACCAGTATTTCTCGTTATATTTTATGTGAGTACCAACCTCGGCGGTTGTTTTCATGTGAATATAAAGAACACGACTTTTTTTTCTTCCTTGAGTTTGTGTCGAAAACGTAATACCATCTTATTCAAACATATTCGAGTGTCTTCACTTAGAACGTTAACGAACTTCTTTTAGTGTGTACACGAAGTTAAGTGGGTGGAGTAATACGTTTTGAAGACACGAGACACACGTCACGTTTCCGTCTTCTTTTTTCTTAATGAATCGTGACTCGACAATTGTCTTATGACAGCCCTTCCATGATCTGACGCGATTCGCCTGTCGTCGACCTGTTTCAAGAGGCACTCATTCCAGTCGACTTTTTCTCCCCGTGTGGTAATTTTAGGAGTTCTATTGATCACTGACTGAACGCCCTCAGTGTCTACCTGTTATCTGCAGAAGCTAATTAGCGATAGTGCACCAAGTCTGAAGTAGACCTTTTGTATTTTGATAAGACGTAAGCGTATAAAAGAAAAGCAATTGTTACCCGACGCAGGAGTTTTTACGTTTTCATCGACTCGGTGCACATTTGATATTGAAGATGGTAGAGAATTAGATCAGGCCGTTCAAAGGCCTTAGAAAGAAAAGAGTCGGGAATTTCTTATAACATTTCAACACATTTATTTTGACGATTAAGTTGTCTTATATTAGGAAATGTATAGAACAAAATGTGTCTGAAGTGGGCCGTGAATTCATTTTGGAATATGCAACGCTGTAACTTTATATACGAAAATCTAACTTTGAAGCCTAAAAACAAATAACTGTTTGCATTATGTTGTATATAGGGTGCCATATAATATTGAGTAAGAATAAAGACGGGTATTTCTGTCTGCTTCACCATGAAGACGTGGAACTGATGTGTGCTATCATCAAAGTGGAACCTGGTACAAAACGCTATAATTTGTGTATAATGGGCGTGAATTAAGGTTTCCAAAATGTCGTAAATGTGTTATACTAAGCCTAAATCAGCACTGATGTACGTAGCTTTTATAATGCAAGTAACTATAAATGTAGTCATATTTTATAGGTTCTCACTTGACGTTGTGTTATTAAGAAATTTGCGTAGAAATTACAGTTTATTTACTCACATTAGTAGATAGAAATTTAACTAAATGGAGGATATAAAGACGTAATGTTCCACATTCTATAAAAACCATGAAGACATCTTAGTTTTGTTTCCTTAGTATGATTCTGTAAGCTGAAGTTGCAAGTTAATACAACTAGAACCCCAAGTTTGATTGTGTGTAATTATGTCTTACCAACTTTACTTGGATAACTTATCCACAATTATTATAGTTTTTCTTCGAAATGCTGACGTGTTGCAGGTTTTATAATTCCTTCTTGCGTTTAAAGAATTTTCACAAGAAACATTGCACAATGTGTTGTCTTGAACGTATGTTAGTGGTAACTTTAAATTCAAAATATATAGTGTCTTCTGCTATGCTACGTAACCTAATTGACAATGTCTTTTTTGCAAAGTTTTGACGGACGTTGATCAATTTGTTTTGATTTATCTTTGGATAATGTACATAAAGAGTCAAGGGAGCCATCAGTTTTATGTTATTAGTTAGTCTGATACTATCCCGCCTAAAAGATGCCCCCTCGGCGAGGAGTTGGTAGGAGAGTAGGTGATGTCATCAAAGATGAATATGTAAAAGTGCCGGAAGTTGTCACCAGAGGACGCTTCAATAGGGAAGCGTTTTAAATTGCCATGAGAGGCGGCCGTGATGTTTATCTTTAATTAATTAAATTATTTATCATTAATTCTTCCTTTAAAGGACACGTAACACTAATTAATTAGTAAATCCTGAAAAAGACGGTTGAGACATGCATTGTACGAGTCAGGACTGCCTAAAAACACGTTCTATAATTCGTGATAAGATGATTTAATAACTAATCAACTAATAAATTAGCATTCACTGTTCTTCTTAGGATTAACTAATTAGTTTTAAGCATCATATTTAGAAACAATTTATGATTAATTATGGACATGATGTATTGTATGAGTCGTGTCCGTCTATCATGTCAGCCGAGAAATACGTTCTCCAATTTGTGATACTATTACGTAACCATTCATTATGTCCGCCCAACTGGTATCAGATTTCAGGTTTCCATAAGTTAATTGCGCTCTCTTGTGAGACATTGCTGAACTATGACGTTACGTATCGCCTGTCATGGCGTCACCAACAATATACTCTGTGGTGACAAGGTCTGGAGCTTGTGTTCCGTACAATATCTGCCTCTTAATATGTAAAGGCGAGGCCCGGCATGGCCAGGTGATTAAGACACTCGACTTAAAATTTGAGGGTCGCGGGTTCGAATCTCCGTCGTACCAAACATGCTCGCCCTTTCAGCCGTGGGGGCGTTATAATGTGGTAGTCATTTGCACTATTTATTTGTAAAAGAGTAGCCCAAGAGTTAGCAGTTGTGGTGATGACTGGCTGCCTTCCCTGTAGTCTTTCATTGCTAAATTAGGGACAGCTAGCGCAAATAGCCCTCATGTAGCTTTGCGCGAAATTCAAAAAACAAACAAGCAATATAAAGGCGAAAGTTGAAACGTTAATGAATTAAAGAATTTTCGTTGAGTGCTGGCTATTTCTTTTCATTAGACATGTTTACGCTCCAGTGTAAACTATTCCACCAGAATTATTCTGAATATTTAAGTAAGATATATTACATATGTTATGTAAAGTTGATATGGTCTGTGTGTTAGATCAGTTTAAAGAAGAAAGGTTTACGTCTAAATTGAATGGTCGAGTTGGTGTCAATTTGTAATCAATGTCTATTTTTATCACAACCCTTCCCAGTTCTAAGTTATTTGTCTAAACTATAGAGTTTTTGTAGATTTCTAGATTGCCCTCTTTAACGTAAGTTGATTATATACAATATTGTTAACTATCAACATACCATATCTGCAGCAGTTGTAGTCTACATTATTATTGTTATCTACAAACAAGTACAGTAGTCACACGTTTAAGAAAAGCTACACTGAAATGTTTAAAATATAATAAGTTTCGTGGCGAAATAAACTGCAGTTTTGTTGCTAAACAAACCAGAAAGCTATTAAAGGATTAGAAAGTTGTTTCGAATACTGTAATAGACATTCTAAATTTCAGTGGTAAATATACAGAGAAAAAAGTTACTGAACAACCAACTGGAGTTAAACAGTTGACTCCTTTATATTTCAAAAAAAAAAAAAAAGTTGCTTTATTTTGTTATCAGTTTTCCAAACTTTTTGCCCCGGTGTTTTACCCTTCAATTTTTTAGAAAAAAGCGAACTTTAGTTAAATATCAATTGCATTAATGTACCAATAAATTCCACGTCTCTGTGCCATAATGGTCTCTGCTTGTTTTCATCACTCTGTGCCATAATGGTCTCTGCTTGTTTTCATCACTCTGTACCATAATGGTCTCTGCTTGTTTTCATCACTCTGTGCCATAATGGTCTCTGCTTGTTTTCATCACTCTGTGCCATAATGGTCTCTGCTTGTTTTCATCACTCTGTGCCATAATGGTCTCTGCTTGTTTTCATCACTCTGTGCCATAATGGTCTCTGCTTGTTTTCATCACTCTCTGCCATAATGGTCTCTGCTTGTTTTCACCACTCTGTGCCATAATGGTCTCTGCTTGTTTTCATCACTCTGTGCCATAATGGTCTCTGCTTGTTTTCATCACTCTGTGCCATAATGGTCTCTGCTTGTTTTCATCACTCAATATGTTTATAATGAATGTTTATTTGTTTTGAGTGAGATACAGAATTTTTGTTTGTACCTTGCAGTAACACAGTAATCTTTTTCTACTCCTCATTAACAGTTTCATGGTTCAACCCCTGTTGCGGTCACTTCCCTTTGTTACATTAGAGCAGTCCACGATCTGGCTGTAATAGGTATTGGCCTTTTCTCTGACCTGTCAATTCAAGATTAGAGACGCAGATGGCACTTGAGTAGCTTTGTGTTAAAATAAACAAACGGGCATTATTCCCAAAATATGGCACTTATAAGTATCGTAGAGAAACTGATGAATATTATCCCAGTTTATCTTGTGTCGTTTCCAACTGAACAGTTGCAAAAAAATCAGCGTTAAGCTGTCTGCATGGAAAAGTGTTTCTAATTTGAATACATGCAAAAACTGAAAAGATACTCTCAAACTCACGATTCTTCCATCACTCGTGCACAAGTGGTGAGGTCTTGTAAAAAATAGTTAATTAATTAAATAAAAAAGTTCTTTTCAGCTTTCAGATACTTGAGGATAGAACTCCTCAAAATATTAATTGTGTTCAAAACAACTGAAGTTCCCGTTCTCGGATTCCCACTCCAGACCTGGAAGTAAAAGAAGTCTCCAGAGCGAATCGCCTGGAGGGATATAATCCACAGTCATCAAAAGCGATACATTTCTTGCAACATCTAAGCTAGGTCAGGAACTACCATTTGAAGGCAACTCTTAGAACTTTTTTTTTATGTCTTGTTGAAATTAAATAATCACTAATGAATTTACGTATTTCCAAAATGACATTTAGATGTAGACTTTAGGCGTAAGCTTATTATTAAAAGTGTGGACAATTTTGTTGACGTCAAACAACGTTTGACAGACGAACGGGTTAGGCCACGAGCCCTTTTACTCCCTGTGTAAACAAGACAGCGGATACTTTAGGTGACTCGTAATATGAGGGTCGCGGGTTCGAATCACCGTAACACCAAACATGCTCGCCCTTTCAGCCGTGGGGGCATTATAATGTTCAATCCCACTTTTTGTTGGTAAAAGAATAGCCCAATAGTTGGCGGTAGATGGTTGATCTGCCCACAGTGGTAACCATTAACTTGGTGTTGGCTTTATTACTGGTACAAAAATAAGTAAACAAGTATTAGGATTCGTTAACACACAATGAAATTATTTCTTCAATTGGAAAAGCTAATTCACTATAGAAACAGTTATTTTTTAACTTTGAACTAATGCCTTTACGTTAAAAGTTATTTCTATGAATAGCCTCCTTTTAAGCGGAAGAACACTCATTGTTAAAAACGGCTCTTTGCCAGTGCAAACGTTTTTATACACAAATTGTAACTGAGTTAAATACACCACAAGCTTTGAAAATTAAAAAAAAACTAACTCTTCAACAGATAGAACTGACGTTTGTTGAAAGATACAGTGAATTTGATGTCAGATCAAATCCAAATTCAGGATTACGTTTTCTATATGCAATACCTGAACAATGTAAATCTCGTATTATTTTTCGATTTATTTCGAGTGTGGCAAAAACTACGTTGCAACAACCAGTAATTCTGTCAAGTGGATTACTGAATCAGTTATTTGTTAAAACACCATAATTAAAAATAATGAATATATTTTAAAAACACCATAAAATTTAAATAAAATACAATTACCAGATAAAGTCCAAACATACGATTTCAGCTGTTACAACCTTACCACTTGATGATTTGGAAATGGTAAAAAAATCAAAAACAGAATGGTTGATTGTTCCACCTATGAATTTATTTTTAAATATTCGGTTTTTGCTTATATGATGATCATAATCGCTGTGATTTATAAATATAAGACTGATGTGATCTAATTATTCAAACTATATTGCTATTCAGGCCCGGCATGGCCTAGCGCGTTAAGGCGTGCGCTTCGTAATCTAAGGGTCGTGGGTTCGCGTCCGAGTCGCGTCAAACATGCTCGCCCTCCCAACCGTGGGGGCGTTATAATGTCACGGTTAATCCCATTATTCGTTGGTATAAGAGTACCCCAAGAGTTGGCGGTGGGTGGTGATGACTAGCTGCCTTCCCTCTAGACGGCTCGGTGCAGTGGGCTTACAACTTAATTACATGTTCATGAAACTGTAAGTGATTGCGGCCTTATGTTCCTTGACGGAATCGAGTGGTAAATGAATGAATATTTCTATTCGTGTGTGTAAAATTACGAAAATAATGTTCCAAATCCTAAATGAATTATTCTTAACGTAGATGTATTGACGGCTCAGTTAGAAAGTGATAATGTTAGTAACATTTATACTAGAATTGTACAGATTCATAGCACCTCCGTATTAAATATTGGTGCAAGTTATTTATAATTAAATATTAAGATGAGTCACAGAAAGGTCACCCTTAGGCCGTCTCTTTGTGGTAGTCTTCATACACCATTGAATAAAGAAATTAGAAAAAGAAGCATTTTATAGAAAAAACAATTTTTCTGGGAAGTACTGTACGGGAAAAGTGCTCGAATTGTGAAAATATATATTGAAAGTAGTGCCATCTATTGAAAAAAATGAGTTTTTTTAAGAACTCCTTTTTCAGTACTGTAACTTTATTCAAATCAGTTCACTTTTATCAAACCCTCGCGCACAACCCCAGTGAAAGTCGTGCTGTTGTTGTGGGAACAGAAATTCTTGTCGCACATGCCGTAGTTATTTTATTTTGTTTAAATCTTATACACCCAAAAGTGTGGCCTCGCATGGACAGGTGCTTAGGGCACTGGACTTGTAATCTCAGATGCGAATCCCCGTCACTCCATACACGCTCGCCCTTTCAACCGTATAGGCGTTATAAGTTAAGGTCAGTCCCACTATTCGTTGGTAAAAGAGTAGCCTAACAGTTGGTGGTGGGTGGTGATGACAAGCTGCCTTCCTTCTAGTCCAGTGGTTCTTAACCTGGGGTCACGGATGGTTTGAGAATTATTGGAAAAATCACGGAGCAGTTTGTAGTTTTTGTGACACGTGCCTGTAACTGTCCACCAATGAGAAACACGCTGAAGTGCGGCAGTTGAACCACGTCGAGATGCTTGTTGTGCAACCGTCTAATTTTGTGTAAAACTTTTCATATATTACAACGTTTTGAATTGCCTGAATTTTTTAACTACATAATATTAATATATTCGAACTTAAAATTTAAATATCAAAGTTGCCATCGTATTCAGAATATTTTCTCATTATATATAAATATTATATCAACTCTCACATTGAGTAAATAAGTAGGTATGATATTCAGTTATTCCAGGGATTTTACATTTGTTTATCACTTGCAGCATTTCTCATGGTCATTTATTTGTAACACTTTCAGTCAGTTAGGATCATTATATAGTTTTGTTTTATTCTACCTTTACACAAAGTTCACCATTACAAAAATTATTATAGGGGTCACGGTAATACCCTGGAGGGTTTCAGGGGGTAAGACGATGAAAAAGGTTGAGAACCATTGTTCTAGTCTTACTCTCCTAACTTAGGGACGGTTAGCGCAGGAAGTTCTCGCATAACCTTTCGCGAAATTCAAAAACTAATTCAATTCAACATGTAAGGTCTGCGAAGCTAGGGTAAACTGTATATAGTGCTCCCAACACAGTCTGGGTCTTATTCCCGTCTCTACCTCGATAAACTAGTTTTCATTATTTAATGATCAACCCTATAATATGTACCTCGGTGTTGGATATTTGTTTTGTGACTTCGTTTATTATTATTATTTCAAATATATTCATTGTTTATTTACTTTTTGATTTTTTTATAAAATTAAATTATGTATGTGTACAGACATACGTGCGTGTTTATTTTCATTGGATTTTTGCTTTAGTAACTTTTTATCTGGTTTCATTAAAATGTATTCGTGATGCTGCTTCTTCGTTTATTTATGTTTGATTGTTTATAGTTAAGCGTAAAGCTACACAATGGGCTATCTGTGCTCTGCCCACCACGGGTATCGAAACCCGAATTTTAGCGTGTAAGTCCGCAGACATACCGCTGAGCCACTGGGGGACATAGTTAAGCGTAAAGCTACGCAATGTGCCATTTATGTTCTGCGCATCATGAGTATTGAACCATAGCCTCGGCATGGCCAGGTGGTTAAGGCGTTCGATTCTTAACCTGGTTCGAATCCTCCTCATACCAAACGTGCTCGACCCTTTCAACCGTGAGGCCGTTATAGTGGTTCAGTCAATCACACTATTCGTTGGTAAAAGATTAGCCCAACAGTTGGCGATAGGTGGTGATGACTTGTTGCCTTCCCTCTAGTCTTACACTGCTAAATTAAGGACAGCTAGCGCAGATAGCCCTCTTGTGGTTTGGCGCGAAATTAAAAAACAATAAAGTTTTGAGACCTGATTTATAGTGTTGCAAATCTACAGACATACTGCTGTGCCACTAGGGGGCATATATATTTGTGTAACATTTAATTTTGTTGTGTAGAATTGCCCAGTAAAAAGAAGAGTATACAGTTATCTTCTGTTAACTAGAAGGTAATCATTTTGTTTTTCCTTTTTAAGGTTCTACAAGTCGGCTGAACTAACATTCGCGGATGGTTCTAGTGGCCCGCTAACACAACGATCTTACACATAATTTCGTTTCGTATTTCTCTAGTCTTTCGTATAAACAAAAACAGAATATACGTAAAACTAACAAACTCGTTGACTCATTAATGAGTCCATCTCAGTAACTGACTCAGTCAGTCTTAAGGTATTCTAGACTAAGTTACCTGTTATGCAGTTCAAACTGTTTTCTAAGTTTTCAGAAATGTTATAGTTATCAAGTCACTCGCTCTTAGCCGGCCCTGACTCTGGCCAACAACGATATAAACATATAAATGTAACAAATGAATATTAGGCCTAAGTTAAATACGCGATATACAACTAGTTTGTGTTGTTGTCTTACTACTGCTATGTATTGCAAGACAATTTGAATGACATTACAAATTTAAACGACTGAAAGGATCATAAGTATTTATTTATATCTACATGATATGCAGTCTGGTTGGCGAGAGTGGTAGGTTTACCATGGAATTTGTAATGTTGAATAATATACTAATTACACATATCTCGTTAATATATGGTGATACGTTCTGTTTATCAAATAGGCGGTATTTTGGTATGTTTTCTTCTAAAATATTCCAAATACAACAATATAAAGAACTACTAATTTCAGCTGGACTCTTAAATAAACATAATTCAGGCTGACAGTACGTTAATATTGCTGATAAATGTCTCAGATCTCGACGTTCACTTTTATATATATATATATATATTTAACTTATTCCATGTAATTCTACACGAATATTGCTTTGGCGTATATTTAGGCATTTGAAAGTTACTGACTATAATAAGGTCATCCAGTTGTTTCAGTTATTTTGAAAGCTTTTGAAATTTTTGTAATGGTTCAGATGGGATATACTTTTTATGGAAAATACATGACTGACGTTTTTAAATGTCCTTACATACGTGTCATAATGCGATGTCACTGTGCCGTTGTCATGTCTACTAATTCAATAAGTAATGCCTGAAACTATTATACACCTAGACTGTTATTAAATTATGCTTTGTAAATGTGTATTATAGATAGGCTTACGTGATTAAAAACTTCTCTGAAATAAAAAGAAATTAATTACAGAAAAGTGCTTGTTTATCTAGGTTGTTATTTATCGTATATATAAATACATTAATGTAAACTATGTTGTTTTAGTGCTGTGAAAATAGGGCACTTGGTATATGCTGACAGTATACTCTGTATAATGCAAATAATTAGATGATTCTATTAGCATGTGTGTATATTGACGTCAGTTTCAAGCGTCTGTTAACTGATAGATTAAGTTCTTCTTTACGCCTACATATCAACTTTTTCATAATGTTGCTGTAGTAATACAAACAGTACTTGTTTTATTGTACTGCTTCTGTACTCAATTTATCAAGCATCCCTAACGTTTTCAGCTTTGAACTTCCAGGCAAACATGTCACTCGCCATGGTTTTGTCCAATGCCAACAGATGGTGCTGTTCTCATTGCTACTTTTATTATTGTTAATGAAGATACATTGATAATTTGTTCTGCAAAACTTCCATTCTATGGTACGTAACGTTTGGTACTGTACCGATTATTTTGAAGTTTTTATTTCTTTGTTTTATCATATCTGAAACCCGTTAAACAGAAAGACCTCACGCCAGCCCTTGTGACGTACTGAAAGCTACAGTAAACATGATAAATATCGTATTGCAGTTGATAACTCGTACTACTAAGTACACTAGAGTGCCCGGTAATACTATAAAAATTAAAATATCCTCACTAAATATCGTTAATGTGCAAAAACGTGGTGTTTTTAACACGTGTTGGTATGGCATAAACTATCTTAATGTTCAAAAGCTTAAATGCCCGGTATATTCAGGTGGATAAAGCATTCAACTCGTAGTATGAGAGTCGCGGGTTCGAATCCCCATCACACCAAATATACTCGCCCTTTCAGCTATGGAAGCGTTATAATGTGACGGTCAGTCCCACTATTCGTTGGTAAAAGAGTAGCCCAAGAGTTGGCGGTGGGTGGTGATGACTAGCTGCCTTCCCTCTAGTCTTACACTGCTAAATTAGGGACGGCTATCACAGATAGCCCTCGAGTAGCTTTGTGCGAAATTCCAAAACAAACGAACATTTCACTGAACCACTCTGTTCTTCTCACAACTGCTGTCTTACTCTTCATTCGAAAACAACATGAAGGTTTTCTTACTTTCATTATTATAACTTCATGTTATAAACTTCACTCTATAAATACCTATAACTTTTTCAGGATTATTATACTCCTTAAGTTCAGTTTATTGAGTTTTTCCAAATATTGCAAGTTTTATCTTTCAAATCAGCTAATTAACTTGCCTCTGACCATCTTCTTTTGAAATCCAGTTAAAATTGGCTCTTGGTGAGTGAAAGTACACTACTAAATTAGGGACGGCTAGCACAGATAGTCCTCGAGTAGCTTTGTGCGAAATTTCAAAACAAACAAACAAAACACAAATGTTACCCAGCAAGACTTTTTGATGCCAAGGTTCCTACTTCGTGATTATTTCCCCGGTAGGTAAGCGGTATGCCTTCGAAATGACAATGCTAAAATCAAGGGTTCCATTCCCCTCGATAGACATAGCGGATAACCTTATGTGGCTTTCATATAAGAAAAAAAACAAACTTGCATTTTAGGAATATAAAAACATGCGCGAAAGCACTAGAGGGAGAAATTCCGATAGAAAAAACAACAATTTGATATTGCTACTACTGTTCGATTGGTAACTAAGTATGGGCCTCAACTGTAGAAGTTACGACCTTTATCAACAATTCTATTAGTAAAACTCACCCACGTAAAAACCAACAGATGAAATTAATGAAACAAATATTGATCATCTGAACAGAGAAATACATCGTATTAAGTTTGTGTATTATTTTACCAGGAAAACATAAAATATTTAAGTTTAACCGTACGAAAGTTTTAAAACATAAATATTGTAACTTTTAGTCTTCAGACTGATTGTTGTCGAACTCAGTCGAAATGTGTAACCTAAGAAAGAACGTTTTACGTGAAGGCGTAAAACAAAGACACTCATAAAATAATGAGCACATGTAACACACTTAGATTTTTTTTTTCTTGTCCCCTTTAGGACGTAAACCAGGGAGGTCACTAGATAATTTAGTTGTGCCTGGTACTATAACGGTGTTAATGGAGATAGTTTATTCCTTGTCAGCGGAAGTAACCAACGACCACAGTGGTCAAATGAAAGTGGGGACCTCTCTTGGAACTCTAAACAAAATAATTCACGCGGAGTAAGTCTAGAAAAGCGAATTAAGAGTCGTATTTAAAAAAATTTTCTATGGTATATAGCTGGACGGAAGAAACATTGTCAAGAAGCTCTACTGTCTGGCTAATAACAAATGGATGTTTGTGCTTTGATAAAACTTGTTAAAAGCTCAAGTAATTTATTATCATCTTGCGGGTGAGGCGTCATTTCAAAAATGGCACAGGGCGTGTCGCGAAAATGTTTCAAACGGATATACTGTAGGTTCAGAACGTTAATGATAAGTTTAAACCTATGGATAGCTGATTATAATCCATACTTGGACACTGCTGCCCTCTATCTCTATACGGCACAGAATTACCATCTCTCTGAAGATTGTTTAACACTAATGAGATGCTGCTCCACTGTTAAGACAAATAAATCACTGAAACACACGGCCGACATGTCAATTATTATTATTATTTTCGATATGTAATTACAAAGAAAAATTCATGAAGTTCTATTCACAGTTATTTCCCGTGAACATCTAGTCTTTTAATCTTCTCAAATAGATCTTAAGTCGTCGTCAGCTCACGTTTAAATCAGTGTTGATTGACTTTTGAAAGCAAATAAGGGTAGGAGGGGGATGAACTGTACCGGTTTTAAAACCCCCTGTAAACTGTGCAACAGAGCAATAGTTCCTCATCACCTGCCCCCCCCCAGTGGCTCAGCGGTATGTCTGCGGACTTACACGCTAAAATCCGGGTTTCGATACCCGTGGTGGGCAGAGCACAGATAGCCCATTGTGTAGCTTTGTGCTTAACTCAAAACAACAACAAAAAATCTTTTATTTATTACGTACTCTTAAGTTTAGGGCATCCCTTAGTTTTCTCGTAGTCATTATATACTTTATCTTAGGACAACTTAAGAGTTTTTTATGGTTAGTACGACGACTTTTGTTTGTTTGTTATGAATTTCGCGCAAAGGTCCTCGAGGGCTATCTGCGCTAGCTGTCTCTAATTTAGCAGTGAAGGCAGATAGTCATCACCACTCACCGCTATTTGTTGGGCTACGCTTTAACCAACGAATAGTGGGATTGACCGAAACATTATAACGCCCCCACGGCTGAAGGGGCGAGCACGTTGGGTGTAACGGGGATTCGAACCCGTGACCCTCGAATTACGAGTCGAGTGCCTTAACCAACTGGCCATGCTTGGCCAGTACAAAGCCTTTAACAGTTATTTATGGTCGTTATAAATACGTTGTTTTACTGTTTGGACAAGCTTAGAAAGAATTACATATATTTTAGGTTTAATCTTCTTTATAACTTTCAAAATCATGAACAAAGATTAAATATTTTCACTAGTGTTATAGCTTCATGAAGAACAGTCTTGTGTGTTTGATAAAAAGATATATTGTTTTTAAATATATACACCAAATTTTATTTATAATTTTAAGAACTTATGAGAAAAGCAACAATGAATTATGTGTTTGAACCACATTACATCTGCTGTATCCATTACTGGGATGTAATGGGACAACATCTATGACTTTGAACTGAACTTAGGACGTAAATAATTATTTATTTAATTTATTTGTGAAACAGTTGTTTGAAATTTCAAATGACATCAGTGAGCTCTCGTGACCAAGCTCGGACATTTTTACACAGTTTATAAACATTTATAAACTCAGTGAATCTTAATCACATTTATAATGTAAACTTTTCACGGTTTTTTTGTGATAAATATGTGAAAGAAATAGCTTTAATTACTATTAGAAGCTTTAATATTTTCCTAATTTTGTGAAAGTTACTTTTTCTTATCTTTAGTATATAAAGAGCAAACCCTTTCACATTTCTGCAGCAAAGTATAGTAGAAAGTAGTCTGATCACATTAATATTGTCGTAAGTCTCTGTGTATAGTAAAGTAAAATATATGCTGCGTTGTTTGTACAGACGAATTTGTGCAAATTGAAATACAGCTGAATCAAATTATTCTGAAAAGATAAATAGTGTTTGGAAACGCAATGATCTAACTCTGAAAACTTTAGATCCATTTAAATGAGGACCTCTTGTCTCTTACTTTCAGTCAGACGTTGAAATGTCCTCTTGTTGATTGTAAAGATTAAACGTGTCTAGTGTATTTGTCCCATGTGCCAACCGTCCTTAGAATTTCGTTTTCTGTAATGCGATATTTCTGTTTTCAGTGTGCGTGGGAATAATATTTCGTAGCGAAACACAGAGCAGTTAATGCGTAATGTGACATGCGATTTTCATAAGACATAGAGAATGTGGCAGTTTTCTTTAAAACCATGTAATTATTTAACAAAGGTTTGAAAATGTAGAAATCGTTAGATTCTATGTCGCGCTTCTAAAAGGTGAAGTAAACTTGTTGAAAGTTATTTATATCAGTAATTATTAAAAACAAACAAACGTTTTTCTATAGCATACGTTATATTCTGGCCAAAAGGTTCATTAAACTTATGGATTAATTCAAAATGATTTGGTAATATTAATACTTTGTTGAAAAACGGTATATTTTGAAAATCAGTTCCAACAGTACAGTCGCTGTTTACGATTTGTCATTAAGAAATTTAATTAATGTAAAATCTTTGTTTCATGTGCTTCATGTTTTTGAAAATTAGACCGACTATTTAAATATTTTATTAATAAAAGGTTTTTCCCTACAATATTATTATTATTTTTTATCAGTACTGTAGTGTAGCGCTTCTTACGTCACTTAAAGTTTACTTAATTTGATGTACCTAATATCGAAATGTGTAGTTAAAAATGGTTGCTTCCTTCTAGCGTTTCCAGGCAAGTTTTACTCCTTCTTTTAGTGTTAACAGTAAAAATTTTGTTGAAAACTTTGTTTTTAACAATGTACAACTTTGAATAAATTCCTAAATCTGTAATGCCTTCTGCTACACTAAAATGTTTCATTACATAAAATTCTGTTTAAATGTACGTTAGGTTGACTTACGGTGTTTTCTGTTACACATGCTAGATGACATTATCAGTATCGTATATCAGGTTCCCGTATATCCTAGGATGTCGGATGTTTAGTAGTTTGTGTACAACTTGATAAATATGTAAACTAATTTATAAATTTCAATCGTTTATTTTCGTATCTAACGAAATAAACTATTATAATTTAGCTTTTATTATGTTATAAATTACTTTATGTGACGAATCGTGTATATTACAGAAATTTCTTATTAAGCCCAAAGTTGGAAGTTTCAATTGTTTGGAAATAAGATTATTGATTTTTTGTACCAAAGGAAATGGATTTGAATAAATAGCAAATTTCCTGTTTGTTTCTTTTTTGTCCTTTAGTATTTTTTTCATAATATTTTTCCATGATAAATGTAAAAAAAAGAAAAGTTTGTATTATTAGTTTCGTAATTTCTACAGGTTTTTGCTGTTGAGTTTGAGTCGCTTATGTTTTTTGTGATATGTTTTAGGCTGACTCCTTAACTTTACCACCATCAAGTGTTTCACACTGTGTATCGAAAGGCAAATCTGAAGTAAGTTATATTTTTAGAAAATGTATTCAATATATATATACATAGTTTACTTTTCATCATTAGCTAACTTAGTTTTGTACAGTAGTTTCTTTTTTAATTTAACCATGATTGTGTTTAAAGAATTACATACAATTTTTATTAGTATTTGTCTGTACAGGCTCGATAAGGATTTGTTATACAAGTGTTATTTTATAGTATGCTTAATGTTGTAAACATAATTGTCTTATCAAATTGTTTCTTGTAACACTGATATGTTAACAAAAAAAACCCATAAAAACAAGTTTAGAACAAAATAATTATTAAAACTTTTTTTCAGATTTAAAACTAGACTTGATAAATACATTTAAATGAATTACTTTATCTGTTAGATTAATTACAGTAACACATTGTGTATTAAATTTCACAAATATGCAAGGATATTCTTTAAAAATTAGAATCACTTGACTACTTGTGGGTTTAAAACTAGTACCTAATCAGATCTTTGTTGTGTCTCTGATAAAGAGATAATTGTTTGTCATTTTCAAATAGAAAACTTGTGTGCATTGTTTTTACAATATTTGTACAACCAAAATCCTGGCATTATATTTATAACTTGAAGGTCATAAAATTTTCTAATATTTATAAGTTAATAACTTCTTGCTATCGTATAGTATGTTTCCTAATATATTTTAATATTGTTTTACTTTATTAACATTTGCCATATAGTTTTATCAGCTTTTTTACAGAAGTAACTTATCTATCAACTTATTGTGACTTCACTAAAAACCCACAGCATTTTCATTTCTGACTTTAACTGTCAATATTGTTAATTATTTAATTGTGTTCCTTCAGTTTTTTAAGCAGTTAACTCTTCACAATATAATTCTGGATTTAGATATTTAAAAATACTTTTATGAATTTAGTACCACCACAACACTCCAAAAACCTCCTTCTGTCTTGGTGGGTCCTCTCCTTAAGAATATCCATTTTCTCTTTCACCCCAACCTGAGTGATACTTTTTTCAGTTTCTAACAGTGCCAAGAATAGAGGGTTATTTATCTCTGAAATGTATGGTTGGTTTCACTTATTTGTGCTACTCAACCAATTTATTTCCTGTAGAACAGACAAGAAAAAAAATATTTAGATTATAATGTATGTTCTTTTCTCTCTCATTATTGACCACCTTGAAATTTGTCATTGTGAACAACTAGTGTATTTTAAGGCTGTTCTAAGAAACACCGTGCTATATTTCATTGATTATATCTTCTTGAGTTACTAAAAAAAGCTTATATAAACCTTATTTTTCATGTTTTTGTTTCATGTTTTGTACTCTTGCTTAAACACTTTGAGGATGATGGTACCTTCCGTGTAGAGGAAGACCTCAGTAAGTCCTTCTTGTGTATGTACATTAACCAGTGTGAACATGGTAAACTACAACTATATTTCACAAATGATACATGGGAAGACTTTAAGCCAATCAGATCACTTTGACAGTAGCTTTAGATCTGGAAAAACCTACAGTTGAATACAGCAGTCTGCTCTTGCTGAGAGATACTCAGAATCAGTAACAGTGTAAGATATTTCATAGCAGCACTAACTTCCAGAACTTATATTGGGAAGCAAGAAAGTTGGCAATCATTGGTATACCTGAATTATCACTATTTTCTGTAGGACCTTTCAACATCTACACCACATATTAAGCTTACCTTGATAGACAAATCAAATGTCACACATTAACCTTTCTTGACTACCTTCTGGTGTATGGCATATGTCTTGGTAAAGCTATAAAAACAGCATGATGCAACCAGCCCTTAGCATGGTTAATAAATAGTGCAGAGTTACATGATTGGTCATTAAACCTATCAAAGTGAGAGTGGATACTTATCAATAGATATACTTATGAGGACAAACCATCATCATTACCTTTTGTGGGAACTTCTATCTCTGAGATTAACCTTTGACAGAAAACTCACCTTTATACCACATTAATACGGTGATAATCAGATCTACTAATGTGGCAGAAGAAAACAAAAAAATTAACAGCTTCATCCCTATATGTTCCACTATAGTTTGAACTTCTCTATTATGTACTGTCAGCAATTGGTATGAGTGCTACATATCTAGATAATATTGAGAAAAGACAATTCTCCTGCTTAAGACTGGTCATGATTTATACTTCGGCCAACCCAATTAAAGCCTTAATACATCTTGCAATTTTTAGTTGAGACTGTCAGTGGTCTTGGTCTTAGTGAGATGGAAGCATCACAGTTTCATGGTGTTCCTCCAGGGGTCTTTGAGGCTGAAATTGAGGAACATTTTTGACATTCTCTAGGGAATTTAGATTTACTTTATCCTGCACCAACTTTTAGTCTGTTGGCTTCTCAACCCCATTGTGGGACAGTCCAACTTTTAGTCTGTTGGCTTCTCAATCCCATTGTGGGACAGTAGTGAGTTGACAGACTTGCAGAACTGAGTCTGTCATCATCAGGAGGAAGCAAAATCCAACTTTCAAATAATACATCTGCTCCTTGAATTTTAGGTTTCTGTGGTAGAGTTTGTAGTTAGCCTGAATATGTCAATCTTTCGTGATGGACCAGTGTAAGTCCACAGATTTACAACTCTAAAATTCAATGTTTTTTTTTTCTCTTTTCACATCACTTTGTTGAAAGACTCTGAGGATCATCATATTCTTTAAAGATGAGGTGAAACTATTGTTTCATGCACATTGATTCATCTCTCAGCTTTATACATTCATCCCTGTTTTCATTGGCATTTTAAAGCTCATTGAATCTTACAGGCGGTCATAGTTCTGCCCCTGTTTGTGGGTTTTGAATTCCTGACGTCAACCCCTTTGTACACTAGCACCCAGAATAGATTTTTGTCTACAACCATTATGTTATTGTTTGCTTTCGGGGTTTATGGGAGCTTGGCTTCAAGAAATGTCAGACATGTGGTCACTTTAATCGTAGATTGAGGAAACATTGCATTTCTTTGAGCCAGGATTAGTCATTCATTTCACATTTTTATTGCTACTTCATTACATCCTTATTCTACTTTTAGGAATAACAAAGGTGAACTTTATTCTCAGGTCTGAGGCATCTGTTCTTGCTTCAATTCAGTATGTCATAGGTCTGGCTGTTTATTCATTTTTCATCACATTTCTCAGTTGAGCTCAACCTCTCAGCCCCATGCTATGGAACAGGAAGCCTGATGCCTACCTGCTTCTCCCTTTCCCACTGCATGGATGGTTATTTCTCTTCTGGGAATATGTGAACATCACTCAAATTCTTCATGCCTTTGGAACAAGAGCACAAGAGATCCTATTGGTCTTAATGTGACCAAAGGATCATAATGACTCACTGGATTTTTCAGGTTCTTTACTCAGGATTAATTTTCAATCTTGAGGGATTGTTAAATTGCAATACTACGAAGATATGGGTTCTTTTACTGCCACCTTGTCCAGAGTTTCACCTGTTCAGAAGTCCTTGCTTCAGAGATGGCTTGCATGTACCAACAGTTAAGTGATAAGGTTTCCTTATACAGTGTTTCAGTCCATCGTGCTTTACAAAAGTCAATATCTCATTATTTGGACTTATGAAGTGAACAATTGTCTGGCTTCACTCTGTTTATTTTATGGTGATGTCTTGTTTCTTATGAAGGAGGCACTTTGTCTGTAGTTTTTGTTTTCACATCTTGGGCCCCTTTCTTAGGACCACTCCTATCATATCACCATACTTGCTTACCATGTTTTATTGGTGATTACTGCATTAGCAGATCAATTGTTCCAACCCAAATAGATTCTCTGAACAGAATAGATGCTGCATCACAAGGTTCTATTGGAGTTGCTCTCGTTTTACAACTCTGGTTGATGTGTTGGTCTCTCTTTGGAATACCCAATTATTTGTAATTTGGTTTCCAACATCTGCTCATTGAGCATTGTGTCAGAATGGGAGAGGATTACAACTCTGGGTCTTCTTTCCAATTCATATGTTACCCAAGGTACTAAAATAATTTTTCCAACCCATTTTCTGGACTTGTTGATAGAATTGTATTGACAGCTATACTCTTCTCTCTACTTTTGCTATACTTTCAGGATGTCTGTTTCTTCTTAGAACATCTCTGTGGAGGCAGCTATGATTTGGCATGGTACATCTGAGTATCTAGAAGCACAAGCTACAGACATAAAAGTTATGCAGTGTTTTGCACAGCATCAAGGTTTGATTTAATGCTGCCGTGTATCTGTCTTAGTCTTATGATGGACATTTCTTGACATTAATGACACGCATATCGGCAGCAATGAATTAAGAGAAAGTTGAACCTGTTTTGATCAGTAGTGGCAACAGTTTTTTTCTTTTACTTTGCTATTTGGCTAGGGTTTTTGCATCTTCCTTAGTTGCCCTGTATAAGGTGGTCTTTTTTAACTATAACTTGACACTCTTTTGATATCATTTTAATCCCCAGTTCTCTCCAAATTTTTCAAGTTGCTTTGGGTCCTAGGTTCCAAATGACCATTTCAACTACCTAACTACTGGTACATTAAGGTTATATTACAAGTCCTTTCTCAACATCTGTTTGTGACCTGATTCTCATGTGCCATGTATCATCTTTACCTGATTGTTTATATTCATTGCTGATAATATACAGATGGCATTAGATGGAGTGGTTCGTCTGGAGACTAATTTATCATTCTCTTTGTGTCTTCAAACCAGTTATTCTTATCAAGGACACTGTAAGACAGGGAATAGGATGAATCCTATTTACTGACCATTATTTCTTATGTTCATTGAGGATTTTGAAGGTTTTGTTGCCCATATTAATACATTCAGAGACACTAGATAACTTGTTATTCTGGACTTTTTTTTTAAGGCAAGAAATCTTCTGTAAGTCGTGTTTAATAAGATTTGTCACATTTCTATGTCCTTATCAGTCCAGCTAAGTTGCTCACTGGAGGTCATTCCGTAGATTGGTACATGGACCTCCTACTTTACTTTAGTCTCATATTATTTGGATAATTTGGCAGTATCTTGATATAACAGTTTTCATCTATCTCCTGTTGCTATATTAAGCACTCCCACTTGATTTTACAGTAAGGTGAGTATTTTCATTGTTTTTTGCATCGTTTCCACAGAATCACATTGTGCTTTTATCAAATCAATTCTACTCTGGAAACTACAAACTCAATATACTTAGTATAGGTTGAGGCAGGCTTTGTAGGAACGAATGGTTCCATAAAACCACCTAGAGGCTGACTGGTTGGTATTACTCCACTATATTAGATCACCACTCATGGACTATCATGAGTAAAGCATAAAAAAATCCTCCCTGTCCTTGCCAATCATTCGATTCAATGAAGTGGAGCTGATTTGCTTTTAACAACTTAAAGAATTTAGTTCACTTATTGCCTTGTTTCCAGAGCAGTGTTCCTCAGCAATCCCCAATGAGAACTAACTCTCAGGTTTTACTAGTGGAGCTACAATGTCCTCACCACACATGCTTTCAAGTCATTGCAGTGGTGGGCAGAGGCTTTTTTTCCCAGAAGTTAGAGTGAATTCCTCAACTCTTGGAGAAAAGGACAAAGTTGTGAGCTCTCCTTCCTGAGTCCCAGAATTTTATTTTTTCCCAGATGCTGGTAGGATAGGTACTAATCTATGTGGGAACCTACTTACAATAGTGGTTCAGGTTTGATGCTTGTTTATCTAATTAGGTTGACTATGGCCTTTCTTGTTGATCAATATTTGTTTAGTGCATATTCCATGGAAGAGGATGCCCACACATGGATATAGAGAGTGTGTTGTCATATTGGCATAGCTATCACTGTGGGTTATAGAAACCGTAGCCTTATAACTTCAATCTCAAACAGTGGAACATCATATATCTGATTGGGGTCTTGACCAGCAGTAATAACAACTTGTAAAATTCCACTCACAGTACATGACTTATCTTCTGAGAGAAAACATGCCTTTTCTGGATGTAATGCAGTTCCCTTACTTGGGTGTCTATCCTCTGTTGACACATCCATGATGTATGCAGATGCTCTTGGTATGGATAATGCCCTCACTGTCCCCTCTGTCTTATCAGTGTTGGATTCCAGCTGTAAGTGTGGGATGAGGTAAGTGTGTTTTGAAAGTTAACATTTTCTTAAATGAAACTTGTTTTTTCCAGAACTTACCTCTTTTCACACACTCTCATTGTTCGTCCTCATTACGAGCCAGTATCAGAGAATGAGATTGAGTCAGCTTTGAAAATGTGATAACATTGTCAGGTGGTTGTATACAGTACCAGTACAAGGTAGAGAGCACATTGATGTAGGTGGCAAGTGACAAATATCACAAAGGGGCAATGAAGTGAGATATAAAATATTGGAACAAGTTAGGAAAATTAGGCCAATGAATGAATAACAATAGACCTTAGTAGTTCAATAGTAGCTTTGGACGTGAGGGGAGTTAAGTATTGTTGGAAATACATTTTAAATTTAGGCTAACTTTCAATTTATGGACTGAACTGTGATGAACTATCGTGATTTGTTGTTTAACTAATCATTATTTGCCAAGAAAATTCTGATGATTCTCTCCAACATGAACTCATTGTTAGATGAACATGTTATGAATTAATATTATGGATATAAAGGGGTGTATCACTATTTCAAACAAATATTTGTTAGACTATTTGATCAAAGTATTTTCATGTACATTTTGTAGAAATGATTTTAGTAGGTTAAATAAACAACGTGATAGGCATGCAAATAGCATATCATGGAAACTGATGTTTAGTATTTCAGTTTAAATAATATTTTTTGGAACAGCACTATGACTGTAGAAATCACATCAGAGTTATTCAACCAATAGGAGAAGGAAATAAGTTGTATGTGTGTGGGACAAATGCTCACAACCCTAAAGACTGGATTATTCATGTAAGTTATCTCAGAAATTTAGTAATATTATTGTTATGGAAAATAATGATAATTCTGTATGAAAAGAAAAGTAATAATTTTGAAAAAAAAACATTTAATTTTGTTTGCTATGCTGTCATATTATAAAAAGTCACTTTTGAGTAGCTTTAAAGGTTTGTAAGACCCAAAGAACACTCTATTATTATTATCTATTAATAGGAACATTGAACTGAGAATCCATTATGTGGAAAATCCGATGTGCTTCTTTTTAGTGAACATCAGCATAATTCAATAAATAATTTACATGTCCAAGTGAAATGAATTACTGAAAACAAAAAACTTTACAAACAAGAAAATAAATGTATGGATGGGTAATATCATTCATTCAAAAACATTGTAAACATGGTAGTAGGGATGGGTAATATTATTCCTTCAAAAACATTATAAACATGGTAATAGGGATGGGTAATATCATTCCTTCAAAAACATTATAAACATGGTAGTAGGGATGGGTAATATCATTCATTCAAAACATTGTAAACATGGTAGTAGGGATGGGTAATATCATTCATTCAAAAACATTGTAAACATGGTAGTAGGGATGGGTAATATCATTCATTCAAAAACATTGTAAACATGGTAGTAGGGATGGGTAATATCATTCCTTCAAAAACATCATAAACATGGTAGTAGGGATGGGTAATATCATTCATTCAAAAACATTGTAAACATGGTAGTAGGGATGGGTAATATCATTCATTCAAAAACATTGTAAACATGGTAGTAGGGATGGGTAATATTCATTCAAAAACATTGTAAACATGGTAGTAGGGATGGGTAATATCATTCATTCAAAAACTTTGTAAACATGGTAGTAGGGATGGGTAATGTCATTCATTCAAAAACATCATAAACATGGTAGTAGGGATGGGTAATATCATTCCTTCAAAAACATCGTAACATGGTAGTAGGGATGGGTAATATCATTCCTTCAAAAACATCGTAAACATGGTAGTAGGGATGGGTAATATCATTCATTCAAAAACATCGTAAACATGGTAGTAGGGATGGGTAATGTCATTCATTCAAAAACATCATAAACATGGTAGTAGGGATGGGTAATATCATTCCTTCAAAAACATCGTAAACATGGTAGTAGGGATGGGTAATATCATTCATTCAAAAACATCGTAAACATGGTAGTAGGGATGGGTAATATCATTCCTTCAAAAACATCGTAAACATGGTAGTAGGGATGGGTAATATTTATTCCTTCAAAAACATCGTAAACATGGTAGTAGGGATGGGTAATATCATTCATTCAAAAACATCGTAAACATGGTAGTAGGGATGGGTAATATCATTCCTTCAAAAACATCGTAAACATGGTAGTAGGGATGGGTAATATTCATTCAAAAACATCGTAAACATGGTAGTAGGGATGGGTAATATCATTCCTTCAAAAACATCATAAACATGGTAGTAGGGATGGGTAATATCATTCATTCAAAAACATTGTAAACATGGTAGTAGGGATGGGTAATATCATTCCTTCAAAAACATCATAAACATGGTAGTAGGGATGGGTAATATCATTCCTTCAAAAACATCGAAAACATGGTAGTAGGGATGGGTAATATCATTCCTTCAAAAACATCATAAACATGGTAGTAGGGATGGGTAATATTCATTCAAAAACATTGTAAACATGGTAGTAGGGATGGGTAATATCATTCATTCAAAAACATTGTAAACATGGTAGTAGGGATGGGTAATATCATTCATTCAAAAACATTATAAACATGGTAATAGGGATGGGTAATATCATTCCTTCAAAATCATTGTAAACATGGTAGTAGGGATGGGTAATATCATTCATTCAAAAACTTTGTAAACATGGTAGTAGGGATGGGTAATGTCATTCATTCAAAAACATCATAAACATGGTAGTAGGGATGGGTAATATCATTCCTTCAAAAACATCGTAAACATGGTAGTAGGGATGGGTAATATCATTCATTCAAAAACATCGTAAACATGGTAGTAGGGATGGGTAATATCATTCCTTCAAAAACATCGTAAACATGGTAGTAGGGATGGGTAATATTCATTCAAAAACATCGTAAACATGGTAGTAGGGATGGGTAATATCATTCCTTCAAAAACATTGTAAACATGGTAGTAGGGATGGGTAATATCATTCCTTCAAAAACATCATAAACATGGTAGTAGGGATGGGTAATATCATTCATTCAAAAACATCGTAAACATGGTAGTAGGGATGGGTAATATCATTCCTTCAAAACATCATAACATGGTAGTAGGGATGGGTAATATTCATTCAAAACATTGTAAACATGGTAGTAGGGATGGGTAATATCATTCATTCAAAAACATTGTAACATGTAGTAGGGATAGGTAATATCATTCATTCAAAAACTTAATGGTAGGGAGGTATGTCATTCATTCAAAAACATCGTAAACATGGTAGTAGGGATGGGTAATTCATTCTTCAAAAACATCGTAAACATGGTAGTAGGGATGGGTAATTCATTCATTCAAAAACATCGTAAACATGGTAGTAGGGATGGGTAATATCATTCCTTCAAAAACATCGTAAACATGGTAGTAGGGATGGGTAATATTCATTCTTCAAAAACATCGTAAACATGGTAGTAGGGATGGGTAATATCATTCATTCAAAAACATCGTAAACATGGTAGTAGGGATGGGTAATATCATTCCTTAAAAACATCGTAAACATGGTAGTAGGGATGGGTAATATTCATTCAAAACATCGTAAACATGGTAGTAGGGATGGGTAATATCATTCATTCAAAAACATCGTAAACATGGTAGTAGGGATGGGTATATTCATTCAAAAACATGTAAACATGGTAGTAGGGATGGGTAATATCATTCTTCAAAAACATTGTAAACATGGTAGTAGGGATGGGTAATCATTCATTCAAAAACATGTAAACATGGTAGTAGGGAGGGTAATATCATTCCTTCAAAAACATTGTAAACATGGTAGTAGGGATGGGTAATATCATTCCTTCAAAAACTTTGTAAACATGGTAGTAGGGATGGGTAATATCATTCCTTCAAAAACTTGTAAAATGGTAGTAGGGATGGGTAATACATTCATTCAAAAACTTTGTAAACATGGTAGTAGGGATGGGTAATATCATTCATTCAAAACTGTAAACATGGTAGTAGGGATGGGTAATATCATTCCTTCAAAAACATCGTAAACATGGTAGTAGGGATGGGTAATCATTCTTCAAAAACATCGTAAACATGGTAGTAGGGATGGGTAATATCATTCCTTCAAAAACATCGTAAACATGGTAGTAGGGATGGGTAATATCATTCCTTCAAAAACATCGTAAACATGGTAGTAGGGATGGGTAATATTCATTCCTTCAAAAACATCGTAAACATGGTAGTAGGGATGGGTAATATCATTCCTTCAAAAACATCGTAAACATGGTAGTAGGGATGGGTAATATTCATTCAAAACATCGTAAACATGGTAGTAGGGATGGGTAATATCATTCATTCAAAACATCGTAAAACATGGTAGTAGGGATGGGTAATATCATTCATTCAAAAACATTGTAAACATGGTAGTAGGGATGGGTAATATCATTCCTTCAAAAACATCGTAAACATGGTAGTAGGGATGGGTAATATCATTCATTCAAAAACATCGTAAACATGGTAGTAGGGATGGGTAATATCATTCATTCAAAAACTTTGTAACATGGTAGTAGGGATGGGTAATGTCATTCATTCAAAAACATCATAACATGGTAGTAGGGATGGGTAATATCATTCCTTCAAAAACATCGTAAACATGGTAGTAGGGATGGGTAATATCATTCCTTCAAAAACATCGTAAACATGGTAGTAGGGATGGGTAATATCATTCATTCAAAAACATCGTAAACATGGTAGTAGGGATGGGTAATATCATTCATTCAAAAACTTTGTAAACATGGTAGTAGGGATGGGTAATGTCATTCATTCAAAAACATCATAAACATGGTAGTAGGGATGGGTAATATCATTCCTTCAAAAACATCGTAAACATGGTAGTAGGGATGGGTAATATCATTCCTTCAAAAACATCGTAAACATGGTAGTAGGGATGGGTAATATCATTCATTCAAAAACATCGTAAACATGGTAGTAGGGATGGGTAATATCATTCATTCAAAAACTTTGTAAACATGGTAGTAGGGATGGGTAATGTCATTCATTCAAAAACATCATAAACATGGTAGTAGGGATGGGTAATATCATTCCTTCAAAAACATCGTAAACATGGTAGTAGGGATGGGTAATATCATTCATTCAAAAACATCGTAAACATGGTAGTAGGGATGGGTAATGTCATTCATTCAAAAACATCATAAACATGGTAGTAGGGATGGGTAATATCATTCCTTCAAAAACATCGTAAACATGGTAGTAGGGATGGGTAATATCATTCATTCAAAAACATCGTAAACATGGTAGTAGGGATGGGTAATATCATTCCTTCAAAAACATCGTAAACATGGTAGTAGGGATGGGTAATATTTATTCCTTCAAAAACATCGTAAACATGGTAGTAGGGATGGGTAATATCATTCATTCAAAAACATCGTAAACATGGTAGTAGGGATGGGTAATATCATTCCTTCAAAAACATCGTAAACATGGTAGTAGGGATGGGTAATATTCATTCAAAAACATCGTAAACATGGTAGTAGGGATGGGTAATATCATTCCTTCAAAAACATCATAAACATGGTAGTAGGGATGGGTAATATCATTCATTCAAAAACATTGTAAACATGGTAGTAGGGATGGGTAATATCATTCCTTCAAAAACATCATAAACATGGTAGTAGGGATGGGTAATATCATTCCTTCAAAAACATCGTAAACATGGTAGTAGGGATGGGTAATATCATTCCTTCAAAAACATCATAAACATGGTAGTAGGGATGGGTAATATTCATTCAAAAACATTGTAAACATGGTAGTAGGGATGGGTAATATCATTCATTCAAAAACATTGTAAACATGGTAGTAGGGATGGGTAATATCATTCATTCAAAAACATTATAAACATGGTAATAGGGATGGGTAATATCATTCCTTCAAAATCATTGTAAACATGGTAGTAGGGATGGGTAATATCATTCATTCAAAAACTTTGTAAACATGGTAGTAGGGATGGGTAATGTCATTCATTCAAAAACATCATAAACATGGTAGTAGGGATGGGTAATATCATTCCTTCAAAACATCGTAAACATGGTAGTAGGGATGGGTAATATCATTCATTCAAAAACATCGTAAACATGGTAGTAGGGATGGGTAATATCATTCATTCAAAAACTTTGTAAACATGGTAGTAGGGATGGGTAATATCATTCATTCAAAAACATTGTAAACATGGTAGTAGGGATGGGTAATATCATTCCTTCATAAACATGGTAGTAGGGATGGGTAATATCATTCATTCAAAAACATTGTAAACATGGTAGTAGGGATGGGTAATATCATTCCTTCAAAAACATCATAAACATGGTAGTAGGGATGGGTAATATCATTCATTCAAAAACATTGTAAACATGGTATAGGGAGGGTAATATCATTCCTTCAAAACATCAAAAACATGGTAGTAGGGATGGGTAATATCATTCATTCAAAAAATTGTAAACATGGTAGTAGGGATGGGTAATATCATCCTTCAAAAACATTGTAAAACATGGTAGTAGGGATGGGTAATATTATTCTTCACGAACATTGTAAACATGGTAGTATGGATGGGTAATATCATTCATCAAAAACATTGTAAACATGGTAGTAGGATGGGTAATACATTCATTAAAAACATTTAAACATGGTAGTAGGGATGGGTAATATCATTCATTCAAAAACATTGTAAACATGGTAGTAGGGATGGGTAATATCATTCATTCAAAACATAACATGGTAGTAGGGATGGGTAATATCATTATTCAAAAACATTGTAAACATTGGTAGTAGGATGGGTAATATCATTCATTCAAAAACATTGTAAACATGGTAGTAGGGATGGGTAATATCATTCATTCAAAAACATTGTAAACATGGTAGTAGGGATGGGTAATATCATTCCTTCAAAAACATCATAAACATGGGTAGTAGGGATGGGTAATATCATTCCTTCAAAAACATTATAAACATGGTAATAGGGATGGGTAATATCATTCCTTCAAAAACATTGTAAACATGGTAGTAGGGATGGGTAATATCATTCCTTCAAAAACATTGTAAACATGGTAGTAGGGATGGGTATTATCATTCATTCAAAAACTTTGTAAACATGGTAGTAGGGATGGGTAATATCATTCATTCAAAAACTTGTAACATGGTAGTAGGGATGGGTAATATCATTCATTCAAAAACTTTGTAAACATGGTAGTAGGGATGGGTAATGTCATTCATTCAAAACATCTAAACATGGTAGTAGGGATGGGTAATATCATTCCTTCAAAAACATCGTAAACATGGTAGTAGGGATGGGTAATATCATTCATTCAAAAACATCGTAAACATGGTAGTAGGGATGGGTAATATCATTCCTTCAAAACATCGTAAACATGGTAGTAGGGATGGGTAATATTCATTCCTTCAAAAACATCGTAAACATGGTAGTAGGGATGGGTAATATCATTCATTCAAAAAACATCGTAAACATGGTAGTAGGGATGGGTAATATCATTCCTTCAAAAACATCGTAAACATAGTAGTAGGGATGGGTAATATCATTCCTTCAAAAACATCGTAAACATGGTAGTAGGGATGGGTAATATCATTCATTCAAAAACATCGTAAACATGGTAGTAGGGATGGGTAATATCATTCCTTCAAAAACATCATAAACATGGTAGTAGGGATGGGTAATATTCATTCAAAAACATTGTAAACATGGTAGTAGGGATGGGTAATATCATTCATTCAAAAACTTGTAAACATGGTAGTAGGGATGGGTAATGTCATTCATTCAAAAACAATCATAAACATGGTAGTAGGGATGGGTAATATCATTCCTTCAAAAACATTGTAAACATGGTAGTAGGGATGGGTAATATCATTCATTCAAAAACATCGTAAACATGGTAGTAGGGATGGGTAATATCATTCATTCAAAAACATCGTAAACATGGTAGTAGGGATGGGTAATGTCATTCATTCAAAAACATCATAAACATGGTAGTAGGGATGGGTAATATCATTCCTTCAAAAACATCGTAAACATGGTAGTAGGGATGGGTAATATCATTCATTCAAAAACATCGTAAACATGGTAGTAGGGATGGGTAATATCATTCCTTCAAAAACATCGTAAACATGGTAGTAGGGATGGGTAATATTTATTCCTTCAAAAACATCGTAAACATGGTAGTAGGGATGGGTAATATCATTCATTCAAAAACATCGTAAACATGGTAGTAGGGATGGGTAATATCATTCCTTCAAAAACATCGTAAACATGGTAGTAGGGATGGGTAATATTCATTCAAAACATCGTAAACATGGTAGTAGGGATGGGTAATATCATTCCTTCAAAAACATCATAAACATGGTAGTAGGGATGGGTAATATCATTCATTCAAAAACATTGTAACATGGTAGTAGGGATGGGTAATATCATTCCTTCAAAAACATCATAACATGGTAGTAGGGATGGGTAATATCATTCCTTCAAAAACATCGAAAACATGGTAGTAGGGATGGGTAATATCATTCCTTCAAAAACATCATAAACATGGTAGTAGGGATGGGTAATATTCATTCAAAAACATTGTAAACATGGTAGTAGGATGGGTAATATCATTCATTCAAAACATTGTAAACATGGTAGTAGGGATGGGTAATATCATTCATTCAAAACATTATAAACATGGTAATAGGGATGGGTAATATCATTCCTTCAAAATCATTGTAAACATGGTAGTAGGGATGGGTAATATCATTCATTCAAAAACTTTGTAAACATGGTAGTAGGGATGGGTAATATTCATTCAAAAACATCGTAAACATGGTAGTAGGGATGGGTAATATCATTCCTTCAAAAACATCGTAAACATGGTAGTAGGGATGGGTAATATCATTCATTCAAAAACATCGTAAACATGGTAGTAGGATGGGTAATATCATTCCTTCAAAAACATCGTAAACATGGTAGTAGGGATGGGTAATATTCATTCAAAAACATCGTAAACATGGTAGTAGGGATGGGTAATATCATTCCTTCAAAAACATTGTAAACATGGTAGTAGGGATGGGTAATATCATTCCTTCAAAAACATCATAAACATGGTAGTAGGGATGGGTAATATCATTCATTCAAAAACATCGTAAACATGGTAGTAGGGATGGGTAATATCATTCCTTCAAAAACATCATAAACATGGTAGTAGGGATGGGTAATATTCATTCAAAAACATTGTAAACATGGTAGTAGGGATGGGTAATATCATTCATTCAAAAACATTGTAAACATGGTAGTAGGGATAGGTAATATCATTCATTCAAAAACTTTGTAAACATGGTAGTAGGGATGGGTAATGTCATTCATTCAAAAACATCATAAACATGGTAGTAGGGATGGGTAATATCATTCCTTCAAAAACATCGTAAACATGGTAGTATGGATGGGTAATATCATTCATTCAAAAACATCGTAAACATGGTAGTAGGGATGGGTAATATCATTCCTTCAAAAACATCGTAAACATGGTAGTAGGGATGGGTAATATCATTCATTCAAAAACATCGTAAACATGGTAGTAGGGATGGGTAATATCATTCCTTCAAAAACATCGTAAACATGGTAGTAGGGATGGGTAATATTCATTCAAAAACATCGTAAACATGGTAGTAGGGATGGGTAATATCATTCCTTCAAAAACATTGTAAACATGGTAGTAGGGATGGGTAATATCATTCCTTCAAAAACTTTGTAAACATGGTAGTAGGGATGGGTAATATCATTCCTTCAAAAACTTTGTAAACATGGTAGTAGGGATGGGTAATGTCATTCATTCAAAAACTTTGTAAACATGGTAGTAGGGATGGGTAATGTCATTCATTCAAAAACATCATAAACATGGTAGTAGGGATGGGTAATATCATTCCTTCAAAAACATCGTAAACATGGTAGTAGGGATGGGTAATATCATTCATTCAAAAACATCGTAAACATGGTAGTAGGGATGGGTAATATCATTCCTTCAAAAACATCGTAAACATGGTAGTAGGGATGGGTAATATCATTCCTTCAAAAACATCGTAAACATGGTAGTAGGGATGGGTAATATTCATTCCTTCAAAACATCGTAAACATGGTAGTAGGGATGGGTAATATCATTCCTTCAAAAACATCGTAAACATGGTAGTAGGGATGGGTAATATTCATTCAAAAACATCGTAAACATGGTAGTAGGGATGGGTAATATCATTCATTCAAAAACATCGTAAACATGGTAGTAGGGATGGGTAATATCATTCATTCAAAAACATGGTAGTAGGGATGGGTAATATCATTCCTTCAAAAACATCGTAAACATGGTAGTAGGGATGGGTAATATCATTCATTCAAAAACATCGTAAACATGGTAGTAGGGATGGGTAATATCATTCCTTCAAAAACATCATAAACATGGTAGTAGGGATGGGTAATATTCATTCAAAAACATTGTAAACATGGTAGTAGGGATGGGTAATATCATTCATTCAAAAACATTGTAAACATGGTAGTAGGGATGGGTAATATCATTCATTCAAAAACTTTGTAAACATGGTAGTAGGGATGGGTAATGTCATTCATTCAAAAACATCGTAAACATGGTAGTAGGGATGGGTAATATCATTCCTTCAAAAACATCGTAAACATGGTAGTAGGGATGGGTAATATCATTCATTCAAAAACATCGTAAACATGGTAGTAGGGATGGGTAATATCATTCCTTCAAAAACATCGTAAACATGGTAGTAGGGATGGGTAATATTCATTCCTTCAAAAACATCGTAAACATGGTAGTAGGGATGGGTAATATCATTCATTCAAAACATCGTAAACATGGTAGTAGGGATGGGTAATATCATTCCTTCAAAAACATTGTAAACATGGTAGTAGGGATGGGTAATATTCATTCAAAAACATCGTAAACATGGTAGTAGGGATGGGTAATATCATTCCTTCAAAAACATCATAAACATGGTAGTAGGGATGGGTAATATCATTCATTCAAAAACATCGTAAACATGGTAGTAGGGATGGGTAATATTCATTCAAAAACATTGTAAACATGGTAGTAGGGATGGGTAATATCATTCATTCAAAAACATCGTAAACATGGTAGTAGGGATGGGTAATATCATTCCTTCAAAAACATCATAAACATGGTAGTAGGGATGGGTAATATCATTCATTCAAAAACATTGTAAACATGGTAGTAGGGATGGGTAATATCATTCCTTCAAAAACATTGTAAACATGGTAGTAGGGATGGGTAATATCATTCCTTCAAAAACTGTAAACATGGTAGTAGGGATGGGTAATGTCATTCATTCAAAAACATCATAAACATGGTAGTAGGGATGGGTAATGTCATTCCTTCAAAAACATCGTAAACATGGTAGTAGGGATGGGTAATATCATTCCTTCAAAAACATCGTAAACATGGTAGTAGGGATGGGTAATATCATTCATTCAAAAACATCGTAAACATGGTAGTAGGGATGGGTAATATCATTCCTTCAAAAACATCGTAAACATGGTAGTAGGGATGGGTAATATTCATTCCTTCAAAAACATCGTAAACATGGTAGTAGGGATGGGTAATATCATTCATTCAAAAACATCGTAAACATGGTAGTAGGGATGGGTAATATCATTCCTTCAAAAACATTGTAAACATGGTAGTAGGGATGGGTAATATCATTCCTTCAAAAACTTTGTAAACATGGTAGTAGGGATGGGTAATATCATTCATTCAAAAACTTTGTAAACATGGTAGTAGGGATGGGTAATATCATTCATTCAAAAACTTTGTAAACATGGTAGTAGGGATGGGTAATATCATTCCTTCAAAAACTTTGTAAACATGGTAGTAGGGATGGGTAATGTCATTCATTCAAAAACATCATAAACATGGTAGTAGGGATGGGTAATGTCATTCCTTCAAAAACATCGTAAACATGGTAGTAGGGATGGGTAATATCATTCCTTCAAAAACTTTGTAAACATGGTAGTAGGGATGGGTAATATCATTCCTTCAAAAACTTTGTAAACATGGTAGTAGGGATGGGTAATGTCATTCATTCAAAAACATCATAAACATGGTAGTAGGGATGGGTAATATCATTCCTTCAAAAACATCGTAAACATGGTAGTAGGGATGGGTAATATCATTCATTCAAAAACATCGTAAACATGGTAGTAGGGATGGGTAATATCATTCCTTCAAAAACATCGTAAACATGGTAGTAGGGATGGGTAATATTCATTCCTTCAAAAACATCGTAAACATGGTAGTAGGGATGGGTAATATTCATTCCTTCAAAAACATCGTAAACATGGTAGTAGGGATGGGTAATATTCATTCAAAAACATCGTAAACATGGTAGTAGGGATGGGTAATATCATTCCTTCAAAAACATCGTAAACATGGTAGTAGGGATGGGTAATATCATTCCTTCAAAAACATTGTAAACATGGTAGTAGGGATGGGTAATATCATTCCTTCAAAAACATCATAAACATGGTAGTAGGGATGGGTAATATCATTCATTCAAAAACATCGTAAACATGGTAGTAGGGATGGGTAATATCATTCCTTCAAAAACATCGTAAACATGGTAGTAGGGATGGGTAATATTCATTCAAAAACATCGTAAACATGGTAGTAGGGATGGGTAATATCATTCATTCAAAAACATCGTAAACATGGTAGTAGGGATGGGTAATATCATTCCTTCAAAAACATTGTAAACATGGTAGTAGGGATGGGTAATATCATTCCTTCAAAAACATTGTAAACATGGTAGTAGGGATGGGTAATATCATTCCTTCAAAAACTTTGTAAACATGGTAGTAGGGATGGGTAATATCATTCATTCAAAAACTTTGTAAACATGGTAGTAGGGATGGGTAATATCATTCATTCAAAAACTTTGTAAACATGGTAGTAGGGATGGGTAATGTCATTCATTCAAAAACATCATAAACATGGTAGTAGGGATGGGTAATATCATTCCTTCAAAAACATCGTAAACATGGTAGTAGGGATGGGTAATATCATTCCTTCAAAAACATCGTAAACATGGTAGTAGGGATGGGTAATATTCATTCCTTCAAAAACATCGTAAACATGGTAGTAGGGATGGGTAATATTCATTCAAAAACATCGTAAACATGGTAGTAGGGATGGGTAATATCATTCCTTCAAAAACATCGTAAACATGGTAGTAGGGATGGGTAATATCATTCATTCAAAAACATTGTAAACATGGTATTAGGGATGGGTAATATCATTCATTCAAAAACATTATAAACATGGTATTAGGGATGGGTAATATCATTCATTCAAAAACATCATAAACATGGTAATAGGGATGGGTAATATCATTCCTTCAAAAACATCATAAACATGGTAGTAGGGATGGGTAATATCATTCCTTCAAAAACATCATAAACATGGTAGTAGGGATGGGTAATATCATTCATTCAAAAACATTGTAAACATGGTAGTAGGGATGGGTAATATCATTCCTTCAAAAACATCATAAACATGGTAGTAGGGATGGGTAATATCATTCATTCAAAAACATTGTAAACATGGTAGTAGGGATGGGTAATATCATTCTTTCAAAAACATTGTAAACATGGTAGTAGGGATGGGTAATATCATTCCTTCAAAAACTTTGTAAACATGGTAGTAGGGATGGGTAATATCATTCCTTCAAAAACTTTGTAAACATGGTAGTAGGGATGGGTAATGTCATTCCTTCAAAAACATCATAAACATGGTAGTAGGGATGGGTAATATCATTCATTCAAAAACATCGTAAACATGGTAGTAGGGATGGGTAATATCATTCCTTCAAAAACATCGTAAACATGGTAGTAGGGATGGGTAATATTCATTCCTTCAAAAACATCGTAAACATGGTAGTAGGGATGGGTAATATTCATTCCTTCAAAAACATCGTAAACATGGTAGTAGGGATGGGTAATATTCATTCAAAAACATCGTAAACATGGTAGTAGGGATGGGTAATATTCATTCCTTCAAAAACATCGTAAACATGGTAGTAGGGATGGGTAATATCATTCCTTCAAAAACATTGTAAACATGGTAGTAGGGATGGGTAATATCATTCCTTCAAAAACATCATAAACATGGTAGTAGGGATGGGTAATATCATTCCTTCAAAAACATTGTAAACATGGTAGTAGGGATGGGTAATATCATTCATTCAAAAACATCGTAAACATGGTAGTAGGGATGGGTAATATCATTCCTTCAAAAACATCGTAAACATGGTAGTAGGGATGGGTAATATTCATTCAAAAACATCATAAACATGGTAGTAGGGATGGGTAATATCATTCCTTCAAAAACATCGTAAACATCGTAGTAGGGATGGGTAATATTCATTCAAAAACATCATAAACATGGTAGTAGGGATGGGTAATATCATTCATTCAAAAACATCGTAAACATGGTAGTAGGGATGGGTAATATCATTCCTTCAAAAACATCATAAACATGGTAGTAGGGATGGGTAATATCATTCATTCAAAAACATCGTAAACATGGTAGTAGGGATGGGTAATATCATTCCTTCAAAAACATCATAAACATGGTAGTAGGGATGGGTAATATCATTCATTCAAAAACATCGTAAACATGGTAGTAGGGATGGGTAATATCATTCCTTCAAAAACATCGTAAACATGGTAGTAGGGATGGGTAATATTCATTCAAAAACATCGTAAACATGGTAGTAGGGATGGGTAATATTCATTCAAAAACATCATAAACATGGTAGTAGGGATGGGTAATATCATTCATTCAAAAACATCGTAAACATGGTAGTAGGGATGGGTAATATCATTCCTTCAAAAACATCATAAACATGGTAGTAGGGATGGGTAATATCATTCATTCAAAAACATCGTAAACATGGTAGTAGGGATGGGTAATATCATTCCTTCAAAAACATCATAAACATGGTAGTAGGGATGGGTAATATTCATTCAAAAACATTGTAACATGGTAGTAGGGATGGGTAATATCATTCCTTCAAAAACATCATAAACATGGTAGTAGGGATGGGTAATATTCATTCAAAAACATTGTAAACATGGTAGTAGGGATGGGTAATATCATTCCTTCAAAAACATCATAAACATGGTAGTAGGGATGGGTAATATCATTCATTCAAAAACATCGTAAACATGGTAGTAGGGATGGGTAATATCATTCCTTCAAAAACATCGTAAACATGGTAGTAGGGATGGGTAATATCATTCCTTCAAAAACATCGTAAACATGGTAGTAGGGATGGGTAATATCATTCATTCAAAAACATTGTAAACATGGTAGTAGGGATGGGTAATATCATTCATTCAAAAACATTGTAAACATGGTAGTAGGGATGGGTAATATCATTCATTCAAAAACATTGTAAACATGGTAATAGGGATGGGTAATATCATTCCTTCAAAATCATTGTAAAGATGGTAGTAGGGATGGGTAATATCATTCCTTCAAAAACATCATAAACATGGTAGTAGGGATGGGTAATATCATTCCTTCACGAATTTTGTAAACATGGTAATAGGGATGGGTAATATCATTCCTTCACAACCTTGTAAACATGGTAGTAGGGATGGGTAATATCATTCCTTCAAAAAATATTATAAACATGGTAATAGGGATGGGTAATATCATTCCTTCACGAATTTTGTAAACATGGTAATAGGGATGGGTAATATCATTCCTTCACAAACCTTGTAAACATGGTAGTAGGGATGGGTAATATCATTCCTTCAAAAAATATTATAAACATGGTAATAGGGATGGGTAATATCATTCCTTCACGAATTTTGTAAACATGGTAGTAGGGATGGGTAATATTATTCCTTCACGAATTTTGTAAACACGGTAGTAGGGATGGGTAATATTATTCCTTCACGAACCTTGTAAACACGGTAGTAGGGATGGGTAATATCATTCCTTCAAAAAACATTATAAACATGGTAGTAGGGATGGGTAATATCATTCATTCAAAAACATTGTAAACATGGTAGTAGGGATGGGTAATATCATTCCTTCACAAACCTTGTAAACATGGTAGTAGGGATGGGTAATATCATTCCTTCAAAAAATATTATAAACATGGTAATAGGGATGGGTAATATCATTCCTTCACGAATTTTGTAAACATGGTAATAGGGATGGGTAATATCATTCCTTCACAAACCTTGTAAACATGGTAGTAGGGATGGGTAATATCATTCCTTCAAAAACATCGTAAACATGGTAGTAGGGATGGGTAATATCATTCTTTCAAAAACATTGTAAACATGGTAGTAGGGATGGGTAATATCATTCCTTCAAAAACTTTGTAAACATGGTAGTAGGGATGGGTAATATCATTCCTTCAAAAACTTTGTAAACATGGTAGTAGGGATGGGTAATGTCATTCATTCAAAAACATCATAAACATGGTAGTAGGGATGGGTAATATCATTCCTTCAAAAACATCGTAAACATGGTAGTAGGGATGGGTAATATCATTCATTCAAAAACATCGTAAACATGGTAGTAGGGATGGGTAATATCATTCCTTCAAAAACATCGTAAACATGGTAGTAGGGATGGGTAATATTCATTCCTTCAAAAACATCGTAAACATGGTAGTAGGGATGGGTAATATTCATTCCTTCAAAAACATCGTAAACATGGTAGTAGGGATGGGTAATATTCATTCAAAAACATCGTAAACATGGTAGTAGGGATGGGTAATATCATTCCTTCAAAAACATCATAAACATGGTAGTAGGGATGGGTAATATCATTCATTCAAAAACATTGTAAACATGGTAGTAGGGATGGGTAATATCATTCCTTCAAAAACATCATAAACATGGTAGTAGGGATGGGTAATATCATTCCTTCAAAAACATTGTAAACATGGTAGTAGGGATGGGTAATATCATTCATTCAAAAACATCGTAAACATGGTAGTAGGGATGGGTAATATCATTCCTTCAAAAACATCGTAAACATGGTAGTAGGGATGGGTAATATTCATTCAAAAACATCATAAACATGGTAGTAGGGATGGGTAATATCATTCCTTCAAAAACATCGTAAACATCGTAGTAGGGATGGGTAATATTCATTCAAAAACATCATAAACATGGTAGTAGGGATGGGTAATATCATTCATTCAAAAACATCGTAAACATGGTAGTAGGGATGGGTAATATCATTCCTTCAAAAACATCATAAACATGGTAGTAGGGATGGGTAATATCATTCATTCAAAAACATCGTAAACATGGTAGTAGGGATGGGTAATATCATTCCTTCAAAAACATCATAAACATGGTAGTAGGGATGGGTAATATCATTCATTCAAAAACATCGTAAACATGGTAGTAGGGATGGGTAATATCATTCCTTCAAAAACATCGTAAACATGGTAGTAGGGATGGGTAATATTCATTCAAAAACATCGTAAACATGGTAGTAGGGATGGGTAATATTCATTCAAAAACATCATAAACATGGTAGTAGGGATGGGTAATATCATTCATTCAAAAACATCGTAAACATGGTAGTAGGGATGGGTAATATCATTCCTTCAAAAACATCATAAACATGGTAGTAGGGATGGGTAATATCATTCATTCAAAAACATCGTAAACATGGTAGTAGGGATGGGTAATATCATTCCTTCAAAAACATCATAAACATGGTAGTAGGGATGGGTAATATTCATTCAAAAACATTGTAAACATGGTAGTAGGGATGGGTAATATCATTCCTTCAAAAACATCATAAACATGGTAGTAGGGATGGGTAATATTCATTCAAAAACATTGTAAACATGGTAGTAGGGATGGGTAATATCATTCCTTCAAAAACATCATAAACATGGTAGTAGGGATGGGTAATATCATTCATTCAAAAACATCGTAAACATGGTAGTAGGGATGGGTAATATCATTCCTTCAAAAACATCGTAAACATGGTAGTAGGGATGGGTAATATCATTCCTTCAAAAACATCGTAAACATGGTAGTAGGGATGGGTAATATCATTCATTCAAAAACATTGTAAACATGGTAGTAGGGATGGGTAATATCATTCATTCAAAAACATTGTAAACATGGTAGTAGGGATGGGTAATATCATTCATTCAAAAACATTGTAAACATGGTAATAGGGATGGGTAATATCATTCCTTCAAAATCATTGTAAAGATGGTAGTAGGGATGGGTAATATCATTCCTTCAAAAACATCATAAACATGGTAGTAGGGATGGGTAATATCATTCCTTCACGAATTTTGTAAACATGGTAATAGGGATGGGTAATATCATTCCTTCACAAACCTTGTAAACATGGTAGTAGGGATGGGTAATATCATTCCTTCAAAAAATATTATAAACATGGTAATAGGGATGGGTAATATCATTCCTTCACGAATTTTGTAAACATGGTAATAGGGATGGGTAATATCATTCCTTCACAAACCTTGTAAACATGGTAGTAGGGATGGGTAATATCATTCCTTCAAAAAATATTATAAACATGGTAATAGGGATGGGTAATATCATTCCTTCACGAATTTTGTAAACATGGTAGTAGGGATGGGTAATATTATTCCTTCACGAATTTTGTAAACACGGTAGTAGGGATGGGTAATATTATTCCTTCACGAACCTTGTAAACACGGTAGTAGGGATGGGTAATATCATTCCTTCAAAAAACATTATAAACATGGTAGTAGGGATGGGTAATATCATTCATTCAAAAACATTGTAAACATGGTAGTAGGGATGGGTAATATCATTCATTCAAAAACATTGTAAACATGGTAGTAGGGATGGGTAATATCATTCCTTCAAAAACATCGTAAACATGGTAGTAGGGATGGGTAATATTCATTCAAAAACATCGTAAACATGGTAGTAGGGATGGGTAATATTCATTCAAAAACATCGTAAACATGGTAGTAGGGATGGGTAATATCATTCCTTCAAAAACATCATAAACATGGTAGTAGGGATGGGTAATATCATTCATTCAAAAACTTTGTAAACATGGTAGTAGGGATGGGTAATATCATTCCTTCAAAAACATCGTAAACATGGTAGTAGGGATGGGTAATATCATTCCTTCAAAAACATCGTAAACATGGTAGTAGGGATGGGTAATATCATTCATTCAAAAACATTGTAAACATGGTAGTAGGGATGGGTAATATCATTCCTTCAAAAAACATTATAAACATGGTAATAGGGATGGGTAATATCATTCCTTCACGAATTTTGTAAACATGGTAGTAGGGATGGGTAATATCATTCCTTCACGAATTTTGTAAACACGGTAGTAGGGATGGGTAATATTATTCCTTCACGAACCTTGTAAACATGGTAGTAGGGATGGGTAATATCATTCCTTCAAAAAACATTATAAACATGGTAATAGGGATGGGTAATATTATTCCTTCACGAATTTTGTAAACATGGTAGTAGGGATGGGTAATATTATTCCTTCACGAACATTGTAAACAAGGTAGTCGGGATGGTATTTGAACTAGCCCTACATTATGGCACATGTACACAGTGTAGTAGAATGGGAACGGAACAAATAAATTAAACTTGATTGTTATTAAACAGTGATATATATTGCTATTTGCTAATTCTTTCCTGTGCTTTTATGTTACTTTGTTATTTGTATTGTTTCTGAAGAATCAATATTAGCCATCTCAAGATTTGATCAGTGATTACGAGAAAACCCACTTGTAGAGAAAAATATATATGTAAAAATGGCTCATTTGGGTTGAAACATTTTTTTATGTAAAGGAGGGAACAATGTTTCAATCTTCTTTGTGAAACTGACGATGATCGAAGAAGTTCGATATATCGTTCGCTCCTCTACGTAAAAACTTTCACAACCCAAACAATCTGATTTTACATATATATTCATCTCTACATTTATATTGTTCTTTATTTTAAAGTTTCTCTTTACATGTTTACTCATTTTTTAAGGTCGTGTTTCATTAGAATTGATTTTATTAAATTAAAAATTATTGCTGTGAACGATAGTTGACTAATGAAAGAAAAACTGTTCGCACATTAAATAACTGTTAAATACATTATTACACGTTTTGAATTTAAGTAACTTAATTCATGAAGTGAACCAGTCATCAAAGCTCAGTTGGTTTGATGTTACTCGAGTCAAATAAAGCAACAACTTGGGACTGAATATGAAGTGCTTCTCTGACACATCAATGTGAACTGTCAGATAAACAACAACTTGGGACTGAATATGAAGTGCTTCTCTGACACATCAATGTGAACTGTCGGATAAACAACAACTTGGGACTGAATATGAAGTGCGTCTCTGATACATTAATGTGAACTGTCCGGAAGGATTAACAAATTTGTTTTGTGATTAAATGTTATGTTTTTTGCAACACAGATTAAGAGATGAACACAGGATTGATAAACAGTTAAAAATCTTCATTTCTTAAATTTGTGTGAAACTAATGCTATATAAGAAGAACAAGCTGGAGAAAAGACCACAAGATGTTAAAAATAAAGAAAAAGTGTCCAAACTGGTAAAACGTGTGCCTGTAACAGAAATGTTATTATTATTTGTAAAATTTTGAGCAAAAGCTCTTAATTAGACAGTTTAAACCACGTTACACAGAGAAGAGGTTTAGACAGAAATGTTGAAGTGCTAGAACGTAAAGTGATTCTAAACTGTGTCTGTACTGCATGGAGAATTTCAACAAACATGCTGTTGAAGTAGTTCTGGGAATAGTTAGTTGTAACAATGGGAAACAAGTGTTAGAGCAATAGGAATTGGATTTTAGAAAAGGAACACAAAAAGTAATATGCATAAATTTGGAAAATGATAAAATAATAATAACAGTAACAATCAATGATATGTGTAGCCAGTGTGAAGTTTACAGTGGTGGCAGAGACATGCAGATGGAAGCTGTAATCACCTCAAAGAAAAATGTTTATCAGTTTTACATAATTCAAGAGAATATAGTTTTAATGTAGGTTTATATTGTAGACTTTCATTATCATACTTGTTGTAGGGGAGAAGCATGCAACATAAGTACATTCATGTCATCAAGTATGGGGGGAGAGGCATGCAACATAACAAGTACATTCATGTCATCAAGTACGGGGGAGGCATGCAACATAAGTACATTCATGTCATCAAGTATGGGGGGAGAGGCATGTAACATAAGTACATTCATGTCATCAAGTACAGGGGAAGAGGCATGCAATATAACAAGTACATTCATGTCATCAAGTACAGGGGAAGAGGCATGCAACATAACAAGTACATTCATGTCATCAAGTACAGGGGGACATTAACATAACAAGTACATTCATGTCATCAAGTACGGGGGGAGGCATGCAACATAAGTACATTCATGTCATCAAGTACGGGGGGGAGAGGCATGCAACATAAGTACATTCATGTCATCAAGTACAGGGGGAGAGGCATGCGACATAACAGGTGTGCTCATGTCATCAAGTACAGTTAAGGGGTCAATAATTGGATTCCTCTACATTTTACCATTGATCATAAAACATCATCCTATTTATCAAAAGAAAAGTTAGAGAGAATGATTTTCAGTCACAGTTATAGAAGCAAGATAAATATTTTGAGCTCTAAGCTCTTCTTCTCACTTAATGTTATTACAGTAACACAAGAACCTTTGCTGTTAAAATTCGTTATCTTTGCATTACATTATGTATCCTTATCTAGTTGTTTGTTAAGGTTATAACAAGAGTTATAATCCTGAAAAGAACTAGCTTTATGACTAGCAAATAGATGCTGAAGAGTACTGTAAGTTCTAAATATATATTGCCCGTTCAAAGATTATCTGTATCTCTGAAATGAAGATAGAGTTTCTGTTTAGATCTAATTATATTTGGTCATCCAAGGTGGATATCTAGCATTATGTAGTTTAACAGTTTTACAAAATGGAAAATATAAATTATACAGTGTACAATAATGCTCGAAAAACTGAATCAGTGTGTGGTTAATGGTGTAGTTCCCATTAACATCACTTAAAGCAAGGATTAAAATTTTTCAGTGTGTCACCATTAATAAGTGTATTTGGTATTGTAATAAACTTTGATGAAATTACTAATACAGCAGAGAATAATGTTAAGACATGATGATGTGAAATATCAAACCGAATTCCATCAGGAGCTACATCACAACACTTTATAAATATATTATGAAGTGTCAGTACAGTAGCACTTACTACCTTTATAAGTTGATAAATACAAGGCTGTACATTAATGACAGATATCGAATTATTTAATTCAAGCTTCAAGTCATGTGGTTATGATTTGTAAGAGTTTGAATATAATGAAAGACTATATTAAAGCCATTCAAACAGTATACAGAGTTATCTAAAGTGATTCTAATGTATATAAAAAAATCACTACACTTATAAGTATTTAAGAAATATCTGTATATCAGGCTTAAATTTGCAATTAAAAAACCGATTTATCATATCTTCTACGGGGTGGTCACTAGAAAAGCGGAAAATTTGTCAAACAGCTATTTATTTTTACAAAGTTTTTTAAAGGCATATGTTATATTACACTCATAGATGCTCAAAATGAATAAAATCATGCATTTTATTCATGATGTAAAGAAATCAAAATAGAAATGAGTAAGCACGCATTTTATTCATGATCTCATCTGACCCTCAAATGTTCCGCTTTTCTAGCGACCACCCTGTATTTTGTGAATAATACCTCTAATGTTTAGACACATTAAATTAAGCCTATTTTCTGTTATTAATCTTGTTAGTAAATGTCCCTTTACTCTGTCTTAGATTATGTTTCAGATTTTAAAAAATCTGGAAATTAATCCGTCCAGCCAAAACTCAGAAGAAAAGTATGTTCATCCTACTTCAAACTGTCAGTTAAGTTGAACACAGAATGAAGTTCACATACTTATCTTTTCAGTAGTGAGCTGTTTACATTTCTTTTTAGACTGAAGTCATTGATCTAAAAATAACTGTTGTATCACTTACTGATGTATCTACTGCACATTGCCCCGTATACGTCATCCTGCTACCTTCATAAGCTGATTTCAAAGAAACATCTTTATTGGGTTTTTTTAATACACCAAGTGCCAGTAGCCTAGTTTTCACTTGTTTCTTTTTTCTAGGAATATAACAAATTATCTTTCAAGATTCTCTTGTGCTTTATCATCAGAAACACACTTGGATCTTCAATTTGGATAACATAATTTTTAGAAATTTCTTTATTAGTCCTTTTTGGTTCACTATTTCATTTGTCAGTTGTATTAACTCTCTGATACTTACTCTTAAGTACAACAGCATAAGTTCCAGAACTGGTAGTTTTCAAAGGATCAGTTTCCATGTCATTTGTATTTTCAAGCACTGAAACCACTACATCATGGTCCAAGAGCTAATAGATTCTGCCTACTTTCCTTTACTTTACTGTGACATAATTTGAGTTCCTTCTTCAAACTAATATTTTTTCGTAACAAATTCCAATTTACTTTCCATTCCAATGGCAAATTCTTCCAAAAACACTAGACAACACTACTGTTGCAATCATTTAATGTATGCACATTGTTAATTAGATCACTATTTTGTTATTACCTAGTTTTTCAGCTTTGTAATTAAATTTCTCAAGTTCATCATTGGTATTGTCTTTAAGAATATTAGAATATGATGTGACATAAGAGAGCCATCTTTACATCTAGATCATATATATTGTTTTTAAATTGATGCATAACATACTCATACTTTATATTTACACATTTGATGTGAAGCCTTAATTGGCATGCAAAACAATAAATAACAATACTTTCACTATTGTATGGCTTGCTCACTGCAACTCACACTTCACACTCGTTGTAACAAGATGTCATCTCATCTTGACACATACTCTCTTGATACGTAACAAGGTTATATTTATAACCAAGCTTTAAATACAGTGAGGTTCCAACAATAATATGTATTGTTTATTATTGGCTGACAATTTCTGGTTCTCCCTACATTAAGTGTTTTTAAGAAACACCAAGTATCTGTGATAACCCTAATCTCAGTGGATTGTGATAAAACATCATTTACACTATAATTATGTTTGTTTTAGATTACTAACAGTTAATCATATTTTAAAAAAAACTGATACTTCACTTGAAACACACACCACCTCAGGGAAACTGAATGACATCATGGTTTTGATGTTTGAGTTATTAGGTAATAGAAACAAGCATTAAAAAGCTGAACAATAAATTCAGACATTTTGCTACAATATTTACCAATATTCCCAGAATTTATGACACCGTCATTACACAGATATTGCTCTAAAAAGAAATGTCATGGAGTATTGTAAGATTTTGATGCTCTATATAAAGAAATGCCATGGAATATTGTAAGATTTTGATGCTCTATATAAAGAAATGCCATGGAATATTGTAAGATTCTGATGCTCTACAAAGGAATGCCATGGAATATTGTAAGATTCTGATGCTCTACAAAGAAATGCCGTGGAGTATTGTAAGATTCTGATGCTCTACAAAGAAATGCCATGGAGTATTGTAAGATTCTGATGGCCTTTAAATACCATATGGATGAACAGTTTGAGCCATTCTTGAAAACATTTCTGTATTAAGAAATGTTTTCTATCAAGCAGGAACAAAGGCCTAATTTTTGAATACTAGGAAAATGAAAGGCACCTGGTGTTGACTCTTAATGTTATTATATATTAGCAAATTAGAACATTTCGATGTAGGATGTAAAAAGTTCTGTTATTGGGAATTTGATAATTCTGTATGTGATTGTTTGAAACTACAAATTAGTTTCACCTTAAACTGTTTTATGTTCAAATACTGCATATCTAGTTTTCAAAAAAAATATTTTATATTGTAAGCTTATTACATGTGTTGGTTTTCTGTAAGAATGCTCATTGGTTGAGAGTAGTTGGAATATGTGAAAAAAAGGGACAAATGCACTTTTAAAAACTCAATAACATTAATACATGTATAACGGTCACAGAAGCTGTATGTTATAATTGATTTTTATTTCATTTTTGTATTGCTCTAATACACATTCATTGTTGACACAACAGTAATTTGTAGTTTTTGACACTTTTTAAATTTTGTTTGAATAAATTAATATTTGAGAAAAGTTATAAATACTCTACTTTATTTCTCTTAAGACAAAATTTCCAGTTTAAAAAACAAAGTGTATTTTACACTAGTTAACACTAATCTCTTATGTAGATTCTGTTTTGTTACTAATGTTCTTTCTCAGAATTGGTTGCATCCTGTCAGAACTTGGTATCCACTTGTTTATTTCTTAGGCTAATCTATCACATGTAGGACAACATGAAAAGTATCCTGGTGTTGGAAGTGGAATTGCCAAATGTCCATTTGATCCAGAGGACAATTCAACTGGTGTGTGGGTTGGTAAGTTTCTGGTTGAAGCTTTCATCTGATATATTTTATTCACATTAGATATTATATTATCTGCCTTAGAAAACAGTATTTTTGAGGCATCAATTCTGTTTTTCTATCACTCACAGTTAAATGTTTTTCTATCTTAATCATATTAATTAGTAAAATGTATTGATTTGGGAAATTTTCTGGTTTACAGTGAAATATATTTACTTAACAAACTTATTTCCAAAGATTACTGATTTTAACATCTATAAATGTACTTGAATCTTGAGACTGAAATTCAGAAAATGGTAAAACAAACATTGTATTTTACAGAAAAATTTGAAATTCACCTTTAAAAAATGACTAGCCATACATATATCAAGTCAGCATTATGGGTCTTTTTTAAATATATTTTCTTGTTCATGTTTTAAATATTTAAAGATGTAGAGCTGAAAACTTGAAAACAATTTTTAATCATATGTTCAAATCTTAACATGCTAACTACAGCATTTTAATCAATATTGAATACAATTAATTTTGAAATTTTACTACTTTAGAATAGTGTTTAAAAGTTCCATGAAAATGATGTATTTTTGTCTTCTTCCAAAGATGTTAAAATTAATTCATTGCAAAAGAAAATAAAAAAAATTATATAATACTTTGATCACTGAACAAACAAACAAACATATTTGTATAACATGTTACGAGTAAACAACAATTATCTATAAATCAGTTTGGTTATTTTATCAGATTCTGATGTGTTACTGGGTCAGACTGAACAAACAAGCAAACATGTATAACATGTTACCAGTAAACAACAATTATCTATAAATCAGTTTGGTTATTTTATCAGATTCTGATGTGTTACTGGGTCAGACTGAACAAACAAGCAAACATGTATAACATGTTACCAGTAAACAACAATTATCTATAAATCAGTTTGGTTATTTTATCAGATTCTGATGTGTTACTGGGTCAGACTGAACAAACAAGCAAACATGTATAACATGTTACCAGTAAACAACAATTATCTATAAATCAGTTTGGTTATTTTATCAGATTCTGATGTGTTACTGGGTCAGACTGAACAAACAAGCAAACATGTATAACATGTTACCAGTAAACAACAATTATCTATAAATCAGTTTGGTTATTTTATCAGATTCTGATGTGTTACTGGGTCAGTGTTTTCAACTTGAAAGAAATGATTACTTGCCTTTTTTTACTATATGCTGCCAAGTGTAAACTTTTAATTTCCTGCCATGTAGCATATCATAAGTAAGCAAAAACTAGCTTGTTTTTCATTTTTACATAATTCGGTTTGATTCCCCTCGGTGGACTTACCAGATAGCCCGGTGTGGCTTTGCTATAAAAAACACGCCTACATATACACTTTTACATACTATTGTATTTGCATAATAGTAAAGATAAATTAGTTAAAATTTTATTTTGTTATAGCTGTGACAAAAGTGTGCCTTAATTTTCACAGGTAAACTCATTTTTTTACTTGTTTAGGTTTTTTTAAATAATGTTTGAAGAACTTTACTAACATTTTAAATGTGATCCTGCCTGTCGTAGGCCATATATTACATTGTGGTGACACAGCCAAGAGGTTATTCTGTGTAGTGTAAACAGTTCAGTTTTACAGATGTTAATCACAACACATTCTTTGCAGCTGATGTTGGTCTACCAGGGACATTGTTCTCAAGTTCTATTTTGTTTTAGAATACAATCTTGAGGTGTTTCTTCCAAACCTGTATTCTCATAATAAGACACCACTTAAACGTAATGGTAATTTCAGTTCTGTATTCTAATAGAGGTGTCACAATCAGCAATAGTTTTGTGTCAAATAGAACATAGCTGTAACTTCACACAATATTTCAGAAAAGTTATATTAAGTTTGTTTCCATGTGATTTTCTATACAACTAAAAGAGATGCATATGCTGATGAACTAACATATTATAAAGTAGCATGCACTGTTTTGATTAAAACTACCACTATTGTGAATTTCTTTATATTCCCCTGTATATGTGGGAAGTAACTTAAGTGTTTTATGACATGTGATGTATCTTAATTTATATATCGTAGTAAAGTTTTGTCTCTTAAAAATTTAAAATGTTGAAAGTGAACTGTTGGGAATAATATATATTATTAAGTAAAGAAGCATTTTGTGTGTGTAGCAAATAGATTACATTAAACATGGTTCAGTGCTTTTAGTCACCATGTCACTGAAGGAACAAAACGGTCAATAACTTTATATATTTCTTGTTTTTCTGTTACACCTTACTTTAGAGCTTGGGAATCCGGGAGATCTTCCTGGGTTGTATAGTGGTACCGTAGCAGAATTCACCAAGGCTGACACTGTAATATTTCGTACAGATCTGTATGATCCTTTAACAGGAAGAAGAGTTTACCCATTCAGCCGAACTATCAAATATGATTCAAAGTGGCTGGACAGTAAGCTCAATTTTGAATGTAGATTAAACATTAAACTGCTCATGTATTAGTGTTAGCAAACATTAAACTCCTCATGTATTAGTGTTAGCAAACATTAAACTCCTCATGTACTAGTGTTAGCAAACATTAAACTCCTCATGTACTAGTGTTAGCAAACATTAAACTCCTCATGTACTAGTGTTAGCAAACATTAAACTCCTCATGTACTAGTGTTAGCAAACATTAAACTGCTCATGTTTTAGTGTTAGCAAACATTAAACTGGTTATGTACAAGTGTTAGCAAACATTAAACTGGTTATGTACAAGTGTTAGCAAACATTAAACTGGTTATGTACAAGTGTTAGCAAACATTAAACTGGTCATGTTTTAGTGTTAGCAAACATTAAACTGGTCATGTTTTAGTGTTAGCAAACATTAAACTGCTCATGTTTTAGTGTTAGCAAACATTAAACTGGTTATGTACAAGTGTTAGCAAACATTAAACTGGTTATGTACAAGTGTTAGCAAACATTAAACTGCTCATGTACTAGTGTTAGCAAACATTAAACTGGTCATGTTTTAGTGTTAGCAAACATTAAACTGCTCATGTTTTAGTGTTAGCAAACATTAAACTGCTCATGTTTTAGTGTTAGCAAACATTAAACTGGTTATGTACAAGTGTTAGCAAACATTAAACTGGTTATGTACAAGTGTTAGCAAACATTAAACTGCTCATGTACAAGTGTTAGCAAACATTAAACTGCTCATGTACAAGTGTTAGCAAACATTAAACTGCTCATGTACTAGTGTTAGCAAACATTAAACTGGTCATGTTTTAGTGTTAGCAAACATTAAACTGCTCATGTACAAGTGCTAGCAAACATTAAACTGCTCATGTACAAGTGCTAGCAAACATTAAACTGCTCATGTAGAAGTGTTAACAAACATTAAACTCCTCATGTACTAGTTTTAGCAAATATTAAACTGCTCATGTACAAGTGTTAGCAAACATTAAACTACTTATGTACAAGTGTTAGCACAATGGGTTAAAATAAAATAGGTATATGTTTTAACTTTTGATGAAATATAATTACAGTAATCTTTGTTTCTGAATTTTGAACATATTTTGTTTTTTATACTCTAAAAGAGTAATAATTATTTTATTAATTATTAAAATATGGTTCAGTTGTTTGAATTATGATTAATTTCTTTTCTTAACTCTATTTGAAATAGGTGTGATTTTTGTTCTTTAAAGCCATTGTTGTATACAGGTAATTTTCAATAAAACCCAAATATTTAAAAGTATTTTTTTTAAGAAAGTAATGGCTCTCAGTTGTTGATAAACTTTTGAAAGATTGCAAGTTAAATTAAAATTACTTAACACGGTGAAAGAAGCTGTTAAATTTGTAGATCCTTCTGTTGTAGATTAAAGTTTTTACTGCACATTTGTGTTTTAGTGTTCCATGTGGAAGCTCATTTAACCAATACGTTTCTAATGTTTACTATAATTTATAACTGATATCTAACAGTACATGAAATTTGTAGTTGCTAACTTTAAAGTAGAGTTTATGCTACTTAATATGACTGTAATATTTTCATTTAGTATTAAAATGTCAGTGTTTCTATCCAGAGCCTCAGTTTGTTGGCTCTTACGACATTGGAAACTACGTCTTTTTCTTCTTTCGAGAAAGTGCTGTGGAATACATTAACTGTGGGAAGAATATTTACACCCGTGTTGCTAGAGTCTGTAAGGTGAGGGAAGTCTTAATTATCTCAGGACATTTTCAAACCTTGATTTTGTGATTACTTTCAGTGGAAAATGGTGAACTGTTGAAAAAGAAAAGTACATCAACCATATTATAAACATTTGTTTCATAGAAAGTTAAGAGTGTTATTGTAACAGCATAACACCATTAACTTTAGCAACAATTTGAAGCATGAATTTCAGAAATATTTAGCCATGAATGTTTTTTGTGGAAAGAATACTTGATTAAGAGTCATAATAACATTTGGTAGGTCCATAATTGAGATGTTAAACTAGAGTTAGATGTGATTTGTGTTTTTGCATAAATTGGAAAGACAAATAATTTAAATAATATTTTTATTCTCAAGTAATTACTAAAATTATCTAAACTTGTCTGGTCTGATGAACAAATGCATTTGTGGTTATCAGCTGGAGGGGGGGGGTCTGTTCCAAATTTTGAAATTTGTGTGGAAATTATTGTTTTGGTAAACCTCTCTTTTACACAAATAATGCTTGATTTTTAGCACAAAGATTTATTTGGTACAGAAAAAGTTTTGATTCAGTTCTTTAGTTAGGCATAAGAATAAATAATCTTTAAATTTTTTCAGTCAAAAATTATTAATAAAATTATTTTAGAAAAAATATGGGAAAAAATGCATCACTACATTTTTCTCTTTTCTCAAGTTAAAAACTTGGTTGGATGTGGTTCTCTCACTCAAATTCATGCCTTTATGTTGTAAAATGTTGCTATTGTTTAAAGATATTTTATGAGCAAATTAACCAGAAATATGTTCTAATATGAATTTCTGTGATGTTGGACAAGAAAACCATCAAAAACATTTCTGAGTTGTCATCTGAAGATTTTTAGGGGACTGTATGTTTTTTACAACTACATTCATATGAATATGGAAAAAAAAATTCTGTCTTGGCTATTAAGGGAATTATTTTGTAGCTTTGGAGAAAAAACAGCATCTTGATACAACATTTATTACGTTTACTAACTGTTTCAGAACCTTATAGAAACTAACAATAATATTTTGTATTATATATCTTTAGTTAAGACCAAAAATCTGTTAAAATCAGCTCTTTAGCTGAAGGAAACTTAACACCTGGAACTTTCTCAAAACCTTTGGAAGCTATTTGAGCAAATATGTCTTTGTGTTGTGTGTATATGTATAATTTTAGTGAAATTAAATAATTACATCCAGCTGAAGCCAAATAAGTAAACAAAATGATGAGGAAGGACAGCAAATCCCAACCTGTGATTATAACCACAAGTTTTAAGCCGTAAACAAAACACATTAAAATCAGGCAAAATATGCTGCATATTTTTAAAAGAACCTAAGGTACAAATTACAATGTGGGATTATAAAATGTATCCTAGGTTTTGGAGGTGACTATGAAAGTAGAACCCACATTGCAGTGGGGGTACACCATCTGTTTTAATTTCCAATTTGCTAGTCTCACATAAAAAGATTAGAAATTAGGAGAGCGAGATATGGGTACTCAAGCCCACAATGTTCCACATTTATTTTTCACCTTGCATGTTCATTCTTATTTTAACTTGGGAAAGCAGTCACCTTCCCACAACAGTCTGCAGGCAATGAAGGGTGATAGAGATGTGGGGCATTGAGGGCTTAAGCACCTACATATCACTCTCCTAATTTCTAAATTTCTAATTTTTCAATGTGAGACTAGTGAATTAGGGGTTAAGACTGATAGACGGTGTATTCTCACTGCAATGTGGGTCCTACTTCTCCAGTCATCTTCAAAATCTAGGATACATTTTATAATCCCATGTTGTAGCTTGTACGTTGGAGTCTTTTTTAAAATATGCAGCATATTTTGTTGAATTTTAATGTGTTTTGTTTGTGGCTTAAAAGTTTATGGTTATAATATATCATATATATTGATAATATAAAGAGATAAAGGGGTTAGTTACTTATATATTTGGTGAAATAATGAATCATTTTGGGGAGAGAGGTAAGTTTGTTAGTTAATTAACCCCTTCATAAGAGGTAAGGGTTCAAAGGTTATATCATTGTGTTTGTCTACTTGCATTCAAAATTTTATTTAATTAGTATATTATATACTTGTGTCAGTAAGCCTGGAATCAAATTGTAGATTATAATACTTTTATATTATGTATATGCTAACTTCGTAATTTAAAAGTAAATATTAAAATAACACATTTAAATATAGGTTTTATTGAGTCACATGGTATGTTGAATACAGTACTGTTTAAAATTATATGTTTATGATGTTCAAATCCCAGGTTTATAGTTTTGTACAAATTATGAACTCAAATTACCAATATTAATAAGCTACAATATAAAATAAGAACCTCACATCTTTCTCTTTTGTATTATGAGGTATGGCTTATGTGCCGAATCATATAAGGTGGCACTGTTCAACTCTTTTTTTTTGAAATAGTTCCTTATTTACATTTACTTCAATATATTACATGTGAATAACCAATGAATAGCTTAGAATGTCCCCAGAGTAGAATTTCCCTACCATTTTAATATTTGAAAATGCTAAAATATTCGTTTGATCCAAGATTTCAATGAGGTATGTATTGTTTCAGTATGACCAGAGTTTCATATTATTTTATAATCTAAATGATTCGTAGTATCCAAATGTAATAAATCAGTGTGGATATCTGTGATATAAATGTAGTTATTTGTGATACTTTGGTTATTCATCTTTGTATATTTGTAAATCTAAAAAAAACTTTATCCTCCATGTGCAAAATTTTAAAAGGCTTAGCAACATATTTTCAGCAGCAACCAAATACATAGTTCATAGTGAGAAGAAATAACTGTTTGCTTTACTTTTTAATTTATTATTTTATATTTTAAGAAAAATAAGTTTAATAATTTATATCTAAATGGTATTAATTTATGTACATATATATATAATGTATAATAATTGAAATGTGACTATATATTATAAAATACTAGTCCATTAAAACACAGCCAAGGCAGGGAAGACTAAATGTTAGTTTTATATTACTGGAACGTGACTTGCACCATGTCAGTGCTAGCTATGTAATGTTAAGTAGACATGACTAAAAGGTCAGTATAATGAAAAAAACAAACAATAAATATAACATTTGTAGTGTTGTGAGACTTAAAGTACTTAGACTAAACATTTGTATTTTCGTGTTATAGTATGTAGTCTTTCTAGCATAAAAAAAGCATAATTTATATTTATTTTATAATTCTTGTGTGATGGATTCGAGGTTCATTACATGACAGACCACACATAGTACAAAAAAATAACATACAGTATAAAGTTTTACTAAAAACAAATGTTTGAAATGTATTTAGAGGGTTTCAGAGTTTATGCAAATATCAGTTGAGATTGTTGGGATGAAAAATAATTTTTAATCATATCATGAAATCACTTTGCACACAGACTAGAAACAAAACAGATTCTATTTTTACAAACAAATCTTTAGTAAAAATATTTCATTAAAAGAACTGAGGTTTTGTGTACAAAATACTTGTAATCTTTACTAAAAATGTCTACAAAATTCTGTGACGATAAACATGCTGTCCCAAAAGTTATAGTGCAAATACTTAACGTGTGTAAATGTGCAGATGAACTTGTGTGTATTATACCGATCCTGTTGCAAAAGAGTTGGTTATCAATTTTTGCATGATTTAGTTATTTTGTCTTACTTTTCGCCAGTTACCCACTTAGTCACTTTAGTGATATGAGTGTGTAGTTTGTATTTCAACAAAAAACAGACACAAAATTAGGAAGAAAGTTAATTTCTATTAAAAATAGTTTATTTGTGAAACTGCCCCCATTAGAGAATACTAGTTATGATAAACTTGAAATTGTTTTTAAAAAAGGCTTTGGTTAACATTAAGCCAATGAAATTGGTTATTTGGTTGTAAAATATAATCACTATTAAGTGAAAATTTATTTTGAACAATAGTCAATTGGTACTCGAGTCACAATAGAATTTTAATTAACTTATAGTCACTTCTCATAATTCTCCATAATTTTTTTTACTGTTGCATAATATCTTGAAGTGTGTAAAACTGTTAATATTGTGTACATTGTGAAGATTATTTCAATACATCTTTTTATTCGTATTGTTTTATTGTAGAGGGATACAGGGGGAAAGAATATCCTAAACAAGAACTGGGCATCTTTTGTGAAAGCTCGCCTGAACTGTTCGATTCCTGGGGAGTTTCCATTCTATTTCAATGAAATTCGTAAGTTTTTTTACATTTAATTTTCTTTGAGTTTTAACTCAAGGTACTTTGTATCTAGACTGAAGCGTACATCATTGTAGAAGTTGTACCTGTATATGGTACTTTGTATCTAGACTGAAGCGTACATCATTGTAGAAGTTGTACCTGTATATGGTACTTTGTATCTAGACTGAAGCGTACATCATTGTAGAAGTTGTACCTGTATGTGGTACTTTGTATCTAGACTGAAGCGTACATCATTGTAGAAGTTGTACCTGTATATGGTACTTTGTATCTAGACTGAAGCGTACATCATTGTAGAAGTTGTACCTGTATATGGTACTTTGTATCTAGACTGAAGCGTACATCATTGTAGAAGTTGTACCTGTACATGGTACTTTGTATCTAGACTGAAGCGTACATCATTGTAGAAGTTGTACCTGTATATGGTACTTTGTATCTAGACTGAAGTGTACATCATTGTAGAAGTTGTACCTGTATATGGTACTTTGTATCTAGACTGAAGCGTACATCATTGTAGAAGTTGTACCTGTACATGGTACTTTGTATCTAGACTGAAGTGTACATCATTGTAGAAGTTGTACCTGTATATGGTACTTTGTATCTAGACTGAAGTGTACATCATTGTAGAAGTTGTACCTGTATATGGTACTTTGTATCTAGACTGAAGCGTACATCATTGTAGAAGTTGTACCTGTATATGGTACTTTGTATCTAGACTGAAGCGTACATCATTGTAGAAGTTGTACCTGTATATGGATCAGTGTTTATTTCTAATGTATTTATGCTGCTGTCTTCATGATAAATGTGAGAAATTAAATGTAATTATATATTTGGTTAATTTCTTCAAATCAAGGACATTTTTTTCTCTTTGGGATAACATGCTACATGTAGTAACTGTTTCTAGAAATTGTCCCCTGGTGGCACAGTGGTGTATGTGCAGACTTTTACTGTTAGAAAACAGGTTTTGATACCTGTGGTGGGTAAAGCATAGACAACCTTTTGTATAATTTTGTGCTTTATAACAAAGAACAATTCTTAGAAACCAAATATTTTTTGCCTCACTACCTTAACTACAAAAATGTTTGTTTCAAATCTGTTTCAATTTTTGTAAATATATTTATTATTTATAATGTTGGGTTATAAATTTTCTAATTCTATAAATTTAATTTGGGTAGAGGGGGACAGATATCAAATTTGAGCTTACTGCTTTACATTTCAAGAAATGTATTGATTTTTAGTAAGACTTTCCACACAAACAGTATGATACTTTTCTGTTCTTTCACAACCTAAACTTGCAATATCCATGTGTGGTCTTTACACATAATAACTTCCATTTCTTAGATCTTTAAATAAGCAAAACAATCTTTTTGCCACACCTCTTTATTTACCGTAGGAAAACTGTTACTGGTACATACACTTAGACAGTTTTATACTAGAATCCTTCAAATGTAAGCTTGTTCTAATCTGTCTTAATAGAGCTGGTAATACATGTTCTCATAGGTTTGTCTTCACTCTAAAACTTCCAAACTGAGATAATATATAACAAAATAATGGCTATTACCCTCATTTATTAGTCTTATAACTGGAATATTTTAAACAAATAAAACAGAACCTATAAAGAAGTCACATACTGTCCCAAAATATCCACTAGTATTTATTACTTTTGTCAAGAGCAAATAGATTTAAGTTGAAATCTCATTTTCAAGAAATACTCAAGATATATAATTTTCAACTTGAGGTACGTTTAGAATTAAAAGCATTTGTAAAACCAGAGGCATTCTACTGACCCCTCTGTATTTATGGGTTCCATATAAATATAGTTAGGGTAACTTGAAACCTGTTTATATTTGTAAAATTACTTGTTACCTAGAAATACAAGTGAATATAAAATAACTGGTCCACTTGAGTCCCGTGTCCATTACACAGTAAGAATAACAATCATCCCATAATTCTTGAAAAATTTAAACTTCTCAACTTAGGAACCATCATGAATTCTTTTCTTTATTAAAGAAATACTTTTCATTTTCACTGATCACTCAACACTAAATAATAACACCAGTTTATTTCTGTGCTATTAATTTAATAAACTCCAGTTTCCTGGTGTTTTAATTGTATTATCTTTATTGTTATTGTGTTTATACTTATATTTAAGTCTTTTCATAATGATTTTTATTAAGAATATAAGTAAATGTTTGTATGCCACATATTTCTCAATATTGTTACTTAGTAAATCTGTTCTTTATAAACTTTTGACAACATAAATACCTACTTGTTTAATATCTGATGTTAGAATACAGTGAACTAACTTATGGTTACTGTTATCAAAGATAGCGTTTTCTCTAAAGTATACTTTGCTATGTGTTTATTAGAATATAGTCACAAAGACATGTTTCACAGAAGGACTACAATTTTAAAATATTTTCAAGATCTAAGAGATGAAAGGAAACTTGTGTTAGGTTTGGTGCACGTATTATGAAAGGGAAGCTAAATAAAATATTTTTGAAAGTTAATGAATTTATTTTGGCTATCATCTTTTAATTAAACAGTGAAGAAGACATTATTAAAATTGAAGGGAAAAATAAAACTTGAGTTTACACAAGTTGAAACTTAAATTAAGGAATACATCTAACAAATATATATAATGACATGTATTTCACTTACCAGTAAAGAAGAACAGATAGATACAGCTAATAATACTAAGTTTTTTATTATTATTATTTTCACAAAAATTGGGCTGTAAGGCTTTTCTCTTTTTTAAATTGGATATCAAATAGATATTTAAATGTAGCTTATTCTGAGATGTGTTTTAATGTTACACTGGTTTTATTTATCATACTTACAGAAAGTGTGTATAAACTCCCCAATGATGACAACACATTTTATGCAGTATTCACAACTTCATCGTAAGTATTATTTAACTAAAGTTAACCCAGATTATAAGCTGTAACAAACACAACTTAGTTTGTACTATTTATTATTATCATTGTGTTAAATAGCATTTTAAAAACATCAGAAACAGGAGTTGTGTTGTTCCTTACATTTCAAATATAGTTTTTCATATAAACCTAAAATTCAAAGTACTTTACTGTACCAATTTTTACATAATTAAACACTAATTTGTAGATTAATTAAGTTAGTAGTGAGGTATCCCACTGATGTTCTAGGAGAGATTCATGGTAACAGCATTTAATAACAGTGTGTAACAAAATTTTTACTTTTTCTTGTTCCTCATTGAAAAGTGTGATTTGATTATGTCTCACATATCACCCTTCTTTCAGACACGCGAAAGGATTCCATGAGTGGATTTTTATTTAAATGACTTATAGAACCTTTTATTTATAATTAAAAAAGAAAAGGGAAAAATCAGTTATTTGAGATAACATATTTCAGTGATAACACTTTGTAACAAAATTTTTACTTTTTATTATTCCTGGGCAGAGAGTGTTATTTTTCAATTTCTTATGCCTAAAGTAAATACCGGAGAAAACCTATTTTTCTCTTCAAACTTTGCTTCTGTGACCTGGGAATGCATGATGATAACATGATGGGAGACTACATTTGGGGTCTGATATGTGAAAGTGATTTACATCACAGTTGCAAATTTCAAAAACTACTCACTTCTAAACATTTATGTGTAACTTCAGTATAAATACATGTAAATTTTGATTCGTGTGTTTTATTCAGACCTTATGTAAATGAAAATGAGAAAATTTGCCCGTTGTTACGAAGAAAATAGATTAATTCTAAATTTCATTATTCAGGTCATAAAAGCAAAGTTTGAAGGGAATTATGGACATTTTCTGTACTTTTACAACATAAGCAATTAAGAAATAACACATACTATCCAGGAACAAATTTTGTGTCAAATAGTAAAATTTTTTAGTAAAAGAGTAGCCCAAGAGTTGGTGGTGGGTGATGATAACTAGCTGCCTTCCTTCTAGTCTTTTACTGCTAAATTAGGGACAGCTAGCACAAATAGCCCTCATGTAGTTGGTGCCAGTTTGTAGCTTATTTGTTTTTATAATAGTTCCAAAATAAGCTTTACCATGTTTTTCTGGTAACAAGAGTTGAACAGTTTTTGTAACATCTCTGCCATATTAACTTTAGCAAACTGATCAAAGTTATTATGGAAACTGAAATAAGAAAATTTTCTTTTGGGTCACATTTATGTCCAGTTTATTAATTTGTCACAGCTGTGTGTTTACATGGTAGGGTGTAATACACATCTTCATATACTAATCTGTTACACTAGGGATGTAAAAATTGTATGGAGGTCAACAAAAGAAATGTTACATCAATCCAAGAAAATGTGCAATTTTGCTACCAAGGAACAAAACATTTACATATAGCACACATGGAATTGTTAGACAATGCATGAATCAGTACATTGTGACCTGTGGAACAGGACCGTTAGAGTAATGGACGAGAGAAGACAGGTATTCATAGGATATAAAAGAAGGTCATGAACTGTAACAATAAACATTTTCAGAGACTTCTCCTTATTGATAATATGTCTTGGTATCAAATACTGATTGTTGACTTGATGAGAATTATCACTTTTCAACAGTTCAGCCGTTTAGAACAATTTATCCGTGTAAGATAAAGTGCTGAACCAGAAATTTGAGTTAATATTTTGAAAACTATCACTGTAACACACAGGTCACACAGTGATAAACTCTGCCTTACAAGAGTGTCGTATGAAACAAGTGTCCTTTTCTAACCTCACAGAAGAGTTTGAGAAGTGTGCTGTGACCTCAAACGTGCAAATGCTGTCATGGCTTCATAGATTCAGTGATCATTGTAGATGACCATTGAGAGTATGATGTTTTTTATATATTCACTAAGTGGAATAATGTTGGTGGATTCCCATTTGTCGTAATTGTTTTCTGTTAAATGCAGAAGTTTATTTTCATCAGATGATTAAGTATTGTATGTGAGTTGTAATTCCAGTCCATAGACCATACAAAACATGTTACTTCCCATTGTCTCATCTCAGTGAATCACTAAAAGTTGTCCCTATTGGATTACAAGGTAATTTTTTTCAGTCTTGCTAATAAATTGTATTTAATCACCAACTGCTTTGAGTTTTGAACACCTAAATGTAGCTTTTAGGAATGACGTTGTGTTGTTGTTGATGTGTCTGCTTGATTATTTAATGGAAATATATCAATATTTAACGAAGATTTAGGTGAAATATTTCGCACATGTTAAATACGTATAAAGAAACTTGTGATAAACCATTTCAACACTCAAGATCTTTCCTGTACTGTTATGTGCCCTTTTTTTAAGAAACATAAAAAGTGATTATGTATTATTTGATTAGCTGGAACAAAGCATTATTTAACTAACCCTAGAATTCCTGATGAGAAATGATACAGACCTTACGATCTTTTTTAACACACTATAAAATTATTAATGCACTAAATTGCTTGAGTATCCTTGACTTCATTAGTTACAGAATCCATTGTAAAGTGTTTCACAAAGCAGTAAAGAAACGCAAAATTATTCAATGTAACACAGTATGTGAAACCCACTAATATGTACGTACAGTGTAGAAATTCAGTCGTTCGAGGGTTAATAGATAGAATAAATTATTATTTTACTGCCATATGTTTAGGTGATAGTAAGAGAACCAATTAAATTTGAATATATGCATCATTAGGTAGTTACTGAAATTTATTCAAACAACTGTGGTTTCAGAAATGGGTTGATTGGTTCAGCTATTTGCACATTCAGCCTTGAATCCATCCAAGAAGTGTTCAACGGAAAGTTCAAAGAACAAGCCACATCCTCCTCGGCATGGCTGCCTGTTATCAGTGTAAAAGTTCCAGAGCCTCGTCCCGGACAGTGTGTTAACAACACCCAGACGCTGCCAGACTCGGTTCTCAACTTTATCCGTGGCCATCCTCTGATGGACTCTGCAGTTGCCCAGGAAAATGGAAAACCTGTGTTTTATAAACGAGATGTTATCTTAACCAAATTAGTTGTTGATAAATTGGAAGTAGATGGGGTTTCTTACACTGTTTATTATGCAGGAAGTGGTACGTTCTGTATCGCTCAAGATATAATCCAATAATTTCAGCTTAGAAAGGGAATATACATCATTCAACAGCAGTAATTGTTTTTGCATGCTTTAATTCTCAGGTGTTTCTTTTGTGGAAAGTAATCACCATTTGACACGGTTGAATAATTAGAATTTTTAGCCAAATATAAGAGTGTTATGACTATAACCAAATTGGAAAGAAATCAAGAACCTTAGTTTTAGTTTCAAATGAACAGAATCGCTGCATAATAGATCTCATTTAGGCTGTTAATATTTATTTTTTTTGTCAGCATACAGCCTAAAATTGAGTATGTTTGTAATTTTGTACAGTGGATGGACAAGTTTTCAAGTTGGTTCAGTGGCGTGATGGAGCAGAACAAGGACACTCCAATATTTTGGATATCTTTGAAGCCACATCTCCTGAACAGATCCGAAGTATGGAAATCTCTAACAAAGTAATATCCTGTTTTCATTAACACTGTTACTCAAGTATGAATATTATTGATGATTCTTATAATTTTATCACATCATTTAGAAATATAATTTGATGGTTTTTAAAGATTTCTATTTCAGAGTTGAGAACAGTGTTAACTCTTAAGTTGTAACTTACCCAAAATAAAGGTCATGGTAAAAATGCAAAAGTCATCACAATCCAAAGAGGTGGATTTGAGAAGTTTTATTTTTTGCAAAAGTAATATAATACCTATTTGGGGGGTCACTTATTGTGGTAGTCAAATTGCACGTAAAGTCTACATACCACATAATATTAGTTGCTTAAAACATTATTTGGCCACTGGACATAGGATTATTCTCCATGTATGTTATGCTATAAATAACTCGAAACATGATTGTAGGCTTTACAAAAATGCACTCCTAGAACAGAGACATTGAGACTAGGGTTACAATCTTCTGTAGCATCAGTTTAGCTGCATTATACCAAATAAAGTTGAACTGTATTTTTGATCCATGTCATTTCACCCAAACTTTCTGTTGGCTGTGATTGACCCGTGACTTGATAATATCATATTTGTTTTCATATAATACACTCAACCCTATACAATACTGAGTAGCGTGTAACTGAAGATTACATGTGTGTATGTTAAGACAAGTGATTTTAAGTCAACGTGTTTGTGCAATTTGTGGCTATAAATGGCAGCTGATGACTGCTGAAGCTCATTTTTGTTCAAAATAGTATTGGGGGACAATTATTTTAGTGCATAACATTAAATGTGTTTAAATTTATGTATATGTGTTTTTGATGACTGTTGGAAATGTTTGAGAGATGTCAGTAGAGGTGTTAGAACATGTACCTATTTTAAGAGTAACCATTGTTTTGCTTTTTAAATGTGTAAGATACATTTTGTATTACATTGGTTTGAAGAACAAAATGCATGCATATTAGTAATAAGCTGAATAGAATATGACATGAAAGCCAATATTGTAATGATTCATGTGGTAGATGTAAAGGGAAAAGCAAGTTTAATTGAAGAAATAAAAATCAATCCCTTGAAGAAAGCTTATTTGGAGTAAAAGAGTAATGTGGATAAAAAGTAACTTATGTAAAGGAATTTATTTGTTTGCAGTGAATTAACACACTTGTAAAAGTCTATTATTCTGTTAACAGATAGTTTTAGATTCACTTATGAATATAAAATACAGAATATCATGTTTGTGGAATGCGTACAATCTGGAATTGTCTGAGAAAATCACAGCTCAAACAGTTAATTTTATTTGTGCTTGAATGGTATGAAACATTACAGTGTCAGTAACTAGTAATGATGTTATTATCTGTCGCTCTGAATATTTATTTTAATTCTAAGTAAATAAACACTTAAGCTATTTTAAAATCACATTTCTCTCATGAGATTTCAGAAATGGCACAAATGTAACCTATTGTTGTCTTGTAGGTTTCTGTCCAATCATTTACGAACACTGTTTCTTTAAATGGTGAATCTCAGTTGGTCTACGTATTTCTTTTTTTACCCTTACACTTTCAGTTCTCATAAAGTAAAAGTCACCACCAGGGTTAATTAATTTATTTTTCCTAAAAGCTCCAATTTTGTTAACCATGGGAGAGTGGCATTCAAAATACGTTACACGTGAGGTCAGGAGTAGATTTGTAACTGTGGTAGCTAGCACTGGTTTATGGGAATAATATTAGAGAAAATATTTTAAAATGTTGTACCTTGAAATAATTTTTTATGTAAAAGAAAAGGTGCTACTGAAAATAAGTATTTTATTATTCAGCACAAATCACTTTATGTGGCTTCAAAATCAATGATTCGTCAGTTTGATTTGGTGATGTGCAAAAAGAGATATGAAACCTGTCTGCGTTGCACACGAGACCCTTATTGTGGATGGGACAAGGAGCGTGGCGAATGTCGACCCTACAGTCGAGGGTGAGTTTCAATCTTACTTTCAGTTCCCATGTGTTTTGATTTTAAAATTTATAACCACATCTTTGTATATTCAACTGTGTATTTAGATTTATAATTTTGAGAGAAGTGGCTGCAAACACACTTATTATACATAAGTCCAAAACAAATAGTATTAGTGGGCTTCATTTAAAGTGAAAATACATAATAGAAGATTTCACTATTTTACGAGTTTATTTTAGACAAAAAAATTAATTAATTTTATGAAACCAGTAACAATAATATTCAATAAAATCATTTTTAAAGCATTAGCATGACTAATTAAAGTTGGTTTTCTTGTATTAACCTGTTATTTAAATCACAGCATTTAGTTGGTTTCTAATTTCTCTGACCTTGAGTATATTTTATGATTCACATACTTGGAGTCTCAGCTGTGTGCCAGTTAAATACAATTTACCGTACAGGTTTCTTATGAATGTAAATATTTAAAACACTCATGACTGTTCCAGTGAAGTCTGTCAACGTAAAGAACATTTTTTGAATTATCTTGACCTACAATATATTTCACTTTCTTATAAATGTTTATTTAGTGCACATTAATGAAGTTACCATTCCAGCTCTCATTATGCTAGAAAGGCACTAATTGGTAGCCCACTAAACAAATTATACTAGCCTACCAGTTTGTGCCTTTCTACCATAATGGGGGATGGAATGGTACTTTTAAGAGATAAGTTTATTTAACTTTCTCACCCTCTAATGTTAGAACCTTATTTTTATTTTTTCTTCTTTCTCTTTACTTTGGAGAGGAGTTTGAAAGTAATGAAGGGTGACATAGATGTGGGACATTGTTGTCTTGAGTGCCCACATCTCGCTCTCCTAATTTTTGTTTCCATGTCCATTATTTTAAATTTAATTTCTGTTGTTATTCCTATCCTTTATTTTATTTCTATATGTGAGACTGGCAAATGGAGGTTAAGACTGGTAGATGGTATATCCCCACTGCAGTGTGGGTCCTATTTTTTAGTCACCTCCAAAACCTAGGGTACATTTTATATCCCACATTTTCGCTTGTATCCTGGGATCCTTTGAAGTATTGTATCGTTTTTTATTTTTATTTTGACTTGTTTTGTATTATAGCAAGCTAATTTACTTACTAATTATTTTATATAACAACTGTATCCAGATGCTGTGTAAAGAGAAAACAGTTTCACTTTGGTTTTCTTTCTGTTACAGTACATTTGAACTTTTCTTATTAACAGGTACTTGCAAGATGTTACAAAGGCCATACCAAACATTTGTGAAGATTGTAAGTTTATCCTTAGTTCTTATTTAAACTGTGTGATATGATGGACGTATGAACTGTTTTCAGACAACTTCATGTGGATATCATTAGAAAGTTTAAAAAGAGATAAAAATAATTTTTATTCACTGTTTTCCAAAAATATCAATTTCTCTGTTGTATGAAAGCTCTTTTAATGTGACTTAATTGCTCTTTGAAAAAGAAAAATTTTGTTAATTTTCTTTAAAACGTCTAAGGACAATCTGTTTAGTCTGTTATCTTGTTTATATCTGTCTTGAACTGTATAAATATGTTATCTTTGTTACTAAGTTGAAAGTTTTTTTTGTATTTTATCGCCTGTTTTACTCACTGTGTAGGTGAAAAGAAAAGAATGCTCAGTGTTTACTGGGGTCAAAGTGTGCATCTTCCGTGCACAGTGCATGTAGAGGAGGTCAAAAGACCAGAGCTTGGCCCTATTCAGTGGGTGCATTATGGCCGAGACAAAGACAAGGTACTGGTCAGCCAGCAAAGAGACAAGTACATTATTACCTCTCATTACGGGTTAGTAATAATGACTGTTACTGATCGTGATAGTGGACGATATGACTGTAAAGTGGGACCTCACACCATGTGTACTTTTAATGTCACAGTGGACACAAGTAAGTTACATTTTTATTGAGTACTTGTTTATGTTCAAGAAAAATAGATAGCTACTTAACTGATTGTAAGTAATAACTGAGACTTATGCCGTTTTATAGGTCTGATCATATATTTGTCTTAAGCAAAGTTGTGGGCTCAAATTCCACATATGACACTTTCAAAAATTATATTACAGCATAGCCTGCCATTTTCAAACACTTGTAAAATAACTGAAGAAACCTAACAAAATCCCTTCTTATCAACCAATGAAGAGAAGTGAGTGTAAGTTGCTATATTTACCTCTCCAAATAGCATTGTCACAATAAATCAAGTTCTTGTTTTGAATGCTCCCCAGTTTTATTGAGTTAGTTTTATAAGTATTTTAATGTGTTTTTATATAATGTTATGTGTTACAAATTTTTCAGGTTGTTATGTTGTCTTCAATTTGTGTTTCTATGCATGTGTAAAACAAACATTTACTGATAATGTTTGTGTAATAAAGTGGTGTGTCATATCTATGTTATATGAGTTAGCTGTTGTCGCATTATGTTAGATGAAGTATTTAAATAAAACAAACATTTACTGATAATGTTTGTGTAATAAAGTGGTGTGTCACATCTATGTTATATAAGTTAGCTGTCGTAGCATTATGTCAGATGAAGTATTTAAATAAATGAATCAAAAAAACCTGTATTTCTGTTTCATTCATCTTTATCACTTTTTGTTTGAGTTGTTACTCTTGTCATAAATGTATGAATTGCTTAACATCAGGTATATATGTGTATATATATTTATAATGTAGTTTATTACATCATAGAAACGTGCAACCCTCCGACGGAGCTGGAATACAGGAAAGTCTACTCCAGCTGGTGTCGAGAGTTTGAAAAATACAAGATGGCCATGAACACCTGGCAACACAAGCAGAATGTATGTTTTCCGTGACCTGTTTGTTTAAGCTAGAATGTGATGACTCTACCTATCATTGATACATATAAAACTTTCAAAATTGACTCCATAACTTCATGTATTTTTTTAAGTTATATCAACAGCTAGTTGTAAAATGAAGGTACGTACTAGTGAGGAAGTAACTAAAAAGCTGTAGTATTGAAAGTTTATTATTTTATGATGTGGTAAATTAAAAAGTTTATATTATATGTAGCTTTTGACCCCCTGTTATCACAAAAGGAAATGCTAACTTTATGTATGAATACCCCCCACCTTTCTCTAAAATAAACACGACTCACGTATGTTGTTCCTTCTGGTCATAAATCTTTGTTCATAAATATGTTAGGTACTTCTATTTTAGTGACGTTATACTTTTGTATTCTTCACATATTTTGTGTAACTTAAAGGTAAAGTGACACCTATTAAAACCTGTATTACCAGTATTAAAATGAATTACAATCAGTCATTATTAGAACAATATTATAAACTATAGATGTTTCTTATAATCACAGTTCATTAAATTCTAGGAACAAATTGTTTTTCCTTCTCACAGTTGATTTTGAATTACAGACTTCCATGTTAATACATAGACTTTAATTCTTTACATCATTGTTAAAAGAATGTTGTTAGAAAATCATTCTCAATCATGTTGAAGTACAGAAATAGTAAAACTGTCTTTACAGGCTTGCTTTCTTACTGGAATAAATACAGCTATTTATACTTTAAAACTGGAATAAATACAGCTATTTATACTTTAAAACTGGAATAAATACAGCTATTTATACTTTAAAAATGAACAGATTTGAAATTATTAGCAGCTTGTATAAGAAACTTTTATTATTACGCTTTGTTAAAAACTGGCAGTGTTGTTGTTTGTTTTTTTCCTTTTGTTTTGTTTTCATTTGTACAATTTTTTTCCAGAAATGTCAAGCATATTTAAATGATGTGATCTACAGCAGAGCGCCATCTATCTGAAACTTTGCGTCTTAAGATCCAGTCTTTTAGACTAATGATGGTATAATGCAGTTGTGTTTTTGGATCCTGTAGATAATATTAAGATACATGTGGTTTTAGTGCACTTCAAAAAACTTTGTTTAAAGATTAAAGTTAAATTAAAAATTCATTTGTTTGGCTACACAAAGAAGACTTGAGTTCTCAAAATGAGTTTTTTTACACCCATATTGTACATATCTGAGAGTGTGTGTTTTTGTTTGTTTGTTTGTTGCATCCAACTTGATTATTTTCCTAATTGAAGCTGATTGGATAAAGGTAACAGTGTCAACAAATCTTCAACTAATTACCAAGGTTATAGAAACATCAACAGATGGAGAGAGACCACTGTAGTGTGAAAAATTGTATACATTTACATGCATCATATTTGTAGCACCTTTGTTGTTGAGTTGATGAGAACTGTTGTGGTTATTGGCAGTTTGTTAGGAGAGTTGATAACACAATGCTATGTGGATAAAGATTATTGTGAATAAAATATTGAATAATGGTTGTGCTCATGAGTCGTAGCTTCACGTTACCACTTATTTTAAAAGTGTTTGCTTTACTCTAGTTGCTTCATGTAGACAATACATAACATATATTAATTTCTTTCCCATCAAATTTGTAACATAACAAACTACAACTTGTAATCATATTTCTGCAGAGTATTGCTTAAAGTCAATATTCTAAATGGTGTCTTTTCAAGAGATTTGTCTTTTACACACTGTGATTGTTGATTCTGTAAAACTTTGAAATCTGCAGGAATTTGTAAATCATTGTATGTTGGTTTATTATTAGTTGAGCCAATGTCAAAATTAAACCATTATATTGGTACTGCTTTAGTACTTGTGTGAGGAAATTGGTGGGTTAAATAAATTTTTATCCTCCATTCTAGAAGTTGATATGGATAGCCATAAAGAAATATTAATTTTATTGAGTTCATTATGAAATGAAATGATTAATTTTAATTTGCTTAGAACTGAAGGAAAGAAACCATACATTGTATTTTTTTTTATTTTCTGTGATTTCTCCCTTTTTTAATGTGAAGTTAAAATCTATAGTAATGCTATTTCACTGTAACCATTCTGCAACACGTCGAGTGAAACAGATGTACGGAATTTTTCCTTTGTAAAGTTAAGTGTGTCTTTCTTTACATCCTATAAATTCCATTTAATTTCTGTTATTGCTATATCGGCCCGGTATGGCTAGGTGGTAAAGGCACTCAATTCCAAATTTAAGTGTTGCAAGTTCGAATCCCTGTAACACCAAAGATGTTCACCATTTCAGTTGTGGGGGCATTATAACGTGACTGTCAATACCACTATTCATTAGTAAAAGAGTAGCCCAAGATTTGGCAGGGGGTGGTGATGACTAGCTACCTTCCCTCTAGTCTTACACTGCTAAATTAGAGATGGCTAGCACAGATAGCTCTCGAGTAGCTTTGAGTGAAATTCAAAACAAACCAAACAATTGTTTACTATATCAGTGACTGTAGCTTCTCTAAACACGTGCAGAGTTAGCTGCAGGATGGTGACTCTCCCCATTATAAAGAATTAGCAGTCATTTGGATAAGGCTTAAACGTTTCTAAATGCCATTGTGAGAAACGTGAATTTGTGAACTGATTCTACATGTTTATGATATTTTATTAATGAAGTGCACTGTTTTGAAGATTGACACTGTTTATGGGATGTTTATCAGTGAAAATAAACACATCCTTTGCTCAGATAAAGGAAAATGTGTAGTAAGCAATATTGTCTAATATCTTTTAAATCAGCTAGATAAAGCTTTCTTTGTGAAAGATTCATCAGTGTGTAAAAAGTAGTTGAAATTCAAGCAGTTCAAGAAATTTGATATGTATGTTCTTTAATATATTTAGTTTTTTAAATAATTTTGTTTAGGAAATGAAGAGAGAAACTAGTTCAGAACCTGAGGTTTCCAAACATACAAACACTACTACATTACTGCTAGGATTCCTATCCTTTGTCCATTTAAACAATACTCTGAGTTTTCTCTCACTTGCTTTTTTGGTCTTTTATTTCTCTCTTAACTCCCCTTGGCATATTTCATGTGCTACTTTCTTTCCTACTTCAGTGTGCCCTCTTTTCTAGTACAGTTTGTAAGCACATCATTCGGAGAATATTAGCAATTTTTTCTCTACAAAGCATTTCATAGGTGATTTTTCTGTACTATGACTACTGAAGATACTTTGAGCATTATTTGTGTTACATTGTTGATTTTATTAATAAAATAAAATTTCGCTTGGCAAACCTACATATGACACGAATTCTTGTATTACTACATGCAGAGATGCCAATCATTACGATTTTGGTGTATACATTAGGGCTATACACTCATACAGACAAATATTATGACTTGTTGCAACTCCCAAATCATTATACATCATATAGACCTATACAAAAAAGTGATAAATTATTCTCCCTGGGCTTGAAAGGGGTGAAAAGAAAATTGTTTTAGTGAGATACAAATAAATTTTGGTAACAAATAGAAGACATAATCCAAAATTGCGCACTTGCAATAATCATATTTGTGCTTGAAATAATGAAAAATATTTGTATCTCGGATGTCTACCATTAGTTTGAGTGTGGTGCTTCTCCATTCTGGGTACGTGGGGGAATCCATAGTTACGGCATCAGTGCTTGTCAGCCAATCAGCACTCATGTAGATGAGTATTTCTCGTTTCCTACGCAGCATAGAAACACCAATGCGATCGTTCACAAGTTGGAAAAAAAGAGGCCTCGTTTACCAGATTATCTTGTTTCTGGCAAATCTAAAAGAACTAAAACTATGAATCAAAAATTTAGGAAAGAGTATAGTGCAAAATATCTGGTCATTGCATTAAAAGTCAGTGACAGTCGTGTTTTGTACAGTTTGTCACATCAATTTTTCTGTGGTGAGGCAGGATAAACTATTGTTCCAGGCATACAAAATCAGCATCTCACCAACAAAAGGCTGAAGCGAAGACAAAAACGATGCAAATAACGACTTTTATGAGTAGGAATTCAGAATATGAAACCATAAATGCAGATGTAGTGATGTTTACGCAATTCGTCATTGCTCATAATTTACCCCTAGCTGTAGCCAATCATTCAGGACATCTCTTCAGAAAAATGTTCCCAGACTCTGATACAGTGAAAAAGTATGGCTGTGCTAGAACCTAAATACAGCCATTGTACAAATGTTGGGTTGTAAAGATAACAAAATGATTTCAAGCACACTTACTAACAGTGTTTACAGTTTAGCCACAGATGGATCCACAGACATGGATGACTCAAAACTGTATCTAGTGGTTGTATGATATCTGTACAGGCTCTGTCTACAATCATTACGATCAGTCATTTGAAATAGTTGGCATCTCTGCTACATGTAGGCAAATCAGGTCTATCTTATCCCACCTCTGATATCTGATGTCACTCAACAATCAGGGGGAGCCATCCTTAGTTGAAGTTGTCTATGGCTTTATTTCCAATGAAATGGAAACGTATATTTGGCCTGATTATGTTTCTCCAGGGGACTCTGAGGCTGCATTATGGATAATCCTGAACATTCTGGAGAAAATTTATATTTCATTTTCTCATTACATTTTTTATTCTGTTGGCTTCTCACTATTGGCTGCCTTCAGCTTCTTTTTTCTGTTTATTAATCAAGTGTTGGATGTTTTGGGTCTTTCCCCAGTTACTTTTGAGTGTGTGACCTCCTTTATGGTGGAGAGTTCTGATGGTGATCTTCCTTTCTCTGATATTTTGGTTTGTACAGGACGTTTTTCTGCTCAGTTACATAAAGAGACAGCTATGCCTTGTTCACCACATTTTTTGAAACAATATGCTTTAGCCTACCAACACAAGATGGATGTATACCAAGATTCAAAGAATCGACTCATACCTGAAGATCTGGGGTTTAAGAATAGAGTCTATGGTCAACCTGAATAGATCACAGTTTTCTAGGATTTGTTTGGACCTTATCATAGTTTGAGATATTTATCATCCCATCAACTTTTGTACAGAGCTTCAGTGATTACAACATTAAGTTGATGAAGAGATGGGACAGTTGTAGGTATCTACAATTTGATTGTCAGCTTCTGCACATTCCCTTCTTTCTTGGCTAGCATGTAGCTGGGATTTGTTGGGTAGAGATGCATTAGTATAGGGCATTTGTCTATTAGCTGCCTCCCTCAGAGTTATGTGAAGCCTCCTTTCTCTGATCCTTGATTTTTGTGAGCATTACAGAGTCTTTGGAATCATGGTTTGATGTTGCCCATCTGCATTCATCCCTATTGTTTTTGGCTCCTTAACTCTGTTTGACTGTTGTAGGGAGTTATAGTTGTTTCCCTGGTACCTAGAACAGATTTTGTTCAGATATACAAGGTGGTGGTGACTACCATATGTCTTTGTGGTCTGTGAGGGATCAAGTCAAAGAATTCTTGGATGTGTAGAAAACCTTAACCATGAATCCACAAGTATTACAGGCCTTTGCATCAGGATTTGTTATTCAGTTCACATCTCCACTACCATTATCAACCAACCTTTAGTATTTTTGCTTCCTGCAGATCCACGGATTTTAGAACTTCATTTCAAAACTATCAGAAATTTGTTGATCAAGAAGAAGTGGAGAGAGTTGTCCAAGTTTGTTAAGGATTTTATTCCCATCTGTTTTTGTGCCCAAGAAGACAAAAAATTGTTGTCTGGTCATAATTTTTTTTTCTCTAAATTAATTCCTAGATCCTCCAGAGATCATGATGGAGTCATTCTTCATTTTAAGTTGACATTTTTTTCCATAACTACAGATGACCAAATTTGGTGTTGCAGATGCCTGTTTACATACTTGTTATAGTAGACATCCCACTATTATCTACATTTTGTGCAAAAGAGTCAAGTGCTACAGTTCAGAAGTATCTGCCCTTTGAACTAGCATCAGCACCATATATGTTTTGTTGAATTGTACAAGCTTTTTCTTGCCACCTCTGTTCCCTAGGCTGTACACAGACAATTATATATACTTCTGGTTACTGCTAGCATTATCTAGTCAAGTGGTAGAATGCCATACCTAGATTGTACTTTCATAAGAAACCAATGAAGGCTTTATTATCAGAGCCAAGAAATCCATTCTCACTTCAACTCAATTTATCATCCATCTTAATATCTTTTTCAACATGCATCTCAGTGAGGATCAGCCAACTTCCATCCAGCTCTATGCTATTTTACAGTAGTCCAAATCTTACTCGCATCTCTTCTTCCCACTGCATGGATGGTTCTTTCTCTTTTGGTCACCAATACCTCACTCTTGGGTTTTGGTAATAGATGCATTTAGTCAAGACTGGACAAGCTTGCACCTCTGTGTCTTCTTGCTGGTTCTCTGGTACCCAAAGCTCTAGCTATAATTTGCTCAACCCCTTGCCATGTTCTGTTGGTAACACTGGATTTGCCAGCTAAATTTTTCCACTTCTGCAGTACCTTTAGGATTGTGAACCTCTTCCATGTCCTTTTTGGCAATCTGTGTTGAGGTAGCTGTGATTAAATATCATATGCCCAGCCATCCCAAAGCCCAAAATTGAGCATGGAGGTTGTTGGTACTTCCCACGGCATCAGGGTATAACTTGTAAGGTTGCCATCTAAGGTTTTTCATGGTCCCAAGATGGAACATTATCAATGGAAATGGCAAAAATATTGACAACAGTGTATTGGAAGGAGGTTGAACTCACTTTGTCTAGAAGCAGTAATCACAGCTCATTTTGTAACAAGAGTTTAGCATCTTCCACAATAGCCTTATATAATTTTGTTTATTAACTACCTTTAAATACTTGAAGAAATAGAAATTATTGGAGTCCTCAGTGCCCTCTGACCTCCTTCAGGTTCATTGTATCAAAAGATTGTTTCAGTTATTTAACTGAGATATTAATGTGGCATTACGTGCTCTTTCACAATATCCATTTCATGTATCACCTTCGCCCGTAATGATGTGTTTGTTGCTGCTGGCCAGAGTTATTTGGGCTTCATGTGCACAAGATCCTTTATTATTCTACCTACTTCCTCCCAGACAGATTCTTCTTACCAAAGACACTGACAGATAGGAAAGTAGATAAATGCTGTTCATTGATTCACCTGACCACTGTTTTCTCACCTCTATGATCCTCATCATTACTTATGTCCAGTGAAGGCCTCAAAGTGCTATGTTGTCCACACTAATACTTTTAGAGGTATCGGACGATAACTTGGAGATGATGGCAAATTTAGGACCCTCCTACCTGGGAACCTTGGTTTCATTTTCAAGATGTTGGTAAGAAAGGCACCATCTTATGCAGAAGCCTACACATAATACCAGTTCATATTTGATGCTCAGCAATCCAGTTGAGTTGTGCATGGCTCTTCTTTTTATTATTAATAGTGATTCTGTACATTGTTCATCGCTACAGGTTGGGATTCACTGATATGTGTATATTATATATATATCAAGAGAGAGATTGTAGTAATATTGCCATAGCTATCAGTGTGGGATATAAGAACCATAACCCTATAATTCCAACTTCAAATAGAAGAACCTTAGTTTTGTTGTTGGGGTCTCGCCAGTAGTGGTGACGGATCATGTCAAATTCCATCTGAAATGTGTGAATTAAGTTTCCAGGAAAGGCCATATGTGTTCTGAATACAGTGCAGTTCCCTTACTGAGGTGTTAAATCTTCTATTTGCTTGCCAATTATATATGCAGGTGCATTCTGTAGGATAATGCCTTCTCTGGTCCCTCTACCTTATGAGTGTGGGATTCTAGTTGTGTAATAATATACAGTACCAGGATAGGAGCATATTAACGTAGGGGGAGGGTGTCATGAGAGAGATATTTCCAAGAGTAATTAAGTGGAGAGTGTAAGTCTGGAGCAATGTTTAGATGTTAAGTACTATTGCAAATTCTTTTTGATTTCAGAAAATGTTAAATTATGTATTTCAAAAAAATCTGACTTTGTATTATTTTGATATGTTCATGTTTTTAATATTTGCACTTTGTTTTTAAGTATTAACATTTTACAATATGTGGAAGATTTTTTTTGTAAATAGTTGTATATGTTTTTCTTTAATTTTCTTCAAGACATTACAGGATAACCAACAGGAAAATAGGCCTTTTCATACCATTTAACATTTCACACAAGTATATCAATTAAAGTGTGTTTTTGTGAGCATTTTAAAAGAAGAGATTTAGTTTTAAATTTTATTTCATAGAACATTACAATGAAGTTTGCAAGCTTGTGCCAAATAGCATGACCTCCATCCATCTTTATTGTGTTGTGGCAACATTTGAAATGAGAGGTTTGTTTCTGATGGTTAAAAAAAATTTAAGTAGTTATATATAAACATTTAACAATGATATATAGAATGTTTTGACTTGCTTTTCACATCTGTATATTAAAGGATCATCCTCACAGAATTTCATGTAACATGATACAGGTTTAAAAACTTCTGGCTTGATTCCAAGAATAAAATCTTGCTTATGTACCAATCTTTCTTGACAAGATGTACTCAGAGAATCCACTGAATGTTAGAAGATATAGTTTAAAATATATGACAATAAACAGTATTAAGAAAAGCTGTTTTCCTATGCCTGTTATTTAATTGTCATTGTTAAATAGAGTTCAGAAATCATTGCTTGGAGTATGAGTACGGATGGTACCTGTACAGGATGAAATCCATCAATGTAAAGTCAGTTGGGACTTATTTCATAAACAATTAATGAAATGGATTTTTCTTCTTCAGTCGTTGGCGTGATTAATTTTATTAAATATAGTGATTGTAATTTGTTAAAAATTAATTAAAAGATAAATATTTACGTGCATCGAATGAGTGAGCGTACATTGTTTTGGATGGCTGTGGTAGGCAGTTGCAAAATAAATTAACAAATAACAGAAACTGACCATTTTTCTTTATAACAAGTTTCCCCCCCTCCAAAGAAAGTTTTGGTTTGTTGTTTTTTTCTACTGGGCTAGCAGTATAAACTGTTTGGTTTCAGTAAGTGTTGTGCATGTGTAAATATTGAAATTTGCATTAACTTCCATGTAAGTTTGGTCTGTGAAACGTTTATTGATGGTCAGTTCTGATAAAATACATCACTCAAACAAAAGCTTTTCCTGATGTTAATTGTAAACTCATTTAAAAGTTCTATTCTTGCTTGATTCACAGGCCTTGATATCCCTCATTGTATGCGACGGCCCTCTATCAATAGGAGCATAACACTCTTCTAGAACAGCTGGCTCCCTCTTTATTACATTTCGTCTATCTAACGTTCTCAGTTGACGCTATGCGATACAGACATTTATCGCTTAATTTTAGTTTTAAAAACTGACCACACGTTATTATTTGTTAGTATGTGTGGTTTTATTCATTCGTACATTATGTTATACTACTGATTATCTGTTTCACACATGTGTTTCCTACATTTCATGTTGTAAGATAATGTTATGATGGAAGTTGCTGGACGTAAGATATCCTCCTGTGGTTGAAAAGATGTTTCATATCCTACTTGTAATTTCGGACCCACGTATTTTCCTTCCCTGCTCTAATGATTGACTGTTTTGTTATACCAACTGCAGGAGGTTCACAAACAACTTCGTAATTCTGGTTTTACCAGCTGCAGGAGGTTCACAAACAACTTCGTAATTCTGGTTTTACCAGCTACAGGAGGCTCACAAACAACTTCGTAATTCTGGTTTCAGCTTGGCGTACTTCTTGCCTCTTACAGTTCATGTAGAAGTTTCTTTAATGATTGCCAGTTGCTAACGTTCTTATTGTAATTCAAATTGCGTGCGATACGACACTGTTTACTTGTGGTCGGGGTTCGTGTATAGCCATTGTTCATGGTCAATTTGCCCTGGTAATGTTACCTTGGATATACTCAATTAGTTTTTCAGCACCGTCCTCCGCCTCTTAATACAGAGAATTGGACGACGAATCTTCTCTGCTCAATTAAAGCTGGGAATAGTCTTGCTCCAATGTTTTCCAAGACCTTTCATTATTGGTTTGGCCCTAGTTGCCATCTGTTTCGTGACACCTCACTTCATGGGCAAAAGGTATACCTGTTCCAGAAATTATGCAGTTTCATTCACTTACTGAGCACACTTGTTCAATTTCCTTCGGATGTTTTCCATAAGGATTCTTACATCAGTGTTACACCAGTCCCTCCGTCTACTCAATATGGGATTCTAACTTTCGTGTGAAAAGATGTATCATATCTGAAGTTATCATTTTCCTAAACCGCATTTATATTTACCATAGACAGTTACCTCCTACCACACACTTTCACTCTTCCTTTCCTCTTAAAGTGTTTTTCTATTTTCTAATGTATCCAGTCTCGAAAGTGAAGTACACGAAATTTAGTATAGAGGGAGCCAGCTACCCCAGAAGTAATTGAAGTGTTCCTATTAATGGAAGGTTTTCTCGTGCTTTATGCATGCTAAATGAACAGTCTAATGTGAAAAAGTATAAAATCTAGTGAGTCAAGCGAGAATTTTTTTTTAATGCGTTAAAGGGCAGATGTAGTTGGTGAAAAACTTTTGTGAGAAAAGGTAAGATTTTATTATTTTCAGTGACGGGAAATAACGTTTATTTTGCTGTTAATATAATAACTTATGCAGCAAATAGTTATGAAAATACTAACTTTGTAAACTATTTGAAGAATTGGTTATCTCCAAAAATGTAATTTGAACAATGTATTATCTCTTTCTTCGTATTGATGTTGTTTTTAGTGGATTGGTTTGGTATGTGAACTGTTAGTGTCAGATGTGTACAGACTATATTATTTGCTTTTCTGTGATATATTTATAAGTAAATTTATCTGTTGACGTTTTTTTATGTTTGTACAAAGAAGAATGTCTTAACAGCTTGGATATACTTCAGTGTGTTTAAAGAAACAAACACAACGTTGTTTAATCTGCATTTACTAAATTATTTTGTGCATATTGTTAATATTATAATTATTGTATAATGAGATATGTGGAATAAATGTTTAGTTACTTTGATATAGTTGGTTTCGCAGAAATAAGCCAGGTTTGATACGTTTTCTTTGAAACTCGAATCGCTGATCTTTCTGGCACTTAAACAAATACAGTACAGTTTTCCAGTGGAAGACTTCTTATTCGTCAGCTGTATATTAACTTAAAATATCCGACATGTTATTGATTTGGCTCTCGATGTCATGTTTTTCATGACATCTCATTTCATAAATTTCCTTGATATGTGGAAAAATATTTTTTGAGATACGTAGGCAAAATACAGTTTGTACAATTCACCAGAATAAATAAAATTTAAATACAAATCAGTTTTTCCAGTTAGTATTGGGGAGCTCTGATTCTTAAGTTTATTTTTATCAGAATTTTGGATGTCTGCAGATATGACGATTTCATGGGCAGCTGTTGTATCTGTTGTTTTTTAAATATGTTTTGTTTGAGATATAAGGTGTGAAAAAGCCTAAAGTTCTTGAAGGTCTTTAGTTCATGCTTATGTATTTGTATGTGCTGTGTCATTATATTATTTTTGTATATAGTTTCAGTGTTTAGAATAGTATATTTTGCAATGCCTTGTATTGGAATGGAACTAATAAAAATGGCTTCCAAAACGTATCATCAAAAAGTTCTTTTTTTAACAAATGATTTCAAGTTTTCAAGATTAAAAATTTGGCACCACAAAGAGCTCAAAATAATTGCTGATAAAAATATCTCACTTCTAAAAACTTGGAAACAGCGTCAGTGAGTACTTAGAAACTGATGCCGTGTTCTAACTAAACTGAACTTCAAAATAAGATGGAAGGCAGCAACTCAACAACCGCTAACTTCGGGCTACTTTTGTCTGGACACATAAAGGTATTTGACTGTTGCCCTTGTCACACATCCCTCACAAAGCGCTTTTGTTTTGTCCACACACGTCGTACAGCACACTAACGAGGCCACGCTCAACACAGTTTAGTTTATTTTTCGAGCAAAACCATATTGATCTATCTGCTGTATCCATCTCGGGATATCGAACTCCAGAATTTTGCGTTTTAAGTCCTTAAACTTACGGATTTCTCGACGAAGGACCCGTGTTTAGTATAAATTTCTAGAAATGTGGTTGTTTTAGAAATATTTCATAATACATACTCGACAAGAATACATGATTTAATTGTAGCTGTATTGTTTCTTGCTGTCGAAATGAAAATTGTCTGAATTCTTAGAGCTAAATAACATCAGCCTGCCTTATGTTCTTAAAATATTATACAAATATACATATTTTACATGAAATTAACGTCCAATGTTAATTAATGCATTTGGACCATGTAATTAATAAAAATTAGTAAGTAAGTAGCTGTCATTATGTCACCATGGTAATTGAGAACATGAATAAATGTTCGTTAAAGCAGCCAGAAGTGACGTTTGTCCCTCCTGAAAAAAATATCTCGTGATTCGTTTTATTTCCTTGAAGGCTTAATAATATGTCTGTCATCAGAATAAAATTAAAGTACGACTAGAGGAGCATTGAAGATACGATCCACAAATGTCTTCAGTTCACTTCTACCTTAATCTTGTCATAAACTGGTTAGAAAATTCAAGATATGGTAATTATTGGGATTATTCGTTAAACCTTAATTGAGGCGGAGATACGGAAGAACAGGGTGTCATTTAATACTTTTCTTAAAAAAAAGTTGTACTTATTAGTCGACCAGCAGTTGGAATTAGGTGCGCCCAAAAAGTTGTCTTCCTTCTTGGTCGACATCATAAAATTAAGGAAAGCTACAAATAAGTTAACCAGTTTGGTCATAAACCAAAACAGCTTAATAGTACTTTAAAACCGTAATTTAGGTCTCTCTGCTCAAATGCTAATGAAAGTTAATTTTAACTCTAAATACGACTTTACTTTACACGCGAGAAGTTTCTACTGCAGTTCCAAGCGCGTAAGGCGCGCGACTCGTAATCCGAGGGTCTCGGGTTCGCGCCAAACATGCTCGCTCTCCCAGCCGTGGGGGCGTTATAATGTGACGGTCAATCCCACTATTCGTTGGTAAAAGAGTAGGCCCAATAGTTGGTGGTGGGTGGTGATAACTAGCTGCCTTCCCTCTAGTCTTACCCTGCTAAATTAGGGACGTTACACTCTTCCAGTAATCGATCAAGTTTTGAAAGGGTGTTACGAGCCCAGCTTGTAAAGATAACCAGGTAGGCAAAGCTCACACTTTCAACAAGACCTCTCCTGTGTTATCACAACACAGTCGGCGATAAGTTTCCTTACGTTACTCCCTAAGGTATTGTAGTTGTATTTAAAGCTTTAATAATTCTCTTTTATGTCAAAAATCCACAGAGACTAGTTCAATTAATTTAGAACCCAATTGAGAAGAAAAATTATTGCTTCTCTCGCGTGTATCAGGTGTCTATAGATAACCTGTTTATTTAATTAGGGCCCCCCAGTGGCTCAGCGGTATGTCTGCGGACTTACACGCTAAAATCCGGGTTTCGATACCTGTGGTGGGCAGAGCACAGATAGCCCATTGTGTAGCTTTGTGCTTAATTCAAAAACAAACTTATTTAATTATGTTAATGAATCGTACAAGATGACATTATGATCCACAACACAGGTCAGGTCTGAAAAAGGCGCGTGTTGATGTACAAAAAATTATTTTGGTACTCCCATAAAACTAGATTTTAACAAAATAAAAAACTTAATTATTTTATAAAATGGCCAAGCGCGTAAGGCGTTATATTTCTAATATTATAGAAAGTAACACAGGAAGTAAAATTTAGTTTGATTTAATTATTAATGACAACCTAAAATTAGGATGGCAAAATAAAAAAATAATTAAACACAAAGTTACACGATGGTCTATTTTTGTTATGGTGAATTGGAGTACCGAAAGTCGATCTTCAGCGTTATAAGGTGTTAAACTTATCGCTGAACGACTAAGAATGGAAAATATGCTGAAAAGTACTGACAACATATTAAAAACATTCCGAAAAATATACCACAAACTATACCGTGGCCAAAAGTATTGTTTGTTTATTTTTTGAATTTTGCACAAACGTCATAACGTCCCCACAGCTGAAAGGGTCACATCTACTAGCCGTTCCTAATTTAGCAGTGTAAGACTAGTCACTAGAGGGAAGGCAGCTAGTAGTCACCACCCACCGCCACCTCTTGGGCTACTCTTTTACCAACGAATAGTGGGATTGATCGTCACATCATAACGTCCCCACAACTGAAAGGGCGAGCGTGTTTGGCGCGACGTGGAGGCGAATCCGCGACCCCCAGATTACGAGTCGCACGCCTTAACACGCTTGGCCATACCGGGCCCCAAATGTATTGAAAATGCAGTATAACGTTTGGTTAGTGTTAAGTGTTAGAACTCTCATTGCTAAAATTCAGCATTAGAATCTCTGCAGTTTGTTTATTTGTTTAGAAATAAACACTGCCCAATCTTTGCAGTGGACAAAACACAATTAGTAATTGTGTAACTTTGTTATTAAGTAAAATAGACAACAACAGTTCTGATCATTCCACTAATCACGATAATTTCCATCGATATGTGCATGTCCGTTACGTTACTTTAGTTCAAAAACGATTACGACATTTGGAAGAAAATTATAACTTCTTGTTCATATTTTTAAAGGTTACGGACTATTTACTGCAGGTGTCTGTCACTTGCTGGCAATAAATTTCAACAATAAATGAACAGCATACAACCCACTTGTTTTAAAATAATAGATATTAAAAATCCGTCGAACATACATACAAAAAGTGGTGACACTTTTTTTGACCACAGTTGAATATAGAGCTTTAAAAATTCTCTCTTCTTGACCAAATTCTAAACAGTCTGTTTAATTAAGTTAGAACTCAATTTATGAGACGAATTACTTGTACTCTCCTGTGTTATCACAATACAATAACATACACGTTGGCTAATGCAGTTTGCACAAGTTGCACATGTTCCTTTGGAGACTGTAGCACACTTTTAGTTGGAGGTGGATCATATATTTCATATAAAGGAAGCAACGTTTTTCTGTCATACATATTTTGTGCACCACACATTCATTACATATGGCAAGTCTTTGTTTCAGTCAGTTTGATTATGATGAACAAATTCTCTAAATATCCATTTCGTATCGTATATTTCTGACATCAGCAAAAAAATAACCAGCATCTGGCAAAAACTAGTAACAAAATATGACATTCCAGTTAATCCAAATTTATTTGAAAACCAGGCCAAAACTGAGGTCTATATACTATGTAGAAATTACTCTGATAAACACCACGCCAACATTATTTATAAAATACACTGTGATAATTCCCACGACTTCTATATTGAAGAAACAAGTAGAAAAATGGAAACCAGATTCAAAGAACATAAAAAGTCACTTTCACACGTTTTCGAACACTGCAAGTCAATCAAACACAACATAATCATAGAAAACACTCAAATACTAAATAAAGAAAACATAAACACACGCAAAATTAAAGAAGCCTTACTTATACAACAACTCAAGCCCAAAATAAACCAATACAAAGGAATACCTTTATACCTACATTAAAAATAATATAATAAATAATAATAATAAAATAAATAATACAAAATCATGTACTCAAACATCTAAGCACGCCATCTACATTCATACACTCAGTTACACAACACCTTTCAAACATGTGGTCAGCTTCCGATCAGTTACTTCTTCCTTTCTTTGTGAACCTGACGATGACCGAAGTAGGTCGAAACGTCGTTCGCTCCTCTACGTTAAAAAAAAACAACCAAAACGTTTTTACATTTTTATAATTCCTATCACTCTATCTGACTGACCATCAGTCTCGAGGATGGCAAGACGAAGAATGGTTTTTTTTACCACATACAACATGGTGCACAACCTAGAAAACAGCTGACTGTTGAAATCAACCCTTTAGTTCTTAGGAATTTCTTCTGGTGCTCTAAACCTAGTTCGTCCTTGTTCTGCCATCATTTGTGGACTGTCCTAAAGCTCGAAAGATACCAGAATCATGAAGAACAGTTTGGAAGCTACTGATTGGTTACCTATAAACATCGTTTTTCCCTGAAGAAGAAAGGTCCACTCTGGTTATAGGGTTTCTATTTCATTTCTATCAAGACTTCTTGAACCCACGTGTTTTTATACCATCATGAACACAAACATCGTTGAACACGCTTTCGTCAATAGTTAGTGGTCGCACAAGTGTCACGAACAGTGTGCATCTGTGTTAAATTTATCTTACTGAACGGAAAGGAGGTTCATATCAGTGTGACGTTTCCTAGTTCATTTTCCCAGTAATCTTGTTGTGTTATTCAGTTACAAATGGAATCAACTACCCTCAGGTTTACAGCTACCGTGACAGTTATTTCCCTGATAACGGTATGGCCAGGTGGGTTACGGCGTTCGACTCGTAATCTGAGGGACGTGTGTTCGAATCCCCGTCGTACTAAACACGCTCACCCTTTGAGCATGGGGCATTATAATGTGACAGTCAATCCCACTATTCGTTGGTAAAAGAGTAGTCGAACAGTTGGCGGTGAGTGGTGATGGCTAGCTGCCTTCCATCTAGTCTTACACTGCTAAATTAGGGACGGCTAGCGCGGATAGCCCTTGAGCAGTTTTGCGCGAAATTCAAAACAAAAACCAAACCAAATCCTGCTGACAAAGGGTTGGGTTATACCCTTATGCAATCATTATTCATGCTGTAGTGATCTATTATATAAGAAAGAAAACGCGACGACAGTGAAGACATCGACAACAAAGAGCAAAGAAACTTAGTTTTTATCTTGACTGATTGTTTATGTTAAAAATAAACCTTGTACCACAATGAAAATAATAAAAAAATGGAACAGCGTTGACCGAAATATGGTTGTACATAAAAAAATCCACTGTTTTTTTAATGTTAACATTATTTTTCTCAAAAATAAAACCCACAAATGAAAGGCCTAAGTCATTTCATCTACACTGTGAGTAATTTTTTTGGTAAATCATTAGAAAGCATAATAGACATGCAATTAACATAGTTGTAAACAAAATGACGCAGTGTGATTGTACTTTCAATTTGGAGATCGGAACAAACTCAGATTGACTACAGTTTGCTCTTTTTTTGTTTTCAAAATAAAACCAGATTAGAGTGTCTACTGTGCCCATCATGGGAAATCGAACACCGGATTCTGGCGTTGTGAATCTATAGATTTAAACTTGTCCCACAAGTGGTAATTCATTGTAACATATTCGTAACAATGATTTTTCAAGACGTGATACCAGAAGGTAATTTTGTTTTGAAACATTTTTAGTTTTCACTCCACTAAAAGTCAAGGAAGAAGAACTATTAGCAGGCTTGAATATCTACCTCTAAGTCCTGATTGCTCCATCCAACCAACGGTTCTTCTTGTCATCAGTGAAACGCTGCGTGCAGTACATATATAAGACCTGCCAAGAAAGATTATGGAAGCCATTGTTTCCATGAATACTGTACGCGATTATAAATTGTTATTAAGTCTTTCGTTTTAAAATGCTGAGGAATAAACTTACCAGTTTCATTTTATCAAGATTATAATTACAGTTCCGATTTGATTTTATTAGCTCCATGTTTCCTATTTCTTATGTATGTCCCATAAGATTAGTTGTGGTGAAGTGAAAATATATCTCATTACATTCTATTGCACGAATGTGACCTCCAACAAGAGTGATATTTTTCAGTTTGTTTGTTTTTTTTTAATGTCGCGCAAAGGTACTCGAGGGCTATTTGTGCTAGCCGTCCCTAATTTAGCAGTGTAAGACCAGAGGGAAGGCAGCTAGTTATCACCATCCACCGCCAACTCTGGGGCTACTCTTTTACCAACGAATAACGGGATTGACCGTCACATTATAAAGCCCCCACGGCTGAGAGGGTGAGCATGTTTGGCGCGACTCGGGCGCGAACCCGCGACCTTCAGGTTATGAAGCGCACACCTTAGCGCGTTAGGCCGTGCCATGTCGATATTTTTTAGTATTTTACAAATAAGATCTCTGTCTATACTCGATATTTTCTATTATTATATATGTATGACCGTCATCTATGTGTGATATTTTATATGTATGACGGTCATTTATGTGTGATGTTTTTGTTATTTTATATGCATGACCGTCATGTAAGTGTAATATTTTCTGTTATTTTATGTGCATGACTGTTATCTTTGTGTGATATTTTATATGTATGACCGCCATCTATGTGATATTTTCTGTTATTTTGTTTGTTTTGAATTTCGCACAAAGCTACTCGAGGGCTATCTGTGCTAGCCGTCCCTAATTTAGCAGTGTAAGACTAGAAGGAAGGCAGCTAGTCATCACTACCAACCGCCAACTCTTGGGCGACTCTTTTACTAACGAATAGTGGGATTGACTGTCACATAATAACGCACCCACGGCTGAAAGGGCGAGTATGTTTGGCGCGACGGGGATGCGTTCTGTTATTTTATACGTATAACCGTCATCTATGTGTGATATTTTCTGTTATTTTATATGTATGATATTCATTTATGTGTGACATTTTCTGTTATTTTATACGTATAACCGTCATCTATGTGTGATATTTTCTGTTGTCCCAGAAAACATGATTACCGCTACAACTTGATAACTTCCACTGTTCTGCGTGTTTAGATGTTTTCTTGGTAAATGATAGACTTTGTCTGATATGATAAAAACAGTTTTATTGAAACAAACCTTTCTGGGTATTCTAGAGGGCTAATGCATTTTTAGGGACTCAGAGATGTGTTTGTCCAAATATTTTTGGGTCGGTGAGGACCGCAAAGATGAGGACCCACATGGCCGAACAAACTATTGTTGCATAAGTACAATCTCAGTCTTCATCTAATAAACTATTGTTGCATAATTTTGAATGTTCCAATTGTGTTAATGGCTTTACATCTGTCCCTGGCTTCGGCATGGTCAGGTGGTTAAGACATTCGACTCGTAATCCGAGGGTCGCGGGTTCGAATCCCCGTCAATCAAATATGCTCGCCCTTTCAGCCGTGGAGGCGTTATAACATAACGGTCAATCCCACTATTCGTTGGTAAAAGAGTAGCTCAAGAGTTGGCGGTGGGCGGTGATAACTAACTGCTTTCCCTCTAGTCTTACAATGCTACATTAGGGACGGCTAGTGCAGATAGCCCTCGAGTACCTTTGTGCGAAATTCGAAACATCTGTTCCAAGTTATATGCTTTTTGTTTGTTTTGTTTTGCTTTTGCAAGAAGTGTTCAGTGACTATTAATGCCAAATATTAGATTGTGTTTTTTATGTTCGAAAAATTTAAAATTTAAACGTCTGATTGATCACAAAATTTTGTAGAAATATTGGGACACAGTTCTGTTATATTTGTGTTTGTTTAAGTGGTCCAGGAATGAGCAAATATACTTATTGTATAACAACTGTCTTGATCATTTACGTGCTATTGTTGTATGACTGCTATGGTAATATTCTAGCCTCTATTGTTGTATGACTGCTATGGTAATATTCTGGCCTCTATTGTTGTATGACTGCTATGGTAATATTCTAGTCTCTATTGTTGTATGACTGCTATGGTAATATTCTAGCCGCTATTATTGTATGACTACCTCAGTAATACTGAAAATTCTATCGTTGTTTTACCACTATTGTGATATCCTAATATATATTTTGTCTAATTGCCTTCGTAATATTGTTACCTGTATCGTTGTATGACTACTATCGTGATTCTCTATTGTTTTGTGAGTGTAACCTCCTTCACGGTCAACAGCTTCGAGTAATTTCTATCTCGATCCGTTGTGAGCTTATGACACATGTCGTGTACGTGCAACCACTTTCATGACCCAATAATGACTATTCTTTTATAAATATGATTTTCGTCATAATAACTTGTATTGTAGTCGTATGACCTTTACTATTCAACATAATAAGCTTTTAAAGGTAAGAAAATAATGTTTTACTTTATCGACTTACCTTCTGATCAGAGACGTCTGTGTAAAATGTGGACATCACTTTCCTTCCTGGTATTTATGTCGTTATTTCTCGGACAATCTGCAGTAACTGCACAATCATCTTCTTACAGTAAGTAGACAGTGCTCTAATGTGTGCGCGCGCTTCCAGCATTTTGTCAGGCACCACGTGCTCTTGGGAGAAGTGAAGGTGTGAGCTCGTGAACCTTTAGGAAGACGTGCATAGTCTCGTGGCATCAGCATACCTGGCTGGCAGAACTCGGGTAAGTCTAGCAACTTGTAAATAGCACAACATCGAATGGTCTATTTGAGATATATGTATTAGTTTTCATGTTGCTGAAATGGACATTTTAAAAATTGAATCGTAAGAAATGTTTTATGTATTTTATAATATTCGATACTGCAAGTGCATATTTTAAGAACTTACAGTGGAAATCTGGTTTTGCTCTTACAGTGTGTCTGGTTTGTTTTATAGTTTTAAACAGAAGAAACTCTGGATGTGCCGAGTTTCTGAATTCGAAAATTTAGTTTTACCAGAAGAGGTTTAAGAGAATTAGATATGAAACTTATGTACATCTATATAACAGAATTCTCTTTGAATTTGTTATGATAACTGTTAATACAACGATGTAGGACAATCAGCACTCAGACATGAACGATGTTGCTCGATTTTCAGAGAAAGTTCTAAATGTTTACCGTACATTTTTCTCCACTTGAACGCTTACTGGTTTTTATGTGTAAAGATAACTAATGACCCATATGCTGTAGTGTTTTCTATTTGTATTTCAGTAATATCTACACAATAGTAAATTAATTATTAATTATCTGGTGTGTTGTTTTTTCAGACTAATTAGATTCTCACTGTATTCGTAAGCTGAGACAATAAATTCTGATTTTTAGATTTTGCTTTTAGAAAGCTTTATTTTACAGAAGTATAAACATATGTTATCAATATTTAAACATTTTACACCCATCGGGTGATAACAACCTTGTAGCAAACAACGTTTAGAAAGAAGAAAATTATATACACATACATATATATATATAAATTAATTAAATTACAGAAGTTAGAAAATTCAATGGATATATTGATCAACGAATCAATTAATAAGTTTAATTTCCAAGTAGTTTATTTGATGAAAGTTTTAGTAGAGAGATTTGTAAAATTAAAAATCTATAATAAAAACAAGTGCAATATTAAACACTTCTAAATTGTGCAAACTAAGTGTACGTCAAACCATAAATTATGAATATGCCAACTGTCATCTTTGATTTTATTTATTCAGAAAATTAAAACGACTTTGACAGAAATAAAACTTCAAGTCGATTGGATTACACATTCCACGTGACTTTTACAACAATACACGAGACGTTCAGAAACGATTTTTTTTTTACTGTTTAAGTAATACGACAATAACGTAATAAATTGTTTGTATTTTGGAGTTTCGCACAAAGCTACTCGAGGGCTATCTGCGCTAGCCGTCCCTAATTTAGCAGCGTAAGATTGCAGGGAAGGCAGATAGTCGTCGTCACCTACCGCCAACTCTTGGGCTACTCTTTTACCAACGAATAGTGGAATTTACCGTAACATTATAACGCCCCCACGGCTGAAAGGGCGAGCATGCTTGGTGTGACGGGGATTCGAACCCGTAACTTTTGGATTACGAGTCAAGCGCCTTAACCACATGGCCATGCCGGGAGACAACGGGCATGTTAAAATTCTCTCTTCTTCCCCCCAAAAAAAAAGCTTTAAGGTTTTACTACTTTGATTTTTTCAGTACAATTTTGTACTTTCTAACATTTGTTTGGAAAATCAAGCTGACTGTGGCTAAAACATAAAATAAGCTGTGATTATGAACATTAATAAGCGAAATATATTTACAATTTGACGGAAATGTATTTTTATACGGTTTTCAAACTTGCTGTAAGTCATGGTAAAGAAAAGACAGTGTAAGTAGTTTAAGGTGTAAAATAGATACGCCTGTCAAAAACAAATACTGAAACATAAACTATCATTGGTGTTTTATTGAATTTCCGCAGATTTACAATCTTGTCGTATTTTATAACATGAGGAAGGACATCACGGTGTTGGGACCGTATTATCAATAAGTATCTAATCACGTGAATTACAAAGGTGAAAAAACACGATTTTTTTGTGTAGAATTTTGTAAGTTTGTCCGACATTTTACGCGTTTCTTATATGTTTATTGTAAATGAAATCTCATTTCAATAATTAGTAAGATAATTTCTACAGCTCTGTTTAATTTAGACGGAAAGAGAAGAGTAGGAAATAACCAGATAGAAGAAAAATCTCTTTGAGAGAGTCATATGAGAAATAATTACTTTTGTTTTTCATATCTAGAAGTATGATAATTAGATGGTGATTCGGTGAAATAATGTACTTTTATGTTTTCGAAAGAAACAGTGAAGTAGCTAGTGAGAATGGTTTTATGTAAAAACCCGTAACAGTGAAGTAGCAGCTAGTGAGAATGGTTTTATGTAAAAACCCGTAACAGTGAAGTAGCAGCTAGTGAGAATGGTTTTATGTAAAAACCCGTAACAGTGAAGTAGCAGCTAGTGAGAATGGTTTTATGTAAAAACCCGTAACAGTGAAGTAGCAGCTAGTGAGAATGGTTTTATGTAAAAACCCGTAACAGTGAAGTAGCAGCTAGTGAAAATGGTTTTATGTAAAAACCCGTAACAGTGAAGTAGGAGCAAGTGAGAATGGTTTTATGTAAAAACCCGTAACAGTGAAGTAGCAGCAAGTGAGAATGGTTTTATGTAAAAACCCGTAACAGCGAAGTAGCAGCTAGTGAGAATGGTTTTATGTAAAAACCCGTAACAGTGAAGTAGCAGCTAATGAGAATGGTTTTATGTAAAAACCTGTAACAGTGAAGTAGCAGCTAGTGAGAATGGTTTTATGTAAAAACCCGTAACAGTGAAGTAGCAGCTAGTGAGAATGGTTTTATGTAAAAACCCGTAACAGTGAAGTAGCAGCTAGTGAGAATGGTTTTATGTAAAAACCCGTAACAGTGAAGTAGCAGCTAGTGAGAATGGTTTTATGTAAAAACCCGTAACAGTGAAGTAGCAGCTAGTGAGAATGGTTTTATGTAAAAACCCGTAACAGTGAAGTAGCAGCTAGTGAGAATGGTTTTATGTAAAAACCCGTAACAGTGAAGTAGGAGCAAGTGAGAATGGTTTTATGTAAAAACCCGTAACAGTGAAGTAGCAGCTAGTGAAAATGGTTTTATGTAAAAACCCGTAATAGTGAAGTAGCAGCTAGTGAAAATGGTTTTATGTAAAAACCCGTAACAGTGAAGTAGCAGCTAGTGAGAATGGTTTTATGTAAAAACCCGTAACAGTGAAGTAGCAGCAAGTGAGAATGGTTTTATGTAAAAACCCGTAACAGTGAAGTAGCAGCAAGTGAGAATGGTTTTATGTAAGAACCCGTAACAGTGAAGTAGCAGTTAGTGAGAATGGTTTTATGTAAAAACCCGTAACAGTGAAGTAGCAGTTAGTGAGAATGGTTTTATGTAAAAACCCGTAACAGTGAAGTAGCAGCTAGTGAGAATGGTTTTATGTAAAAACCCGTAACAAAGTGATTAACCAAATTCGTTACGTGAATTAACACTAATATTTTTTTTTATTATCCAGCATTACACGTCTCACTAAGCCATACTTACTACCAGATCTCACTATGTGAATAGCATTTACACACACACACACAGAATATTGGATTTAATAATCATAACAGCCAGGAAATAAGGGTGTAACTGGTAAGCAATGTCTGTGGTGTCACCCAGTTATTGTGTAAAATTGAAGTGCAACAGAACACAGTTGTGACTTAATAAATGATATCCTGGATCATTGTTATACAGCCAATCGAAAAGTGCTACACCTGTATGCAGTCTGTAAAAATACAGTTAGCAGTAGCAGTATGATCTCAGACACTTAAACATCGCTTGAAAAGAATATACAAATAAAGTTTCAGAGAGGCAGGGATACTCCATACACAAATTTGCTAGAAAACTGCGTATTTCAGAAGTGTTATGTAAACGAGTGAAAAGCATATTTAAAACTGGCTGTTAACAATGTTTGGTCGAGATAAAGAACCAGAGCGTTGGAGGTTCTTCACGAGACAGTTACGATGGAGTATGTATATTGCTAAAGATTTCGCTGTAAGTACAGGTGTGTGTTTTACTTGGAGAACAGTAAGATACAGACTCGCACGAAGTGATTTCAGTGGATATATAGCTATTTGAGAATCGCTTCTGAGAAGAACTTACTGAACCAAAATGTTGAAATGGACCTTAAGTCACAACCAGAGGAATTAACAAAGCTAGAGATGTGTGTTGTTTGCAGAGGATTCGAGTGTGAATTATCCAGAAGCAATCAGTAAGTGTCAGTTCAACAGTGAAATCGTGGTCAGTGTTCTCATCTGGGTTGTTGTTGGTCTGTGTATCAGCCTTCTGAACGATGCTACCTGTGTGCATATGGACATTCTGAATGCTGCTAAGTATGTTGATCGATCATGCCATTCTCCCAGAGTCATTGGATGAGAAAACGTCTTCCAGGAAGACAGTGATCCCAGGCATATAACATACGTAAAATGTTACTTTGGCGATAAATATACCTGTGAGACAACTTAAACCATGGCTTGGAATTTTAAAATTTCCTAAAACGAAACGAACATTCTTAAGAGTGTATGGACCTAAGTGAAACTAAAAACATTAAAATATGAATTGGCCTGACATGGCCAGGTGGTTAAGACACTCGACTCCTAATCTGAGGGTCGCGTGTTCGAATCCCCATCACACCAAACATGCTCGCCCTTTCAGCCGTGGTGGCGTTATAATGTACGATCAATCCCACTATTCGTTGGTAAAAGAGCAGTCCAAGAGCTGGCGGTGGGTGGTGATGACTACCTGCCTTACCTCTAGTCTTCCACTGTTAAATGAGGGACGACTAGCGCAGATAGCCCTCCTGTAGTTGTGTGCAAGATTCAAAACAGACCAAACCGAACAGTTGGCCACTTTATATAGATTGGCGACAGTTGCTGGACGCTTGAGATGTCCATAAAATTAATCATTAAGAGTATTTTTATGTGTTTCATGTTGTAAAACTTAAAGTTTTGTAATGTGCTGATTCGGTAGAGGCTTTGTATGATGCAATGTGATGGATGCGTGTGTGTCAATGAAATAAAGAATTCGCATACGAAAAGCCATTTTATTGTATGGCTTAATCGCTTTAGTTTTCTATTTTCCTTATAACGCTAAAAACCGGGCTTCGATACTTATAGTGGGCAAAGCACAGATAGCCCATTGTGTAGCTTTGTGCTGCTTAATAACAACAAACATACAAACATTTGTATTTTCTGTGGTAATATTTCGTAAAACTAATAAATCCACCATTACCCATTCTTTATGACTTCTTTGTACGTATCACTTATGCGCTTCCGTAATTATTTCCATTTCCTCTTTAAAGTATTAAGTTTCTCGTGTGCAAGAGTGAAACTCGTAAATTTTACACACACAATGAAATTAACCAAGTACTATCATTCCCCTGTGCATCGTGCATAAGGAACGCATTTCCATAGCATCTACGTTCATTGGCGAATTTTTCAACAGTACATCTCGTGCACTGCATATGATGTCACGTTTCCTTGATAGCAAAAGCTGTCTCATAGTCATTACATGGTCATTACGTTTTATAGAAATGTGTAACTGAGTTCTTCGAGATTATTTTTATATTTATAAAAGTCTCCTGTTACAAAATCTTAGAGAAATTTGGTGAGCGCGATGTCTATTTATATTTAATGGAGTGTAGTGAGATTACATACATTTTAAAAAAGAAAATTACACATACAAACTTTAGTGCATTCCTTTATTGAAAATACTAAATGCAGTTTCCAGGGCCACGAAAACTGGTTTCGACTAATAAATATAGAATAACAAAACAGGACATAAGCAAGTACATGTGATATAATATGCAAAACAACAACAAAACCAAAATCATTTCTTAAGATAATTATCTTCGCTTTAGCGCCATGAATGTGATAGGCGTTTTGCTAGGCAAGAAATTATACATAATAAAAAGGCAGGGTAACAGTTAACTTTTCCTAACAATTCTCTAAGCCTAAAGGTTCCAGCTAAAAGACAGTAAGAGTGTTTTTATAATTAGGACCTTATTCAAGTGTAAATACACGTGCTGAGTAGAGGATAGGGAGATAGTAATTTGTCTTATTGGGATCTTGACTCTCAGTGGACCCCTTTCATTCGTTTGTTTAAATTTCGAGCAAAGTTATACAGAGCTATATGTATTAGCCGTCTCCAAATTAGCAGTGTAAGACTGGAGGGAAGGCATTACCACCCACCGCCAGCTCTTGGGCTACTCTTTTTAATAACGAATACCTAGACTGACCGTTGCGTTATAATGCCCGCATGGCTGAAAGGACGAGGATTCGAACCTGCCACCCTCGAATTACGAGTCGAGTGCCTTAACCACCTGGCCATGCCGGGCCCTTTATTCGTTTAAGATTACATGAGTGCTAAATCTGGATAAAACGACGATAAAATATTGCACGTGTAAAATAAGCAAATACACTAGAAAGTGTAATATGTCCAAAAAACATTTTCGGCAGAAAGGAAACGTTAGAAATACAACGAAAAAAATCACGTGCTTCCGAGTAATTCGACGATACTGAATCTAATAATCATGTTAAAATCACTGAGTAATTTGACGATGCTGAATCTAATAATCATGTTAAAATCACTGAGTAATTTGACGATACTGAATCTAATAATCATGTAAAATCACTGAGTAATTTGACGATACTGAATCTAATAATCATGTTAAAATTACTGAGTAATTTGACGATGCTGAATCTAATAATCATGTTAAAATTACTGAGTAATTTGACGATGCTGAATCTAATAATCATGTTAAAATTACTGAGTAATTTGACGATACTGAATCTAATAATCATGTTAAATTACTGATCAGTTCTATTTATAGATTTACGCTTTAATAACTTTATTTATTTATTGTAAATTGTGTTTAAGAACTATACATTCGGCATGCTATAATGAGTCCTTTTTAGTGTTCATGGCACGAGCAACCGGAATCGCAGGCTTAGTGCAAGAATAACATTTCAGGCTACACAAGGGGCTATCTGTGCTAACCATCCATAGTTTAGCAGTGTAAGATGTTGTTGTTTTGAATTAAGCACAAAGCTACACAAGGGGCTATCTGTGTTAACCATCCATAGTTTAGCAGGTGTAAGAGTTGTTGTTTTGAATTAAGCACAAAGCTACACAAGGGTCTATCTGTGTTAACCATCCATAGTTTAGCAGTGTAAGATGTTGTTGTTTTGAATTAAGCACAAAGCTACACAAGGGTCTATCTGTGTTAACCATCCATAGTTTAGCAGTGTAAGATGTTGTTGTTTTGAATTAAGCACAAAGCTACACAAGGGGCTATCTGTGTTAACCATCCATAGTTTAGCAGTTGTTGTAAGATGTTGTTGTTTTGAATTAAGCACAACGCTACACAAGGGCTATCTGTGTTAACCATCCATAGTTTAGCAGTGTAAGATGTTTGTTGTTTTGAATTAAGCCACAAAACTACACAAGGGGCTATCTGTGGTAACCATCCCTAGTTTGCAGTGTAAGATGTTGTTGTTTTGAATTGAGCACAAAGCTACACTAGGGGCTATCTGTGCTAACCATCCATAGTTTAGCAGTGTAAGATGTTGTTGTTTTGAATTAAGCACAAAGCTACACAAGGGGCTATCTGTGCTAACCATCCATAGTTTAGCAGTGTAAGATGTTGTTGTTTTGAATTAAGCACAAAGCTACACAAGGGGCTATCTGTGTTAACCATCCATAGTTTAGCAGTGTAAGATGTTGTTGTTTTGAATTAAGCACAAAACTACACAAGGGGCTATCTGTGGTAACCATCCATAGTTTAGCAGTGTAAGATGTTGTTGTTTTGAATTAAGCACAAAGCTACACAAGGGGCTATCTGTGTTAACCATCCATAGTTTAGCAGTGTAAGATGTTGTTGTTTTGAATTAAGCACAAAGCTACACAAGAGGCTATCTGTGGTAACTATCCATAGTTTAGCAGTGTAAGATGTTGTTGTTTTGAATTAAGCACAAAGCTACACAAGGGGCTATCTGTGCTATGCCCACCACAGGTATCGAAACTCGGTTTTTAGCGCTCTAAGTCTGCAGACATGCCACTAAGTCACAGGGGGGCTGCAGTGTAAGACTTGGTTTTCTCTTTTACCAACGAACTGGGGGATTAAACGGCTAATATGGCTAACATGTACGGTGTGACGGAGATTTGAACCCGCAATCCTCAGATTACGGGTCGAGTGCCTCAACCACTTGGTCACAGCGGGCCTAACTTTAGATGAGTCAATAAACTTTTCCATTCTTTAGAATGCTGCTCTGTATCTAATTTCTTAGATCAATATTTGTACAAAAACACAGATTAACTTGTGGTGAGATGCAAGACTTTGATGGTAACTTTTGTAAACGAGAACTACCGTTTCTAGGGCTAATTTTTTAGTGCGACGGGGATTCGAAAGCGCGACCCTCAGATTTCGAGCCGAACGTTTTAATCTATCTCGCCATGTGGGGCTTCTAGGAGTGATGAGGAAATTCTGAATACTTTTCTGAAATCAGCAATAAAAATTACCATAAATAAGTGAAGTTTTCTTCAGTAGAAGATTTTTAACGCTCAGCACAATCAACTAAACGGTATGTAAGTCAAGGGTCAGCACAATATAGTCGGTTACTGCGTTTGACGGCGTAATGAGATTTTAGTTAACTTAATAATGAAGTAAGCATCCAGTTGACGTTGAAGCAATAGCAATTAGGCAGAGTGCCCCCCCCCCGCAGTGGCTCAGCAGTATGCCTGCCGACTTACAACGCTACAAACCGGGTTTCGATACCCGTGGTGGGCAGAGCACAGATATCCCATTGTGTAGCTTTGTGCTTGATTCAAAACAACAACATTTCTTTAAAGGCACGTGTAACACCTAGCCTTTGTATTATACGCTCAGAAATGTTATGAGCAGCGTATTAATACACAGAACCTATTTCTTTGTTAAAACACCGCTACGTAATAAGCTACCTGGTCTATGCTTACTGAGGGTATCGAAGCTTAATTATTTAGTTTGCGAATTCTCAGTCTTACCACTGGTGGTCAACAGGTCACTCTTTCATTTAACTTCTTAAAAATATCAGATTATAGGTTTAACAAACCTTAATTTTGTAAATATACGTAAGAGCTAAGTTATCACAATAATAGCTAACTGAATATTGATTATAATAACCTGGCGGGCACAAAATGAATAACAATTAATCAGTTACAAAAAGTTTGTTTTAAAGTTAAGCACAAAGCTACACGATGGGATATGTGTGCTCTGCCCACCACGGGTATCGAGACCGCGTTGTAAGTGCCACTAGGGGGCAATTATGAAAAGAAATACTAAATGCGAAAAATATTAAATCAAGTGAAATATGAGAGAAATTACATAAGATTAATATAAACAGCATCCATATTCATCATTCTAAATAGTTTTAAGCAAATTCAAATGATGACATAAATAGTGTAGGATATGAAATTCATGACACGTGAAGAGCTAAAAAAATCTAACTTATTAGATTTTATAAGGTTTGGTTTAGTTTCTTTTGAATTACGCGCAAAGTGTTGTGCTTTTCTTATAGTAAAGCCACATCGGGCTCTCTGCTGAGCCCACTGAGAGGAATCGAACCCCTGATTTTCGCGTTGTAAATCCGGAGACATACCGCTGTACTAGCGGGGGGCTACGCGTAAACCTACACGAGAGATATCCGTGCTAGCCGTCCCTAATTTAGCAGTGTAAGATTTAAAACAAAAACAGCTAGTTATCACTACCACACCGCCAACTCCTGGGCTACTCTTTTACCAACGGATAGTGAGATTGATCGAGACATTATAATGCTCCAACGGTTGAAAGGACGAGCATGTTTGGCGTGACTGGGATTTTATAAGGAGGATCCTTATTGAGACTCGTTGATGGGAGGATAGTTATATAATGTCATTTATTCGGGAAGTTAACGCAAACTAAACACAAATTACTGACATCTGTTTTGTTGTTAAATATCTGTTAATCATACATGCGGAATGTGAAGCAGTAGGAAGGCAGTTCAGGTTTATTATACCTACAGATTTAAGTACAACTGAAATTGTCTTATTTGTTTTCTAGTAAGCTAAATGTTTAGAATAAACGTGCTATAGTAAAAAACTATAGGGTTATTTTGTGATTTTTTCAACTTACATTTTCCTAAAGGGGCTAAGGACCACCTAGTGGGGTCATCTGTTTTGAAAAAACAACAACAACTTTTAATTGGTGAAAAGGAAGATTTTTAGCGTGGTTCCTACTTTAGCTGTGTGTTTTATCGATCAACCAACTGTCAATAAATATATATAAGACGTCGAATATTTCAGGCTCACCCAGAAAACCTATCTAGCGTTCAAACTTGTATAACAACTAGAAATAAGCTTTCTTGTAAGACTTCTCCAAATTTACGTTAATCTTTAAAACATGACTTGTCCAACCCTGAATTCGTTTGTATCTTTATAATTTTACCGCAAAGCTACTCGAGGGATATCTGCGCTAGTCGTCTCTAATATAGCAGTATAAGACTAGATGGAAGGCAGCTAGTCATCACCACCCACCGCCAACTTTTGGGCTACTCTTTTACCAATGAAGAGTGAGATTGACCGTCACATTTAACGCCTCTACGGCTGAAAGGTAAAGCATGTTTTGTATGTCAGGATATTCGAATCCGCGACCCTCAGAGTACGAGTCGAGCACCTACCTGTCAATGCCGGGTCGTAACCCTGAATTTAACGGGTCATAACCCTGAATTTAAATGACTTCAGGTTCCGTTATAAGGCTCATCCAGTCTCCCAGACTTTGAGATAAACGGAATATTCACCTGAGTGGTTTCTTCATGTCACTTGAAACAATCAGAAGCTACACTTTAAGGCTTGAATAGTTATCTGATTTTAAGAATAATGGATTTCAGTCTTACGTATAAGATCTTCTGATCTGCATTGAAAGTAAATATTTCATAGCGTTTCTGCACTACTGCTGATTGTGCCTTTGTAAGGTTATCTTCAGAGCGATTTATAATTTATAATCCGGTCCATCTTGCCAACGTATATATACCAAATTATATTTTCCTAGCGATATATAACTCTCCTGCCTATAGTCGAAGACAAGGCTATAAATACATTGAATCTAGGATAACAGTATTTTTATGGACTTTAGGCACGGCCGGAAGTTAATTGTGCCTTTGTAAGGTTATCTTTTTTTTTACAGTACATTAAGACATGAATATAATCCACAAAAAATATTAACGTCAGTCTAGAAATTATTATATTGCAGGCCACTTTGTGGCGCGTCTAAATAAGTTAAAAATATTTTCAAGCCGGAAGTTTCTCTGTATAGCACGTGTTTCTTTGTAAGAAATGCCGTCTAACTCTAATGAGCTTAACAAATTTTAAGACACGCGACACTGTTCCTCCGCACCTCGAGTTTAAAGTACACATAAACATGCACGTATACTTTCTTCAACATTCTATCTATAAAAATATTTGTCCACATTTTTAAGCCTTTCAGATACTTTACTTGACATAACTCTGCAAGTGAAAATGTGTTTCTGTTTTTCCCATTTTCTTTTTGGTAAGAATAAGATTTGTATTTCTGACAACTGAGCATCGTAATTACAGAATGATGTGAAAAAGCTTCTCCCTACACCCTTACATTCAGTTAGTAACCCGTTATATATTTAGCAGTTTAGTGACGTAATTCTGCCGGAGTGTTTTTCACATGTATTAATCCTCGCGGAGGTTTACTATCTAAAGTGGTACTTGGATGACGTATTTACGTACCCAGTCAACTCTCGTTATTTAACGTGCACTACTTACTCTTCATTCTATTTGATAGGATTTTCTTGGAAAAGCTATTATACTTTTTAATTACCCGATCCAACACCTAGTAATATAAGACTGTTAACTACTGTATGTACAAAAGTGTTACAGTCTTTTCAAAACTTCACATGTGGAATTATTTTATTTGCGGTAAATACAATTTCTTTAACGATTCCAGCCCAATAAATAAACACCCAATTTTATATATTCTAATACTTTAGATGGAGGCCCGGCATGGACAGGTTTGATAAGGCAGTCGACTCGTAATCTGAAGGTCGCAGGTTCGCATCCCGTCGCACCAAACACGCTCGTCTTTTCAGCCGTGAGGGCGCTATAATATACGATGGCCAACCCCACTATTCGTTGATAAAAAAGTAACTCAAGAGCTGGCGGTGGGTGGTGATGACTAGCTGCCTTCCCTCTAGTCTTACACTGCTATATTGGGAACGGCTAGCGCAGATAGCCCTCGAGTAACTTTGCACGAAATTCAAACCAAACCAAACTCACTGTACCTGGTAAATAGTAGCAGCTGATCGAACAACTGTGAACATAATTGTCACAGAGTCCTATAGCAGCTGATCGAACAACTGTGAACATAACTGTCACAGAGTCCTATAGCAGCTGATCGAACAACTGTGAACATTAATTGTCACAGAGTCCTATAGCAGCTGATCGAACAACTGTGGACATAACTGTCACAGAGTCCTATAGCAGCTGATCGAACAACTGTGAACATAACTGTCACAGAGTCCTATAGCAGCTGATCGAACAACTGTGAACATAACTGTCACAGAGTCCTATAGCAGCTGATCGAACAACTGTGAACATAACTGTCACAGAGTCCTATAGTAGCTGATCGAACAACTGTGAACATAACTGTCACAGAGTCCTATAGCAGCTGATCGAACAACTGTGAACATAACTGTCACAGAGTCCTATAGCAGCTGATCGAACAACTGTGAACATAACTGTCACAGAGTCCTATAGTAGCTGATCGAACAACTGTGAACATAACTGTCACAGAGTCCTATAGCAGCTGATCGAACAACTGTGAACATAACTGTCACAGAGTCCTATAGCAGCTGATCGAACAACTGTGAACATAACTGTCACAGAGTCCTATAGCAGCTGATCGAACAACTGTGAACATAACTGTCACAGAGTCCTATAGCAGCTGATCGAACAACTGTGAACATAACTGTCACAGAGTCCTATAGTAGCTGATCGAACAACTGTGAACATAACTGTCACAGAGTCCTATAGCAGCTGATCGAACAACTGTGAACATAACTGTCACAGAGTCCTATAGCAGCTGATCGAACAACTGTGAACATAACAGTCACAGAGTCCTATAGCAGCTGATCGAACAACTGTGAACATTAACTGTCACAGAGTCCTATTGTGGATATCGTTAAGGCTGTTTATGTTTATATGGAAGCTGAAATGATCGAACTTTAAACAAATAACTTCATTGAATTGTAATACAGGAAATGCTCAATCATAAATTGATAAATTGATTTAAAGCAGGATGTCGAGTTTAAAGAAAACGGAATATACTTGTGTGTTATACAAATAACGTTTTCTTCTGTGTGGTTTCTATAATAGAATATTACACTAATTATAAATTTACCACTTAGTTTTAATTAGCCGTGTTTTATTGTTTCTTTATAAATAATAATTTCTAATGCTGTATATGTTATTAATTTAAAGTTGCTGTTACATGATATATTTATAAATCAATTTAATCGTCCATTTCAATATCAGTATATTAAAAAAATGGAACACCACCGTGAAAGTTTTGATATATTAGGAATTTTGCTTAATTATAATAGGTTTGTCAGACAAACAAATTATGCATTTTTTAATTGTTTGTCAACAGGGTTTTCAACAAGACTTCAAAAAAACTTTTTCATTACACATGGCCCAACGTGACTCGGTGGTTAAAGCGCTCGACTCGTAATCTGAGAGATGCGGGTTCGAATCCTAATCGTCGTCGCACCATACATTCTCGCCGTTTTAGTTGTGGGTGCGTTATAATATTTCGGTCAATCCCACTATTTGTTGGTAAAAGTGTAACTCCAGACTTGGCGGTAGGTGGTGATGACTAGCTGCCTTTCGTCTAATCCTACACCGGCAAATTAGAGACGGCTAACGCAGATAGTCCTCGTGTAGCTTTGCGCGAGATTAAAAAATAAACATTATATATAGCTTACCCAAAATGTCTTATTTCAAAATTATACTTTTTAGGCTTAGGTGTGTGTGTAAAAATTGCTATTGTAGTAAATCCTTTCATAAATATTTTCTTACATTCTACTTCATACGTATCTTTCACATAAACATATTATTCTGTAACTTTTAGAACACAAGGTAAGTATACGTGTTTTAACATTTACTTATATTTTACTCCTGGTGGAAATCCCAGAGTTTTTAAATTTCAGCTCATTTATAACCACTAATAGCAACTACTGTATGTTAGTCTGTCTGGAGATGTCAAAACTTTGAACCTTATAACTTCGAACAGCACGGGTCTATGAGTTATCTGCCCTATATTGTTCCTTGAGTAATGATAAACTATTGTTTTGAATGACAAGTATGTCACGAGATAATAATAATTTACTTTAAATGAAGTCATTAGCATTTGTTCAGTTGGAATTTGTGTGATTAAAATGCACATTTGACACACTGCTGTAGTTTTAGTAGAACGAAACCAACTTATATGAGATTTGTCTTGTCTCTTCTAGAGACGTAACACCATTCCACATACAGTCAACCCTAAATGGATGATGTACATATTTCATCAGACACAGTGCAATAACACTGTATTTTTTGGGAACGAGAACGACTCGCCGGATATTCTCAAATCTGAGCCTCGGACACATTTCTAAGGTTAGCAGTACACATGTTTCGATCACACAAGCTTATTGGTCGCCGGGGGAGTTCGAAAAAGAAGACAAATGCTTTTATTCCTTTGGAAGCAATCAGCCACCATCGAGCCACCTCATCAAGGTGAGTTAAGTGATTCCCATGGTTGTAGTCAGTTCATTCCGAAAATATGCGCCAATAATGAGTGTAGTGCCAAAAGGAATATCAAAAGTTATTATTTTCTTACAATTACCAGGGAATGGAGTCTTGATGTATGAAACAGAGTACAGCAGCGTAGAACACGTTTATAATACAAAATATTCATATGTTTTACTTCATTTACATATAATTAAAAACTATAATCATTATTGTGTTTACATATTGGGTTTACTAGTGTATTACTGTGAGTGAAATAAACCTCATTAGCGTATTACATCCTTGATATGTGAAACAAACGTGGATAGTGTATTACATCGTTTGTAAATAAAACAAACGTACGTAGTGTATTAGATTGTTTGTAAGTAAAACAAACGTTGGTAGTGTATTACATCGTTTGTAAGTGAAACAAACGTACATAGTTTATTATATCGTTCGTAAGTAAAACAAACGTGAGTAGTGTATTATATCGTTTGTAAGTAAAACAAACGTACGTAGTGTATTATATCGTTTGTAAGTAAAACAAACGTACGATGTGTATTACATCGTTTGTAAGTGAAACAAACGTGGGTAGTGTATTATATCGTTTGTAAGTGAAACAAACGTACGTAGTGTATTATTATAAGTGAAGCAAACCTTAATAACGTATTACATTCTTTGCAAGTGCAGTAAACGCTGGTCGTGTATACCGTAAACAAAGAAATGTACCGAGACTTACATCAAGCAATGTGTTAAAATATACATTTTGTAAAAATCTATAAGAGTTTTGAAAACTACTGCTAACAGTTTGCAGAAAAGAGAATATGTTTCAGGAATGAATTATAATAAGTGGCTTGATTACGTGGTTTTAGTGGCTACATCAACACTTCAGATGATAATTCGATGTGATAGGTTAAAGTTGGAGAAAAGAACACTGTATCATTATTTCACAATCATCTTGGTTATATCTGTGAAGCATATAAAGTTTATTGTCTCTGACTCTGTTGCCAGCTTTTACATTCAAGGTCGTTAATTGGTCGAGCACAGATATCAACATTTATTAACATGAAAGCCTTATAGAACAACAAATAATTTATATATTTATTTTGTAATAAACAACAACGTCATTTTCTTATACCAGTATCACTTTTCAATAGTGTGTTACATAATAATTAAAAGTCCCACAGCGGTATATCTGCGGACTTATACCGCTAGATACTGGGTTCGATACCGGTAGTGGGAAGAGCACACAAGTAAAAACATTAACAATTAAGTCGTTGTGCAATTTAACTAATATTTTGGATAGCAAACTGCATTTCCAGTTCCGCCCTTTGTGAAGGCCCGACAGGTCGAGTGAAGGTCTACATATAAAAGTGAGCTCTCTATACATAATGGGATTTTTCTCAAAGCTTCTGTAATACACTTTAGTCTTACCTTAAAAGTTTAACGATTTATCTTAAGGAGAGTACACTCCTTCGTATGTTTTCTCTTGAAAACGTGGAAAATGCGCACAAATTCGCTAAAAACGAGCAGAATCTCTGTGAGGATTTTCAGTAGCGCTCATTTCCCGAGAAAATTGTTGTAAGACAGCGGTAGTGGAACAAAAGTGAGGAAGTTGAATCGGAAAACGTGGTAGAAATGGCAAAGAATCTGCGTCATTTCTTGTTTAAAACAGCCCAACAGTAGGTATGTGGTCAAGATTTCTACCGTCTGAATTTGGTACATTTAATGCATTCAATTTATTGACAATCTCGAATTTTGCTATTAGAGAAAACTATCTTTAATATCAACAAGTGAGAAATAACCCAAAAATATGAAATACTTTTGTTCTAAAAAGCATTTCTTATAATCCAGTTATAAACTGGAAGTGAATTGGTGTGGAAACTGTGTGAACCATAAACACAGATGGTAGCAGTACCTCCATTCTCCCAAGAGGTTCTCGGATTGTTTTAAAACTTGTTAAATTTATACTTTGGTCCAGTTTGCCTACGTGACTTTTCAATTTTTTTATTTAAATATTTTTTTTAAAGAATTTTATTGGGTCAAAGGTTAAACAACACTAAAATGTATATTTTTGGCTTCTGTTCGGTCTTATTTACAAGTATCAAGATGAAAATTGGCATACACATATACATTTTCATGCGCCTAATACATTGACATACCAAAAGAAGTTATGTGGGCATCTTTTTAAATTTTATGGGGGTCAAAACTTACAAAAACGTAATGTTGGCATCTTTGGCCAAATACTCAGCCAAACGTACATGTATTTGGCTCAAAGCTACAATCCTGCAGGTTTCAAACATTGATATGTACTTTTGTATTTTTCTTTTTTTTCACGATTTTCTTGTACCAGATTTGTTCATGGTCGAGACATTTTACATTCGTCTGCGAATTTTGGCTTCTTTATTTTTTCAATATATATATATAAACACTTAATGTGAATTAGGTTCATTTTAGACTACTACGCAAGCATACCAAGTTTGTTTTGGATTAGTCAGTTCGTTTAGAAGATGTGTCTACAGACGGACAGAAAGTTACACTTGATACACACTGTTTATCACACATGTGAAGAATCGTTTGTAGCCTAATTTTACACAAAGCCCTGCTTTCTTGGGTCCAGCTGGATCAATGATAACAACGGTATACGTTTGTAGAACGACACAAAGTAACAAGCTAACAGTTCCTATAGCCTAACTATCAGTGATATAAGAACGACACAAAGTAACAAGCTAACAGTTCCTATGGCCTAACTATCAGTGATATAAGAACGACACAAAGTAACAAGCTAACAGTTCCTATAGCCTAACTATCAGTGATATAAGAATGACACAAAGTAACAAGCTAACAGTTCCTATAGCCTAACTATCAGTGATATAAGAACGACACAAAGTAACAAGCTAACAGTTCCTATAGCCTAACTATCAGTGATATAAGAACGACACAAAGTAACAAGCTAACAGTTCCTATAGCCTAACTATCAGTGATATAAGAATGACACAAAGTAACAAGCTAACAGTTCCTGTAGCCTAACTATCAGTGATATAAGAACGACACAAAGTAACAAGCTAACAGTTCCTATAGCCTAACTATCAGTGATATAAGAACGACACAAAGTAACAAGCTAACAGTTCCTATAGCTTAATTATCAGTGACACATTTTGTTAACTTGAAGTATCATGAGATGAAGCATATTTTCCTTTCTTCAACTGACCAATTACGAATCGAGCGTCCTAACCATAAAGCCAGGAAAGGCCACAGTATTTATGATACAGAGATTGTCAACTCGAAGAACCACGTCAGTATTTCTGATAATGTAGCCTGACGTTGTACTGTTCCTGGACATAAAATATATATTCTATCGGGTAATTTCAGTTCCTTTGTCAAGTTAAAAGAACCGACAGCTTTCTGCTTAGAATATGAAAAGAGTTTCGTTACAGTACTTTCTAGAAATCACGAAACCGGCAGGATGTAACAAAACAAAATAATTCAGTAATTCACTATAATAGAACAATCACGTCAGTCTTTTGAAAAGATTTCTCAGGACGTTAACATTAATATTTTAGATTCAAAGTAACAATAAACACATTCTTTGCGAATAAATTAACTCTGTAAATCTACAATGAAAACATCTCATTTTTACTGATCACAACATTTGATCATCTCATTTTCAGTGTTTTCATGTTTGCCGTAAATGTGTTGAACATAATGCAAAAGTAAATGAAATGACCAAAACAACAAATATATCTTTTGAACACATAAAAGTAATTTTTTTATCAAATATTGTGTTGATATTAATTGAATAATTTTCCATAATGCAGTATAGCCTATATTTCATTTAGCTTACAAATGTCTAAGCTGGCTACATCACGTTTTATGTTTGTTTGTTTTGTTTTATTTTAATTTCGCGCAAAGCTACACGAGGGCTATGTGCGCTAGCCGTACCTAATTTAGTTGTGTAAGATTAGAGGGAAGGCAGTTAGTCATCACCACCCACCGCCAACTCTTGGGCTACTCTTTTTACCATCGAATAGTGGGATTGATCGTAACATTATAACGCCCATACAACTAAAAAGGCGAGCATGTGTAGTGTGATGGGGATTCGAACCTGCGACCCTCAGATTACGAGTCGAACGCCTTAATCCATCTGGTCATGTCGGGCCATTACGTTTCATTGAACAAGGTTTAGACAGAAAATAGACTAGACCTTGGAAGAGGTCTGATCAGAAAACAAGGCTCACAGTGACTGAGAAGTATTTCATTAGACAGCTTCGCCAATGATCTGCTAATGAAATCATCATGCAACATAACTACCATAACATTAAATAACGTAACGCTTCATGCAACATAACTACCATAACATTAAATAACGTAACGCTTCATGCAACATAACTACCATAACATTAAATAACGTAACGCTTCATCAAAAAACACAGACTACATCAAGATATACTGGAGAAGTTGACGTCAACTGACGCATTTGGGAAAATGGTTCGGTTTCTTTACGTGTATATAGGTATGATTTATTTCTGGTTCAGTTTCTTTACGTGTATATAGGTATGATTTATTTCTGGTTCGGTTTCTTTACGTGTATATTGGTATGATTTATTTCTGGTTCGGTTTCTTTACGTGTATATAGGTATGATTTATTTCTGGTTCAGTTTCTTTACGTGTATATAGGTATGATTTATTTCTGGTTCGGTTTCCTTACGTGTATATAGCTATGATTTATTTCTGGTTCAGTTTCTTTCTTTACGTGTATATTGGTACGATTTATTTCTGGTTCGATTTCTTTCTTTACGTGAATATAGATATCATTTATTTCTGGTTCGGTTTCTTTCTTTACGTGAATATAGATATCATTTATTTCTGGTTCGGTTTCTTTACGTGTATATTGGTATGATTTATTTCTGGTTCGGTTTCTTTACGTGTATATTGGTATGATTTATTTCTGGTTCGGTTTCTTACGTGTATATTGGTATGATTTATTTCTGGTTCGGTTTCTTTCTTTACGTGAATATAGATATGATTTATTTCTGGTTCGGTTTCTTTACGTGTATATTGGTATGATTTATTTCTGGTTCAGTTTCTTTACGTGTATATAAGTATGATTTATTTCTTGTTCTGTTTCTTTCCTTACGTGTATATAGCTATGATTTATTTCTGGTTCAGTTTCTTTCTTTACGTGTATATAGGTATGATTTATTTCTGGTTCGGTTTCTTTACGTGTATATTGGTATGATTTATTTCTGGTTCGGTTTCTTTAGGTGTATATTGGTATGATTTATTTCTGGTTCGGTTTCTTTACGTGTATATAGGTATGATTTATTTCTTGTTCTGTTTCTTTATATGTATATAGGTAAGATCTATTTCTGGTTCAGTTTGCTTTTTTTACGTGTATATGATTAATTACACTGATCAGTAATTTTCAAATTTCGATGTTCTACTGCGAATTTGAAACTAGTATGTCTTTTACTAAGATAGTTTCCAAACTATCCACATATTCAATATCTTTAAATATAAAGATAGTGATTACATTAAGTTTATGCTTTTCACGGTTATAGGTTGTAATATTATATATTATCGGCCAAACTAGACAACCATTCTCATATGCCTCATGTGTAATATCAAATGAGTAGCTATTTGCCACGTTTTATGACACTCGTCGAGTGCCATAATACTCCATTTTAGCTGTTGGTAACCCTAAGCTATAAGGTACCCTTATAGTCTGCCTTCTGTTGCACGAGATGTTTCTATGTTCGATTTTACTTAATTTTACGAGTTTATTTCAAAAACAATATTGTTGATGAACAAAAGTAAAGCACGTCACTTTCTTGAGCTCATACGCTATTAAGTTGTCCCTAATTGTTCGCTAATGTTGTTCCCCGATCACGTTTAATGTTTGACCAATTACTACACAACTATCATCTGTCCAGTGGAAAGCTTTCAGAGGTTTGATTTACTTTTGTTGAAATGGTAGCATTTGAGCCACAATGCAGGACATCTGGGCCACTTAAAACATTATTAAGCAGATTAAACGTTACTTTATCAGGATTATCAATAAGAAAAAATACTTCTATTAAATTTTATTCAGTCTTTTCTTTGTTGTTAAACACAAAGCTACATTACGGGCTATCTGTGCCCTGACCATCGTTGGTATTGAAACTCGAGTTTTCGTGTTATAAATCACGAGACGCATCGCTGACTCCTCAGGAAGATTAAACTGATTCGGTTTTTCTAAATTATTTTGTCCTACATTTCAGAATAATTCTATTATGTTGCGGATTTATCTACTTAATTGGACGTATTAAATCTACTTAAGGAATTTGTTTCTTTTTCAAGGAAGTTTCTTCTAATTGTGAGCTCTGTTGTTTTTCGCTTTACTTGTAAATTAAATGTTTGATTTTTTTTAATTTCAAATACTGCTGAATTCGAGGAATATACTCATAATTAACAGAGTTAAGAATTCAGTGATGTAAAAAAAAAACACGTGTGGAGAAAAAAGTATTGGTAAAAACGAACCCGTTTTAACATATAGTTTGTTTGTTTTGAATTTCGCTAGCCGTCCCTAATTTAGCAAGGTTTGTTTTGTTTGTTTTGGAATTTCGCACAAAGCTACTCGAGGGCTATGTGTGCTAGCCGTCCATAATTTAGCAAGGTAAGGCACGTAGTTCACCACCCACCGTTAACTCTTGGGCTACTCTTTTACCAACGAATAGTGGGATTGACCGTAATTTTATAACGCCCATGCGACTGAAAGGGCGAGCATGTTTGGCACGACTGGGATTCGAACCCGCGACCCTCGGTTTACGAGTCGAACGCCTTAACACACTTGGCCATGCCGGGCCACTTATATATACAGTTAAATGTTATCTTTTTAAAAAATATCTAACTTTTATAATATTTAAATTCTATTTTTTCTGTTTAAATAAACAACGATTATGTTTTTATTACAACAGTAATAAAACAATGTTTTAGAAAAGTAAGTTGTATCACGAGATTTCAACCGAATAGATAACAAATGATAAAACACAATTTACAAGTTACGTTATGAACAATATTTTGCACACAAAAAGTAATCTATTTCATTATTTCCTCCTGATCTAAACAATAATATACTTAAATGATTATCTCATCGTATATTATGATACAGTTTGTATCATGAATTTCTAATGAATCTCGCTCCAATTTATATGGTGATATTATGTAACTTAACCATTTTTTTTACTTCTATTTGTTTCTTTAGCATTTAAAGGAACAGAAATCAAGTTTAAATCTGATGATAACTTACACCGCTGTATCTCAACATCAGTACCAAATCCACACTGTATTCATAAATTCTACTTAGAATCCACTACTTTCTACATTCCTACCAGTGGGCTCGGCATGGCCAGGTGGGTTAAGGCGTTCGACTCGTAATCCGAAGGTCGCGAGTTCAAATCCCGGTCGCATCAAACATGCCCTTTCAGCCGTGGGGGTTCCATTATTTACGGTCAATCCCACTATTTGTTGGTAAAAGAATAGCCCAAGAGTTGGCGGTGGGTGGTGATGACTAACTACCTTCCCTCTAGTGTAAATTAGGGACGGCTAGCACAGATAGCCCTTGAGTAGCTTTGTGCGAAATTCAAAAAACAAACAAACCATTGGAAATGTCGTTTATAACCGATTTTACTGTCCTGATCTAAGCTGTTTTCTTTGTGCTATATAGTACTTCATGTCTGTGTTTTCTGCCATTCTTTGCTTTCTTCTTTAACTGTGCAGCAGAATAGAGATTATTATTTTACTGTAAGTCATTACAAAACTTTTCCACTTGCTACTGATGGAGGGTGTATCTTGAGCGTCTCCATCTTATCCTTGTTTTCTAAGACTTGAAACTTTTTTACAGCTGGGGGATAAAGCTCATATTCACAGTTCGGATTCGTAGATCTTAGGGGTTATCAATTTAGCTTGATAAAGCCTGTAATAAAGTGGTGGTCACTTTATGTGTAGCTCCTTAAAATGGGCATCCTTTATGGATCGCCTCAATTGCTGTGATTTAGTAGATGGTGAGCCTGCTTCTTGTCTCTTTTCTTTATCAAGATCCATGCAACCATGTTGTTAATGTTCCAGAGACTGACAAGAGCTTTTACATTGTTATTCTTGGATGTTCCTTGTTCTTTCACCGCTGGCGATATCAGATTTAGCTTTCCCACTTGGGCCTTTCATGGAGATGAGCAGACCATGGGTGGCTGTATATTCTATTTCTTTTTCTGGATAGTGATAGAAGTAGTCCTTTCCTTCTGGTTTAGCATCATTGGCTAGAGCTTAACATTGAATCATAGTAGTGTTTGAAAGTGTGACATTAAGTCTGTCTCCAGTATTATTCTGATGGATTTCTGTTCTAGAAGTGTCTTCTCGATTCCTTTCCTTACACTGTGTGTGATGACCTTATAGTGTTTGTTGTCAATGCATTCAGGAAGTAACGTGTTTTTTTCTGGAACTAGTCTTCTGTCTAATCCACCTGTACTCATTGATGATAAAGAAGTAAAACTAGTACTCTCTCATTTGTAACCGGTACTTATGTGCCAGTATGCTGTTACGTTTTATGTTTTATTTCGGATGAGTCTCCGATTCATTAAGATACGCATTACGATTTCAAATAACGAGAAATGTTAATTTAATCTCAGTATATATTAATTTATTATGTTTGTCAACGAGACTGATCCATTCAGTTTTCTTTTTTAGCAAGATATATTTTAAAATACAAACAATAATATATTTCATAATAATGGCCATTAAAAATAATAATTTATATAAAAAAATCATATATACTTACAAACAAAACCGATTCTTCTATCTGACCTGAAACAGAATATTTTGTCGACGGTTCATAATGAGCGAATTAATTCTAGGTGGGACTTGACAGGAAATAGCTAACTTCTGCACACTTGAGTTTTTTTCTCCAGACGAAAATATCTAAGGTCCTCGTCGAAATATTAAGATTACAATCTAATTTACCGAAGTTAAGCAGTTTGTAATATTCGAAATCTATAAATATTCTTCGTCAAATATCTGAAATTTGCCTGATTAATAAGCGTTTATAACAGTTATAGCTTACGAGGCTTATAATATACTAGCTGTAGCAAACCAGCAATATATAAAAATATATATACTGTCTATTCGCGTTTTGCGATTTATAACGTTTAAGGCGAAGATCTCGAAAGTTCAGTTTGCAGTAATACTGGGAATCTCTAGTATTGTACATACTCACAGAGCACATTGTTGATTCTTACACTCGAGAATCTTCTACAACTTTAGAGAATAAACGCAAATTGTACATCAGAAAATGTCTGAGGTATCTCACAGAAGAACCTTGTACATCAGAAAATGTCTGAGGTATCTCACAGAAGAACCTTGTACATCAGAAAATGTCTGAGGTATCTCACAGAAGAACCTTGTACATCAGAAAATGTCTGAGGTATTTCACAGAAGAACCTTGTACATCAGAAAATGTCTGAGGTATCTCACAGAAGAACCTTGTACATCAGAAAATGTCTGAGGTATCTCACAGAAGAACCTTGTACATCAGAAAACGTCTGAGGTATCTCACAGAAGAACCTTGTACATCAGAAAACGTCTGAGGTATCTCACAGAAGAACCTTGTACATCAGAAAACGTCTGAGGTATCTCACAGAAAAACCTTGTACATCAGAAAATGTCTGAGGTATCTCACAGAAAAACCTTGTACATCAGAAAATGTCTGAGGTATCTCATAGAAAAACCTTGTACATCGGAAAATGTCTGAGGTATCTCATAGAAAAACCTTGTACATCTATCGTGAAAGATAATTATTAGTCTGGCATTGTATTGTCTTTTACAAGAACTTTCCAAAGAAGTAAGATTATCTTTGTGTTTTGTAATTTCTTACTTTAAATGCTTGTTCACATATAAAATTAAAAGTTCACTGAGAAACATTGTCTTTACCGTTTTACGAAGAAAAGTTTCTTAATAGAAAAGCATTGTCTTCTTTACACGAAATTTTCAACGATTTTGTAGACAAAGGTTTCTCATTAAAAATGTTTTGTCTTCTTAAATTCCTTACACCAAATTCTCAACCACCTTATAGATAAAAGTTTCTCACGAGAAAAGTCTTTAATGTCAAAAACCTAAAACTCTCTATCGTTTTACATTCAACATTTCACGGTGATTTGCATGTAACAAAACATAATCCATTCTCAATTAAGATAAATAAATGATACAGATAGATAAGTTTCAAGCATTTATTAAGTTCTTATGAAAAATATTTGTCCACTTTTAACCAAGATAAAAATCCGTTAACAGAAAAGAGTCTCATATTCTTTGGCCCGGTGTGGCCAGTTAGTTAAAGCACTAGATTTGTTATCCGAGGGCTGCGGGTTCGAATCTCCGTCACACCAAACATGCTCGCCCTTTTAGCCGTGGGGGCGTCATAATGTGATGGTCAATCTCACTATTCGTTGGTAAAAGAGTAGTCCAGGAGTTGGCGGTGGGTGGTGATTATTAGCATCCTCTCCTCTAGTCTTACACTGCTAAATTAGAAATGGCTAGCGCAGATAGCCCTCGAGTAGCTTTGTGCGAATTCCAAAAACAAACAAACATTATATTTAAGATAAAACGTCATGATTTGAAAATTCTACCATTATTCATACAACCTTCAAGTGTTCTGTACAGAACAAAGAAAATAAGGGTTATAACAAAACAGTCTAGTATTCTGCACACAGCTTTCTCTCGTAAATCACATGAAGAGGTCATCTTTAGAAAGGTCTTTGGCGTTTAGTAGTTACTAAGAAGAAAACTTTGTTCGTTCATTTCTATAATGAAGGGCTGTCGTCAGAATAGCCTGATGGTGTGTGGTCCTTTCACCATCTCTGGTGTTCCTTACAATAGAATGCTATGCTCTCTGGAAAGTTAAAAGTTGATGTTATGACATATTTACTGCTACAGGAGTACCTGATCAGCAGGATAAAGTTATTACAAATTTTAATTTCACTTGTTCTACACGTATTTTCTATCGGAACAACTCATCACAGTATTGACTGAGATACAACTACAATTTTTAATAACTCGAGAAACTTTTTTAATTATAAAAGACATACTGTGCAAAATGGTAGAATTATGGTATAGGCAGTCCCTTGCCTTCCTAGTGGTTTACCATTTTATTTTGTACGTAGACATTTAGATACAACTTCTAATGGTTAGTTGTTGTAGTTGTGTAGGCTTGATTTTTACATGTATTCTTTGCAAACTCTTGGAAATGACTGAAGGTCTTTGAACTTTATTTATAAAATTATACCGTACTCGTCAAATAATAAGCCAACATCGTGATTTCTTAAAGGTATATTTACATTAAAGTTGTTTTTTTTATTTTAGCGAAATTATTTTTGTTAAATTTTGCGCAGAGCCTTGTTTAAATGGATAGATTAAAGGAAAGGCAGATAGTTAACACCTCCCACAGTAAACTATTGTGCAAATTTTAGTGACTATTGGTGGGATTGGCAGTCACATTATAATGCCACCACGGCTTAAAGCACTTGTGGTGACAGGATTCGAACCGGCGATCAACAACTTGCGCTTTGAGTACAATAAAATTGCGCGAAATTATTGAAGAAAATCCAACATAAATTAATTTTACAGTTTAACTTCTAGTTAAAGTGGTTTCACTAAGCCAAAACTTCGAAATGGACAATTTTAACTACTGTTTCTTTGTTTTTCATGCAAAGCTAGACCAGGGCTATCTGCGCTAGTCATCCGTAATTTAGCAGTAAAAGATGAGAGTTAAGACTCTTAATCATTGCCACCCACCGCCGACTCTTAGGCTACTATTTTGCTAACGATCAGTAGAATTTACTATCACATAATGACGTCCTTACGGCTGAAAGAGTACATGTGTTTGGTGGGAGAAGGATTCGAACCAACGATCTTCAAATTGCGAGTCCAATGTCTTAACAACTAGGCCTTTCTCTGGAACAAAACTTGCAGAATACTCACCTTAACGCTAAGTTTAGAATATTCAAGTGTTAAAGCAAATAAAAAAATGTGACTTTTTAAAAAAGAAAAAAAAACAAAACGAAACGGAATCTGTGATAAGGCACGTTTCACCTGTTAATTTATAAAACTTCTAAAACTGAGTAGAATGCCTTTGCCATTATTTATTGAGATTAAGAGCATTCACTTATCCTTAAGTGGTGATTCAGCTAAGAAAAACTCATGCAAGTGGATCAAACCCTCTCTTACAACACCAAATCAAGTATCCGAAAATGTTAAGAAAATAATACATAAGAGGAAATTTCACGTAATTTTAGGAGGCGAATCCCTCAGTGTGGATTTTCTTACAAAAACAGTAATCACATTTAGTTTGATATATTGATAAGGTTGCAATACATGAATCCATATCTTTGATGTCAGGTCTAAAATAAATCGTAATTTCCAACGTTCATTAGCCTACCTTCATGTGTAACGAAAAAGCTTCAAATTTTCCATCTTTTAAGTTTAGTTTCTCTGTTAGTAACAATTTCAGTGGATACGATTGTTACGTAAACTTTATATATTACTATAATAAACTCAAATACAGCTAAAGTATCCTACTATTATGTATTACAATAAAACACAGGTTTAATAGTTACAAAGTATCTGTTATTGTAGATTGAAACAGGGTAACTACACTGGTAGTAACTAGGACTGTCTAGACACAGAATAACTAGTTACTGAGTGTCCGTTACTGTAGATTAAAACAGAATAATTACACTGGTAGTAACTAGGACTGTCTAGACACAGAATAACTAGATACTGAGTGTCTGTTATTGTAGATTAAAACAGGGTAACTACACTGGTAGTAGCTAGGACTGTCTAGACACAGGATAACTAGTTACTGAGTGTCTGTTATTGTAGATTAAAACAGGGTAACTACACTGGTAGTAGCTAGGACTGTCTAGACACAGGATAACTAGTTACTGAGTGTCTGTTACTGCAGAATAAAACAGAGTAACTAAACTGGTAGTAACTAGGACTGTCTAGACACAGAGTAACTAGTTATTGAGTGTCTGTTACTGTAGAATAAAACTGGGTAACTACACAGGTAGTAACTAGGCTTGTCTAAACACAGGATAACTAGTTACTGAGTGTATGTTACTGTAGAATAAAACAGGGTAACTAAACTGGTAGTGACTAAGACTGTCTAGATACAGGATAATTAGTTACTGAGTGTCTGTTACGGTACATTAAAACAGGGTAACTACACTGGTAGTAACTAGGACTGTCTAGACACAGGAAAACTAGTTTATGAGTGTCTGTTACAGTAAAATAAAACAGGGTAACTAAACTGGTAGTAACTAAGACTGTCTAGACACAGGATAACTAGTTACTGAGTGTCTGTTACGGTACATTAAAACAGGGTAACTACACTGGTAGTAACTAGGACTGTCTAGACACAAGATAACTATTTACTGAGCGTCTGTTACTGTAGAATAAAACAGGGTAACTACACTGGAAGTAACTAGGACTGTCTGGACACAGAGTAACTAGTTATTGAGTGTCTGTTACTGTAGACTGAGACAGGGTAAATACACTGGTAGTAACTAGGACTGTCTATACATAAAATAACTATTTACTGATTGTCTTTTTCTGTAGAAAAAACCAGGTAACTACACTGGTAGTAACTAGGACTGTCTGGACACAGAGTAACTAGTTATTGAGTGTCTGTTACTGTAGAATAAAACAGGGTAACTACACAGGTAACAGTTACTGGTAGTAACAAGGACAGTCTAGACACAGGATAACTATTTACTGAGTGTCTGTTACTGTAGAATAAAACAGACTAACTACACTGGTAGTAACTAGGACTGTCTAGACACAGGATAACTAGTTACTGAGTATTTGTTACTGTAGAATAAAACAGACAAACTACACTGGTAGTAACTAGGACTGTCTGGACACAAGATAACTATTAACAGAGTGTCTGTTACTGTAGAATAAAACGGTGTAACTACACTGGTAGTAACTAGGACTGTCTACTCAGACAATAACAACTAACTGAGAGTCTCTTACTGTATAATAAAATAGGGTAACTAAACTAGTAGTAACTAAGACTGTCTAGACACAGGATAACTAGTTACTGAGTTTCTGTTACTGTAGAATTAAACAGGGTATCTACACTGGTAGTAACTAGGACTGTCTGGACACAGAATAACTATTTCCTGAGTTTCTGTTACTGTAGAATAAAACAGGGTAACTACACTGGTAGTAACTAGGACTGTCTAGACACAGGATAACTAGTTACTGTAGAATAAAACATGGTAACTACACTGGTAGTAACGAGGACTGTCTAGACTCAGGATAACTGTTTACTGAGTGTCTGTTACGGCACATTAAAACATGGTAACTGCACTGGTAGTAACTAGGACTGTCAAGACACAGAATAATTATTTCCTGAGTTTCTGTTACTGAAGAATAAAACAGAGTAACTACACTGGTAGTAACTAGGACTCTCTAGACACAGGATAACTAGTTACTGAGTGTCTGTTACTGTAGAATAAAACAGGGTAACTACACTGGTAGTAACTAGGCTTGTCTAAAGACAGGATAACTAAATACTGAGTGTCTGTTACTGTAGAATAAAACAGGGTAACTACACTGGAAGTAACTAGGACTGTCTGGACACAGAGTAACTAGTTATTGAGTGTCTGTTACTGTAGACTGAGACAGGGTAACTACACTGGTAGTAACTAGGACTGTCTATACATAAAATAACTATTTACTGATTGTCTTTTTCTGTAGAAAAAAACCGGGTAACTACACTGGTAGTAACTACGACTGTCTGGACACAGAGTAACTAGTTATTGAGTGTCTGTTACTGTAGAATAAAACAGGGTAACTACACAGGTAACAGTTACTGGAAGTAACAAGGACAGTCTAGACACAGGATAACTATTTACTGAGTGTCTGTTACTGTAGAATAAAACAGACTAACTACACTGGTAGTAACTAAGACTGTCTAGACACAGGATAACTAGTTACTGAGTATCTGTTACTGTAGAATAAAACAGACAAACTACACTGGTAGTAACTAGGACTGTCTAGACACAGGATAACTAGTTACTGAGTATCTGTTACTGTAGAATAAAACAGACAAACTACACTGGTAGTAACTAGGACTATCTAGACACAGGATAACTAGTTACTGAGTATCTGTTACTGTAGAATTAAACAGGGTATCTACACTGGTAGTAACTAGGACTGTCTGGACACAAGATAACTATTAACTGAGTGTCTCTTACTGTAGAATAAAACGGTGTAACTACACTGGTAGTAACTAGGACTGTTTACTCAGAGAATAACAAGTAACTGAGTGTCTTTTACTGTATAATAAAATAGGATAACTAAACTAGTAGTAACTAAGACTGTCTAGATATAGGATAACTATTTACTGAGTGTCTGTTACGGCACATTAAAACATGGTAACTGCACTGGTAGTAACTAGGACTGTCAAGACACAGAATAACTATTTCCTGAGTTTCTGTTACTGTAGAATAAAACAGGGTAACTACACTGGTAGTAGCTAGGACTGTCTAGACACAGGATAACTAGTTACTGAGTGTCTGTTATTGTAGATTAAAACAGGGTAACTACACTGGTAGTAGCTAGGACTGTCTAGACACAGGATAACTAGTTACTGAGTGTCTGTTACTGCAGAATAAAACAGAGTAACTAAACTGGTAGTAACTAGGACTGTCTAGACACAGAGTAACTAGTTATTGAGTGTCTGTTACTGTAGAATAAAACTGGGTAACTACACAGGTAGTAACTAGGCTTGTCTAAACACAGGATAACTAGTTACTGAGTGTATGTTACTGTAGAATAAAACAGGGTAACTAAACTGGTAGTGACTAAGACTGTCTAGATACAGGATAATTAGTTACTGAGTGTCTGTTACGGTACATTAAAACAGGGTACCTACACTGGTAGTAACTAGGACTGTCTAGACACAGGAAAACTAGTTTATGAGTGTCTGTTACAGTAAAATAAAACAGGGTAACTAAACTGGTAGTAACTAAGACTGTCTAGACACAGGATAACTAGTTACTGAGTGTCTGTTACGGTACATTAAAACAGGGTAACTACACTGGTAGTAACTAGGACTGTCTAGACACAAGATAACTATTTACTGAGCGTCTGTTACTGTAGAATAAAACAGGGTAACTACACTGGAAGTAACTAGGACTGTCTGGACACAGAGTAACTAGTTATTGAGTGTCTGTTACTGTAGACTGAGACAGGGTAAATACACTGGTAGTAACTAGGACTGTCTATACATAAAATAACTATTTACTGATTGTCTTTTTCTGTAGAAAAAACCAGGTAACTACACTGGTAGTAACTAGGACTGTCTGGACACAGAGTAACTAGTTATTGAGTGTCTGTTACTGTAGAATAAAACAGGGTAACTACACAGGTAACTACACTGGTAGTAACTAGGACTGTCTAGACACAGGATAACTAGTTACTGAGTTTCTGTTACTGTAGAATTAAACAGGGTATCTACACTGGTAGTAACTAGGACTGTCTGGACACAGAATAACTATTTCCTGAGTTTCTGTTACTGTAGAATAAAACAGGGTAACTACACTGGTAGTAACTAGGACTGTCTAGACACAGGATAACTAGTTACTGTAGAATAAAACATGGTAACTACACTGGTAGTAACGAGGACTGTCTAGACTCAGGATAACTGTTTACTGAGTGTCTGTTACGGCACATTAAAACATGGTAACTGCACTGGTAGTAACTAGGACTGTCAAGACACAGAATAATTATTTCCTGAGTTTCTGTTACTGAAGAATAAAACAGAGTAACTACACTGGTAGTAACTAGGACTGTCTAGACACAGGATAACTAGTTACTGAGTATTTGTTACTGTAGAATAAAACAGACAAACTACACTGGTAGTAACTAGGACTGTCTGGACACAAGATAACTATTAACAGAGTGTCTGTTACTGTAGAATAAAACGGTGTAACTACACTGGTAGTAACTAGGACTGTCTACTCAGACAATAACAACTAACTGAGAGTCTCTTACTGTATAATAAAATAGGGTAACTAAACTAGTAGTAACTAAGACTGTCTAGACACAGGATAACTAGTTACTGAGTTTCTGTTACTGTAGAATTAAACAGGGTATCTACACTGGTAGTAACTAGGACTGTCTGGACACAGAATAACTATTTCCTGAGTTTCTGTTACTGTAGAATAAAACAGGGTAACTACACTGGTAGTAACTAGGACTGTCTAGACACAGGATAACTAGTTACTGTAGAATAAAACATGGTAACTACACTGGTAGTAACGAGGACTGTCTAGACTCAGGATAACTGTTTACTGAGTGTCTGTTACGGCACATTAAAACATGGTAACTGCACTGGTAGTAACTAGGACTGTCAAGACACAGAATAATTATTTCCTGAGTTTCTGTTACTGAAGAATAAAACAGAGTAACTACACTGGTAGTAACTAGGACTCTCTAGACACAGGATAACTAGTTACTGAGTGTCTGTTACTGTAGAATAAAACAGGGTAACTACACTGGTAGTAACTAGGCTTGTCTAAAGACAGGATAACTAAATACTGAGTGTCTGTTACTGTAGAATAAAACAGGGTAACTACACTGGAAGTAACTAGGACTGTCTGGACACAGAGTAACTAGTTATTGAGTGTCTGTTACTGTAGACTGAGACAGGGTAACTACACTGGTAGTAACTAGGACTGTCTATACATAAAATAACTATTTACTGATTGTCTTTTTCTGTAGAAAAAAACCGGGTAACTACACTGGTAGTAACTACGACTGTCTGGACACAGAGTAACTAGTTATTGAGTGTCTGTTACTGTAGAATAAAACAGGGTAACTACACAGGTAACAGTTACTGGAAGTAACAAGGACAGTCTAGACACAGGATAACTATTTACTGAGTGTCTGTTACTGTAGAATAAAACAGACTAACTACACTGGTAGTAACTAAGACTGTCTAGACACAGGATAACTAGTTACTGAGTATCTGTTACTGTAGAATAAAACAGACAAACTACACTGGTAGTAACTAGGACTGTCTAGACACAGGATAACTAGTTACTGAGTATCTGTTACTGTAGAATAAAACAGACAAACTACACTGGTAGTAACTAGGACTATCTAGACACAGGATAACTAGTTACTGAGTATCTGTTACTGTAGAATTAAACAGGGTATCTACACTGGTAGTAACTAGGACTGTCTGGACACAAGATAACTATTAACTGAGTGTCTCTTACTGTAGAATAAAACGGTGTAACTACACTGGTAGTAACTAGGACTGTTTACTCAGAGAATAACAAGTAACTGAGTGTCTTTTACTGTATAATAAAATAGGATAACTAAACTAGTAGTAACTAAGACTGTCTAGATATAGGATAACTATTTACTGAGTGTCTGTTACGGCACATTAAAACATGGTAACTGCACTGGTAGTAACTAGGACTGTCAAGACACAGAATAACTATTTCCTGAGTTTCTGTTACTGTAGAATAAAACAGGGTAACTACACTGGTAGTAACTAGGACTGTCTAGACACAGGATAACTAGTTACTGAATGTCTGTTACTGTAGAATAAAACATGGTAACTACACTGGTAGTAACGAGGACTGTCTAGACACAGGATAACTATTTACTGAGTGTCTGTTACGGCACATTAAAACATGGTAACTGCACTGGTAGTAACTAGGACTGTCAAGACACAGAATAATTATTTCCTGAGTTTCTGTTACTGAAGAATAAAACAGAGTAACTACACTGGTAGTAACTAGGACTGTCTAGACACAGGATAACTAGTTACTGAGTGTCTGTTACTGTAGATTAAAACAGGGTAACTACACTGGTAGTAACTAGGACGGTTTAGACACAGGATAACAAGTTACTGAGTGTCTGTTACTGTAGATTAAAACAGGGTAACTACACTGGTAGTAAATAGGACAGTCTAGACACAGAATAGCTAGTTACTGAGTGTCTGTTACTGAAGATTAAAACAGGGTAACTACACTGGTAGTAACTAGGCTTGTCTAAACAAAGGATAACTAGTTACTGAGTGTATGTTACTGTAGAATAAGAAAGGATAACTACACTGGTAGTAACTAGGACTGTCTATACATAAAATAACTATACTGATTGTCTTTTTCTGTTGAAAAAAACCGGGTAACTGCACTGGTAGTAACTAGGACTGTCTAGACACAGAGTAACTAGTTATTGAGTGTCTGTCACTGTAGAATAAAACTGGGTAACTACACAGGTAGTAACTAGGCTTGTCTAAACACAGGATAACTAGTTACTGAGTGTATGTTACTGTAGAATAAAACAGGGTAACTAAACTGGTAGTGACTAAGACTGTCTAGATACAGGATAACTAGTTACTGATTGTCTGTTACGGTACATTAAAACAGGGTAACTACACTGGTAGTAACTAGGACGGTTTAGACACAGGATAACTAGTTACTGAGTGTCTGTTACTGTAGAATAAAACAGGGTAACTAAACTGGTAGTAACTAGGACTGTCTAGATACAGGATAAATATTTCCTGAGTGTCTGTTACGGTAGAATAACACAGGGTAACTACACTGGTAGTAACTAGGACTGCTTAGACTCAGGATAACTAGTTACTGAGTATCTGTTATTGTAGAATAAAACAGGGTAACTACACTGGTAGTAACGAGGACTGTCTCGACACAGGATAACTAGTTACTGAGTGTCGGTTATTGTAGAATAAAACAGTTTAACTTGACTGGTAGTAACTAGGACTGTCTAGACACAGGATAACTAGTTACTGAGTGTCTGTTACTGTAGAATAAAACAGGGTAACTATTTTGGTAGTAACTAGGACTGTCTAGACACAGGATAACTCGTTACTGGGTGTCTGTTACGGTACAATAAAACAAGGTAACTACACTGGTAGTAACTAGGACTGTCTAGACAGAAGATAACTAGTTACTGAGTGTCTCTTACTGTAGAATAAAATAGGGTAACTAAACTAGTAGTAACTAAGACTGTCTAGACACAGGATAAGTAGTTACTGAGTGTCTGTTACGGCACATTAAAACATTGTAACTGCACTGGTAGTAACTAGGACTGTCAAGACACAGAATAACTATTTACTGAGTTTCTGTTACTGTAGAATAAAACAGGGTAACTACACTGGTAGTAACTAGGACTCTCTAGATACAGGATAACTAGTTACTGAATATCTGTTACTGTGGAATAAAACAGGGTAACTACACTGGTTGTAAGTAGGACTGTCTAGACACAAGATAACTATTTACTGAGTGTCTGTTACTGTAGAATAAAACAGGGTAACTACACTGGTAGTAACTAGGCTTGTCTAAACTCAGGATAACTATTTACTGAGTGTATGTTACTGTAGAATAAAACAGGGTAACTACACTGGTAGTAACTAGGACTGTCTAGACACAATAACTAGTTACTGAGTGTCTTTTGCTGTAGAATAAAACAGGGTTACTGAACTGGTAGTAACTAGGGCTGTCTAGACACAGAATAACTAGTTACTGAGTATCTGTTACTGTAGAATAAAACAGGGTAACTACACTGGTAGTAACTAGGACTGTCTGGACACAGAGTAACTAGTTATTGAGTGTCTGTTACTGTAGAATAAAACAGGGTAACTACACAGGTAACAGTTACTGGTAGTAACAAGGACAGTCTAGACACAGGATAACTATTTACTGAGTGTCTGTTATTGTAGATTAAAACAGGGTAACTACACTGGTAGTAGCTAGGACTGTCTAGACACAGGATAACTAGTTACTGAGTGTCTGTTATTGTAGATTAAAACAGGGTAACTACACTGGTAGTAGCTAGGACTGTCTAGACACAGGATAACTAGTTACTGAGTGTCTGTTACTGCAGAATAAAACAGAGTAACTAAACTGGTAGTAACTAGGACTGTCTAGACACAGAGTAACTAGTTATTGAGTGTCTGTTACTGTAGAATAAAACTGGGTAACTACACAGGTAGTAACTAGGCTTGTCTAAACACAGGATAACTAGTTACTGAGTGTATGTTACTGTAGAATAAAACAGGGTAACTAAACTGGTAGTGACTAAGACTGTCTAGATACAGGATAATTAGTTACTGAGTGTCTGTTACGGTACATTAAAACAGGGTAACTACACTGGTAGTAACTAGGACTGTCTAGACACAGGAAAACTAGTTTATGAGTGTCTGTTACAGTAAAATAAAACAGGGTAACTAAACTGGTAGTAACTAAGACTGTCTAGACACAGGATAACTAGTTACTGAGTGTCTGTTACGGTACATTAAAACAGGGTAACTACACTGGTAGTAACTAGGACTGTCTAGACACAAGATAACTATTTACTGAGCGTCTGTTACTGTAGAATAAAACAGGGTAACTACACTGGAAGTAACTAGGACTGTCTGGACACAGAGTAACTAGTTATTGAGTGTCTGTTACTATAGACTGAGACAGGGTAAATACACTGGTAGTAACTAGGACTGTCTATACATAAAATAACTATTTACTGATTGTCTTTTTCTGTAGAAAAAACCAGGTAACTACACTGGTAGTAACTAGGACTGTCTGGACACAGAGTAACTAGTTATTGAGTGTCTGTTACTGTAGAATAAAACAGGGTAACTACACAGGTAACAGTTACTGGTAGTAACTAGGACTGTCTAGACACAGGATAACTAGTTACTGAGTATTTGTTACTGTAGAATAAAACAGACAAACTACACTGGTAGTAACTAGGACTGTCTGGACACAAGATAACTATTAACAGAGTGTCTGTTACTGTAGAATAAAACGGTGTAACTACACTGGTAGTAACTAGGACTGTCTACTCAGACAATAACAACTAACTGAGAGTCTCTTACTGTATAATAAAATAGGGTAACTAAACTAGTAGTAACTAAGACTGTCTAGACACAGGATAACTAGTTACTGAGTTTCTGTTACTGTAGAATTAAACAGGGTATCTACACTGGTAGTAACTAGGACTGTCTGGACACAGAATAACTATTTCCTGAGTTTCTGTTACTGTAGAATAAAACAGGGTAACTACACTGGTAGTAACTAGGACTGTCTAGACACAGGATAACTAGTTACTGTAGAATAAAACATGGTAACTACACTGGTAGTAACGAGGACTGTCTAGACTCAGGATAACTGTTTACTGAGTGTCTGTTACGGCACATTAAAACATGGTAACTGCACTGGTAGTAACTAGGACTGTCAAGACACAGAATAATTATTTCCTGAGTTTCTGTTACTGAAGAATAAAACAGAGTAACTACACTGGTAGTAACTAGGACTCTCTAGACACAGGATAACTAGTTACTGAGTGTCTGTTACTGTAGAATAAAACAGGGTAACTACACTGGTAGTAACTAGGCTTGTCTAAAGACAGGATAACTAAATACTGAGTGTCTGTTACTGTAGAATAAAACAGGGTAACTACACTGGAAGTAACTAGGACTGTCTGGACACAGAGTAACTAGTTATTGAGTGTCTGTTACTGTAGACTGAGACAGGGTAACTACACTGGTAGTAACTAGGACTGTCTATACATAAAATAACTATTTACTGATTGTCTTTTTCTGTAGAAAAAAACCGGGTAACTACACTGGTAGTAACTACGACTGTCTGGACACAGAGTAACTAGTTATTGAGTGTCTGTTACTGTAGAATAAAACAGGGTAACTACACAGGTAACAGTTACTGGAAGTAACAAGGACAGTCTAGACACAGGATAACTATTTACTGAGTGTCTGTTACTGTAGAATAAAACAGACTAACTACACTGGTAGTAACTAAGACTGTCTAGACACAGGATAACTAGTTACTGAGTATCTGTTACTGTAGAATAAAACACACAAACTACACTGGTAGTAACTAGGACTGTCTAGACACAGGATAACTAGTTACTGAGTATCTGTTACTGTAGAATAAAACAGACAAACTACACTGGTAGTAACTAGGACTATCTAGACACAGGATAACTAGTTACTGAGTATCTGTTACTGTAGAATTAAACAGGGTATCTACACTGGTAGTAACTAGGACTGTCTGGACACAAGATAACTATTAACTGAGTGTCTCTTACTGTAGAATAAAACGGTGTAACTACACTGGTAGTAACTAGGACTGTTTACTCAGAGAATAACAAGTAACTGAGTGTCTTTTACTGTATAATAAAATAGGATAACTAAACTAGTAGTAACTAAGACTGTCTAGATATAGGATAACTATTTACTGAGTGTCTGTTACGGCACATTAAAACATGGTAACTGCACTGGTAGTAACTAGGACTGTCAAGACACAGAATAACTATTTCCTGAGTTTCTGTTACTGTAGAATAAAACAGGGTAACTACACTGGTAGTAACTAGGACTGTCTAGACACAGGATAACTAGTTACTGAATGTCTGTTACTGTAGAATAAAACATGGTAACTACACTGGTAGTAACGAGGACTGTCTAGACACAGGATAACTATTTACTGAGTGTCTGTTACGGCACATTAAAACATGGTAACTGCACTGGTAGTAACTAGGACTGTCAAGACACAGAATAATTATTTCCTGAGTTTCTGTTACTGAAGAATAAAACAGAGTAACTACACTGGTAGTAACTAGGACTGTCTAGACACAGGATAACTAGTTACTGAGTGTCTGTTACTGTAGATTAAAACAGGGTAACTACACTGGTAGTAACTAGGACGGTTTAGACACAGGATAACTAGTTACTGAGTGTCTGTTACTGTAGATTAAAACAGGGTAACTACACTGGTAGTAAATAGGACAGTCTAGACACAGAATAGCTAGTTACTGAGTGTCTGTTATTGAAGATTAAAACAGGGTAACTACACTGGTAGTAACTAGGCTTGTCTAAACAAAGGATAACTAGTTACTGAGTGTATGTTACTGTAGAATAAGAAAGGATAACTACACTGGTAGTAACTAGGACTGTCTATACATAAAATAACTATACTGATTGTCTTTTTCTGTTGAAAAAAACCGGGTAACTGCACTGGTAGTAACTAGGACTGTCTAGACACAGAGTAACTAGTTATTGAGTGTCTGTCACTGTAGAATAAAACTGGGTAACTACACAGGTAGTAACTAGGCTTGTCTAAACACAGGATAACTAGTTACTGAGTGTATGTTACTGTAGAATAAAACAGGGTAACTAAACTGGTAGTGACTAAGACTGTCTAGATACAGGATAACTAGTTACTGATTGTCTGTTACGGTACATTAAAACAGGGTAACTACACTGGTAGTAACTAGGACGGTTTAGACACAGGATAACTAGTTACTGAGTGTCTGTTACTGTAGAATAAAACAGGGTAACTAAACTGGTAGTAACTAGGACTGTCTAGATACAGGATAAATATTTCCTGAGTGTCTGTTACGGTAGAATAACACAGGGTAACTACACTGGTAGTAACTAGGACTGCTTAGACTCAGGATAACTAGTTACTGAGTATCTGTTATTGTAGAATAAAACAGGGTAACTACACTGGTAGTAACGAGGACTGTCTCGACACAGGATAACTAGTTACTGAGTGTCGGTTATTGTAGAATAAAACAGTTTAACTTGACTGGTAGTAACTAGGACTGTCTAGACACAGGATAACTAGTTACTGAGTGTCTGTTACTGTAGAATAAAACAGGGTAACTATTTTGGTAGTAACTAGGACTGTCTAGACACAGGATAACTCGTTACTGGGTGTCTGTTACGGTACAATAAAACAAGGTAACTACACTGGTAGTAACTAGGACTGTCTAGACAGAAGATAACTAGTTACTGAGTGTCTCTTACTGTAGAATAAAATAGGGTAACTAAACTAGTAGTAACTAAGACTGTCTAGACACAGGATAAGTAGTTACTGAGTGTCTGTTACGGCACATTAAAACATTGTAACTGCACTGGTAGTAACTAGGACTGTCAAGACACAGAATAACTATTTACTGAGTTTCTGTTACTGTAGAATAAAACAGGGTAACTACACTGGTAGTAACTAGGACTCTCTAGATACAGGATAACTAGTTACTGAATATCTGTTACTGTGGAATAAAACAGGGTAACTACACTGGTTGTAAGTAGGACTGTCTAGACACAAGATAACTATTTACTGAGTGTCTGTTACTGTAGAATAAAACAGGGTAACTACACTGGTAGTAACTAGGCTTGTCTAAACTCAGGATAACTATTTACTGAGTGTATGTTACTGTAGAATAAAACAGGGTAACTACACTGGTAGTAACTAGGACTGTCTAAACACAATAACTAGTTACTGAGTGTCTTTTGCTGTAGAATAAAACAGGGTTACTGAACTGGTAGTAACTAGGGCTGTCTAGACACAGAATAACTAGTTACTGAGTATCTGTTACTGTAGAATAAAACAGGGTAACTACACTGGTAGTAACTAGGACTGTCTGGACACAGAGTAACTAGTTATTGAGTGTCTGTTACTGTAGAATAAAACAGGGTAACTACACAGGTAACAGTTACTGGTAGTAACAAGGACAGTCTAGACACAGGATAACTATTTACTGAGTGTCTGTTACTGTAGAATAAAACAGACTAACTACACTGGTAGTAACTAGGACTGTCTAGACACAGGATAACTAGTTACTGAGTATTTGTTACTGTAGAATAAAACAGACAAACTACACTGGTAGTAACTGGGACTGTCTGGACACAAGATAACTATTAACAGAGTGTCTGTTACTGTAGAATAAAACGGTGTAACTACACTGGTAGTAACTAGGACTGTCTACTCAGACAATAACAACTAACTGAGAGTCTCTTACTGTATAATAAAATAGGGTAACTAAACAAGTAGTAACTAAGACTGTCTAGACACAGGATAACTAGTTACTGAGTATCTGTTACTGTAGAATTAAACAGGGTATCTACACTGGTAGTAACTAGGACTGTCTGGACACAGAATAACTATTTCCTGAGTTTCTGTTACTGTAGAATAAAATAGGGTAACTACACTGGTAGTAACTAGGACTGTCTAGACACAGGATAACTAGTTACTGTAGAATAAAACATGGTAACTACACTGGTAGTAACGAGGACTGTCTAGACACAGGATAACTGTTTACTGAGTGTCTGTTACGGCACATTAAAACATGGTAACTGCACTGGTAGTAACTAGGACTGTCAAGACACAGAATAATTATTTCCTGAGTTTCTGTTACTGAAGAATAAAACAGAGTAACTACACTGGTAGTAACTAGGACTCTCTAGACACAGGATAACTAGTTACTGAGTGTCTGTTACTGTAGAATAAAACAGGATAACTACACTGGTAGTAACTAGGCTTGTCTAAAGACAGGATAACTAAATACTGAGTGTCTGTTACTGTAGAATAAAACAGGGTAACTACACTGGAAGTAACTAGGACTGTCTGGACACAGAGTAACTAGTTATTGAGTGTCTGTTACTGTAGACTGAGACAGGGTAACTACACTGGTAGTAACTAGAACTGTCTATACATAAAATAACTATTTACTGATTGTCTTTTTCTGTAGAAAAAAACCGGGTAACTACACTGGTAGTAACTACGACTGTCTCGACACAGAGTAACTAGTTATTGACTGTCTGTTACTGTAAAATAAAACAGGGTAACTACACAGGTAACAGTTACTGGAAGTAACAAGGACAGTCTAGACACAGGATAACTATTTACTGAGTGTCTGTTACTGTAGAATAAAACAGACTAACTACACTGGTAGTAACTAAGACTGTCTAGACACAGGATAACTAGTTACTGAGTATCTGTTACTGTAGAATAAAACAGACAAACTACACTGGTAGTAACTAGGACTGTCTAGACACAGGATAACTAGTTACTGAGTATCTGTTACTGTAGAATAAAACAGACAAACTACACTGGTTGTAACTAGGACTATCTAGACACAGGATAACTAGTTACTGAGTATCTGTTACTGTAGAATTAAACAGGGTATCTACACTGGTAGTAACTAGGACTGTCTGGACACAAGATAACTATTAACTGAGTGTCTCTTACTGTAGAATAAAACGGTGTAACTACACTGGTAGTAACTAGGACTGTTAACTCAGAGAATAACAAGTAACTGAGTGTCTTTTACTGTATAATAAAATAGGGTAACTAAACTAGTAGTAACTAAGACTGTCTAGATATAGGATAACTATTTACTGAGTGTCTGTTACGGCACATTAAAACATGGTAACTGCACTGGTAGTAACTAGGACTGTCAAGACACAGAATAACTATTTCCTGAGTTTCTGTTACTGTAGAATAAAACAGGGTAACTACACTGGTAGTAACTAGGACTATCTAGACACAGGATAACTAGTTACTGAGTGTCTGTTACTGTAGAATAAAACATGGTAACTACACTGGTAGTAACGAGGACTGTCTAGACACAGGATAACTATTTACTGAGTGTCTGTTACGGCACATTAAAACATGGTAACTGCACTGGTAGTAACTAGGACTGTCAAGACACAGAATATTTATTTCCTGAGTTTCTGTTACTGAAGAATAAAACAGAGTAACTACACTGGTAGTAACTAGGACTGTCTAGACACAGGATAACTAGTTACTGAGTGTCTGTTACTGTAGATTAAAACAGGGTAACTACACTGGTAGTAACTAGGACGGTTTAGACACAGGATAACTAGTTACTGAGTGTCTGTTACTGTAGATTAAAACAGGGTAACTACACTGGTAGTAAATAGGACTGTCTAGACACAGAATAACTAGTTACTGGGTGTCTGTTACTGTAGATTAAAACAGGGTACCTACACTGGTATTAACTAGGTCTGTCTAGACACAGAATAACTGGTTATTGAGTGTCTGTTACTGTAGATTAAAACAGGGTAACTACACTGGTAGTAACTATGCTTGTCTAAACACAGGATAACTAGTTACTGAGTGTATGTTACTGTAGAATAAAACAGGGTAGCTACACTTGTAGTAATTAGGACTGTCTAAACATAAAATAACTATTTACTGATTGTCTTTTTCTGTAGAAAAAACCGAGTAACTACACTGGTAGTAACTAGGACTGTCGAGACAGGGAGTAACTATTTACTGAGTGTCTGTTACTGTAGAATAAAGCAGGGTAACTACACTGGCAGTAACTAGGACTGTCTAGACACAGGATAACTAGTTACTGAGTGTCTGCTACTGTAGAATAAAACAGGGTAACTATTTTGGTAGTAACTAGGACTGTCTAGACACAGGATAACTAGTTATTGGGTGTCTGTTACGGTACAATAAAACAAGGTAACTACACTGGTAGTAACTAGGACTGTCTAGACAGAAGATAACTAGTTACTGAGTGTCTCTTACTGTAGAATAAAATAGGGTAACTAAACTAGTAGTAACTAAGACTGTCTAGACACAGGATAAGTAGTTACTGAGTGTCTGTTACTGTAGAATAAAACTGGGTAACTACACAAGTAGTAAATAGGCTTGTCTAAACACAGGATAACTAGTTACTGAGTGTATGTTACTGTAGAATAAAACAGGGTAACTAAACTGGTAGTGACTAAGACTGTCTAGATACAGGATAACTAGTTACTGAGTGTCTGTTACGGTGCATTAAAACAGGGTAACTACACTGGTAGTAACTAGGACTGTCTAGACACAGGATAACTAGTTTATGAGTGTCTGTTTTTGTGAAATAAAACAGGGTAACTAAACTGGTAGTAACTAAGACTGTCTAGACACAGGATAACTAGTTACTGAGTGTCTGTTACGGTACATTAAAACAGGGTAACTACACTGGTAGTAACTAGGACGGTTTAGACACAGGATAACTAGTTACTGAGTGTCTGTTACTGTAGAATAAAACAGGGTAACTAAACTGGTAGTAACTAGGACTGTCTAGATACAGGATAAATATTTCCTGAGTGTCTGTTACTGTAGAATAACACAGGGTAACTACACTGGTAGTAACTAGGACTGCTTAGACACAGGATAACTAGTTACTGAGTATCTGTTATTGTAGAATAAAACAGGGTAACTACACTGGTAGTAACGAGGACTGTCTCGACACAGGATAACTAGTTACTGAGTGTCGGTTATTGTAGAATAAAACAGTTTAACTTGACTGGTAGTAACTAGGACTGTCTAGACACAGGATAACTAGTTACTGAGTGTCTGTTACTGTAGAATAAAACAGGGTAACTATTTTGGTAGTAACTAGGACTGTCTAGACACAATAACTAGTTACTGAGTGTCTTTTGCTGTAGAATAAAACAGGGTTACTGACCTGGAAGTAACTAGGGCTGTCTAGACACAGAATAACTAGTTACTGAGTATCTGTTACTGTAGAATAAAACAGGGTAACTACACTGGTAGTAACTAGGACTGTCTGTTACTGTGGAATAAAAGAGGGTAACTATACGAGTTGTAACTAGGACTGTCTAGACACAAGATAACTAGTTACTGAGTGTCTGTTACTGTAGAATAAAACAGGGTAGCTAAACTGGTAGTAACTATGACTGTCTAGACACAATAACTAGTTACTGAGTGTCTTTTACTGTAGAATAAAACAGGGTTACTAAACTGGTAGTAACTAGGGCTGTCTAGACACAGAATAACTAGTTACTGAGTGTGTGTTACTCTAGAATAAAACAGGGTAACTACACTGGTTGTAACTAGGACTGTCTAGACACAAGATAACTAGTTACTGAGTTTCTCTTACTGTAGAATGAAACAGGGTAACTACACTGGTAGTAACTAGGGCTGTCTAGACACAGGAGAACTAGTTACTGAGTGTCTGCTACTGCAGAATAAAACAGGGTAACTACACTGGTAGTAACGAGGACTGTGAAGACACAGGATAACTATTTACTGAGTGTCTGTTACGGCACATTAAAACATGGTAACTGCACTGGTAGTAACTAGGACTGTCTAGACACAGAATAACTATTTCCTGAGTTCCTGTTCCTGAAGAATAAAACAGGGTAACTACACTGGTAGTAACTAGGACTGTCTAGACACAGGATAACTAGTTACTGAGTGTCTGTTACTGTAGAATAAAACAGGGTAACTACACTGGTAGTAACTAGGCTTGTCTAAACACAGGATGACTAGTTACTGAGTGTATGTTACTGTAGAATAAGAAAGGATTACTACACTGGTAGTAACTAGGACTGTCTATACATAAAATAATTATACTGATTGTCTTTTTCTGTTGAAAAAAACCGGGTAACTGCACTGGTAGTAACTAGGACTCTCTAGACACAGAGTAACTAGTTATTGAGTGTCTGTTACTGTAGAATAAAACTGGGTAACTACACAGGTAGTAACTAGGCTTGTCTAAACACAGGATAACTAGTTACTGAGTGTCTGTTACGGTACATTAAAACAGGGTAACTACACTGGTAGTAACTAGGACTGTCTAGACACAGGATAACTAGTTTATGAGTGTCTGTTTTTGTGAAATAAAACAGGGTAACTAAACTGGTAGTAACTAAGACTGTCTAGACACAGGATAACTAGTTACTGAGTGTCTGTTACGGTACATTAAAACAGGGTAACTACACTGGTAGTAACTAGGACGGTTTAGACACAGGATAACTAGTTACTGAGTGTCTGTTACTGTAAAATAAAACAGGGTAACTAAACTGGTAGTAACTAGGACTGTCTAGATACAGGATAAATATTTCCTGAGTGTCTGTTACTGTAGAATAACACAGGGTAACTACACTGGTAGTAACTAGGACTGCTTAGACACAGGATAACTAGTTACTGAGTATCTGTTATTGTAGAATAAAACAGGGTAACTACACTGGTAGTAACGAGGACTGTCTCGACACAGGATAACTAGCTACTGAGTGTCGGTTATTGTAGAATAAAACAGTTTAACTTGACTGGTAGTAACTAGGACTGTCTAGACACAGGATAACTATTTTCTGAGTGTCTGTTACTGTAGAATAAAACAGGGTAACTATTTTGGTAGTAACTAGGACTGTCTAGACACAGAATAACTAGTTACTGGGTGTCTGTTACGGTACAATAAAACAAGGTTACTACACTGGTAGTAACTAGGACTGTCTAGACAGAAGATAACTAGTTACTGAGTGTCTCTTACTGTAGAATAAAATAGGGTAACTAAACTAGTAGTAACTAAGACTGTCTAGACACAGGATAAGTAGTTACTGAATGTCTGTTACGGCACATTAAAACATTGTAACTGCACTGGTAGTAACTAGGACTGTCAAGACACAGAATAACTATTTACTGAGTTTGTGTTACTGTAGAATAAAACAGGGTAACTACACTGGTAGTAACTAGGACTCTCTAGATACAGGATAACTAGTTACTGAATGTTTGTTACTGTGGAATAAAACAGGGTAAGTACACTGGTTGTAAGTAGGACTGTCTAGACACAAGATAACTATTTACTGAGTGTCTGTTACTGTAGAATAAAACAGGGTAACTACACTGGTAGTAACTAGGCTTGTCTAAACTCAGGATAACTATTTACTGAGTGTCTGTTACTGTAGAATAAAACAGGGTAACTACACTGGTAGTAACTAGGACTGTCTAGACACAATAACTAGTTACTGAGTGTCTTTTGCTGTAGAATAAAACAGGGTTACTGAACTGGTAGTAACTAGGGCTGTCTAGACACAGAATAACTAGTTACTGAGTATCTGTTACTGTAGAATAAAACCGGGTAACTACACTGGTAGTAACTAGGACTGTCTGTTACTGTGGAATAAAAGAGGGTAACTACACTAGTTGTAACTAGGACTGTCTAGACACAAGATAACTAGTTACTGAGTGTCTGTTACTGTAGAATAAAACAGGGTAGCTAAACTGGTAGTAAATATGACTGTCTAGACACAATAACTGGTTACTGAGTGTCTTTTACTGTAGAATAAAACAGGGTTACTACACTGGTTGTAACTAGGACTGTCTAGACACAAGATAACTAGTTACTGAGTTTCTCTTACTGTAGAATGAAACAGGGTAACTACACTGGTAGTAACTAGGGCTGTCTAGACACAGAATAACTAGTTACTGAGTGTCTGTTACTGTACATTAAAACAGGGTAACTACAGTGGTAGTAACTAGGACTGTCTAATCACAGAATAACTAGTTACTGAGTGTCTGTTCCTGTAGATTGAAACAGGGTAACTACAGTGATAGTAACTAGTGCTGTCTAGACACAGAATAACTAGTTTCTGAGTGTCTGTTACTGTAGATTAAAACAGGGTACCTACATTGTTATTAACTAGGTCTGTCTAGACACAGAATAACTGGTTATTGAGTGTCTGTTACTGTAGATTAAAACAGGGTAACTACACTGGTAGTAACTAGAAGTGTCTAGACACAGGATAGCTAGTTGCTAAGGGTCTGTGGTTTTAGAGTAATACAGGGTAACTAGAACTGTCTAGACACAGGATAGCTAGTTGCTCAGGGTCTGCGGTTTTAGAGTAATACAAGGTAACTAAGACTGTCTAAACACAGGCTAGCTAGTTACCAAGGGTCTTTAATTTTAGATTAATAAAGTGTAAAGCGGACTGTCTAGTACAGGATAGGTAGTTGGTAAGGGTCTGTGGTTTTTGTTTAATACATGGTAAATACCATATCTCAATATCTTACTCAAAAGTTTGACTTCTTTGACTGCATGCGCAGAATAAACTGGCCATATGTTAAGTCATTACAGTCTTAATGATGTTGGTGTATCATCGTTACATTGAAAGATAGTTGATAAAAATACGGATATTAGTTATTTTAACGGAGGAATAACAGTGTGTGTTCATCTAGTTCGAATGTTGATGACATCGAAGATGTATTTTATTTGCTGTTCTAAAAGAGTCTTTAAGGTTAGGGTTAGTTAGCTGTAGGTATAGGAAGGCGCTGACTTCTGGAAATCCGATTGGAGAGGCATGCGAAATGGAACACAAATCAGAAAACGTTCCAAGTGACTGAATCTTTTAAAAGTAATCATTAGGATTCTTCACTTATATGCTGGACATAAGACAGATGGTAATAAGTCTGGAATTTATTTGTCCCAAAATGAAAGAAAACGTTTTTTCTTTCAACCTGGGTGCAAACTCTGGACATAGAATGACTGGAAGCATGTGATGGAAGTCACATCTATTCCCATTTGTGTTGGTGGTAAGACATTTACAAGAAGCACTTGTGTGTCCATACCATAAGAATACTAAGATGGTTTGATTTGAGCCTGTGCTTTCTTTAAAATCCACAACAATGTTGTTGCCAATGTTACGCTATCACACTCTGAGGAACAAGGATAGCAGCAATAGAATAACCCACTTCTATTGTAATGTACAAAACTATCTATAGAATAACCCACTTCTATTGTAATGTACAAAACTAACTACAGAATAATCCACTTCTATTGCAATGTACAAAACTAACTGCAGAATAACCCACTTCTATTGTAATGTACAAAACTAACTACAGAATAATCCACTTCTATTGTAATGTACAAAACTATCTATAGAATAACCCACGTCTATTGTAATGTACAAAACTATCTATAGAATAACCCACTTCTATTGTAATGTACAAAACTATCTATAGAATAACCCACTTCTATTGTAATGTACAAAACTATTCATAGAATAACCCACTTCTATTGTGATGTACAAAACTATCTTCAGAATAACCCACTTTTATTGTGATGTACAAAGCTAACTACAGAATAATCCACTTCAATTGTAATGTACAAAACTAACTATAGAATAATCCACTTCTATTGCAATGTACAAAACTGTCTATGGAAGCAAGACAGTGACTTAAGGCATTCATCTTGGCCAGTAAAGTTACTGGGTGTCAAACATTACATTGACCACTGTATACCTTCTCCAACATTGCGGATCAGGTGTGGTCATACTTTCTTTAGCATTGGACTATAGTCGAAAGAAACTCCTCTTGTTATCTTGTGAATTTAATTCTACAAAATGTTCAAGTTATTTTCACGATAAAGTACTGTCATCCTGGTTACAAATGAAATGACTAATCAGTGTAGATGAAAACATCATATTCTTACAGCTTGTGATCGGGAAAAGTAGCTGCCAGTTACGCTTTTTTCATCTTGTGGCGCCCCCCAGTGGCACAGCGGTATGTCTGCTAAAACCAGGTTTCGACACCCGTGGTGGGCAGAGCACAGATAGCCCATTGTGTAGCTTTGTGCTTAGTTCAAAACAACAACACCTCCTGGCAAACATGCTTCTGTGAACTTTCAGAAATGCCACTTCTAACTTTTCATTGTTTATTATCGAATAAAATATCTTATTCTCTACGCAATTTTCATTTTCATAATTTAAGCTTCATACACGAAAATATTTTAAATTCTCACATAATTTTTTTTTCTGTTTTGCCAATGTGAAGAAATATTAAAATATTTTTCATTGTGTTGCTCCAAGTTGCCCTGCGGTATGTTTGTGGACACAATGCTAGAAACTGGGCTTTGATACTCGTGATGAGAAGAGCACAGATAGTTATTTATGCATCTTTGTGCTTAATTATATTGTGCTATCTACCCACCACGAGTATCAAAAGCCAGTTTTTAGCGTGATGAGTGAACAGACACATCGCTGTACCACCAAAGCAAGCACTTCGCATTTTTCAATAACAGAAATCATGTGAAAAATTTGGGTATCTTTGGTTATTCTCTATTCTCAGGATATAAAACTTACATAGTTGTCTATACTTGTTGATTTGTTGTTAAGCACAGACCTTCGTTTTCAGAACTTACGGTGAAAAAACGAGATTGGATACCAGTAGTAGATAGAGCACAGATAGAGTCAGTTGTTGAGATTTGTGAGTCCCTTAAGCCTAGTTTTTTTCCATTCTGTCTGTTTATCCTTGCGCCCACTAAGTGTGCTTTGTTGTACGAAACTTGCAGGAACAGTATGTTAACTGATGTTATGCAGAAATGCTTTGTGTGTTTGACTCATAGTAAAGCTATATCTGACTATCTGCTGTGTCCACTGATGGGAATCGAACCACATGATTTTAACGATGTCCCACCAGGGGACAATGTAGAAAGGAGCTAGTTTAATTTCATCACAACACTTAATATGCTGTACAGGGACAACTGGATGTATCCGAAAAGCTTATATGAGTCTATACTGTGCGGATGGTTTTGAAAAGTTGAGAAATAAAAAGGCCATGCTGAATGAACCAGGTTTTCTTCTTGCAAAGCATTCCTAGTACAATATGAACGGCGGAAATATTCGGGTTAGTTATCATTTATTGTACATTGGTTTAAAGAAGATGGCGATTTTGGCAGTGTACCATATTTCATTGACGGCCATGCTGTGTCGGAAGACCTCTTGTGTGCTCTCACGTTAACCTGGAATGAGGTGCTACACGAACTCCTTGACTCACAGAAACGTTTACGAGGACACAAAGAACGTCAGTGGTAATGCATGACGTGGTGGTGTACAAAGTAGACTACAGCTCGCCTGATTTATCTTTAGAATCAATTTACAGAGTTTTTTTCTTTTTCATCTCTTACTATTTATTATATGTTAAAGGATGGATTTCTGATTAGTTATTATTATATTGTTTTATATGTAATATTTATTTTTTATAATATCGGTTACAATCTAGCTAAGCTGACATTTTAAAAAAATTGGTTGTATTAATGTTCATTAGAGGAAAAGTGGGTAAAATTACCCAATCACAGAATAGAAAAAAAGTAGCTCCACCTTCAAAGTTAACCAATGGTATTCAGCTAGCAAAGAGGAAAAGAAAAGTATTGTTTTGGTGAAAAATCATTAAAGATATCTATTGATTTGTGAAACATTTTTGGCGTGTAACATCGGCTGATGGCACGCTGGTGTTAACAAAATCAGCATCATGTGTGGTCATAAAGAGCAGGCAACAAACCAAACAAAAACCTAGGTGTGTTCCACACTTTAGCCTCATAATTGGTGGATTCATGACCAATAACATCTTGATGTAGGGCGTTCAGTTGCTATATGTATTAGCAGAGAAAGAACATGAAAAACCAGGTAAAATAGAATATTAGATCTCTAGAAACAACAACAGAGAACATATCAGATCTCTGCTAAAGAAATACAAGGATACAGGTATACACTGAATTTAGAGCACTGACTTTCCACTCTCTTGGTATCAAGAATATTAAAAAATAGATATTAAAAAGCAACATTTTATTCGTATGTATCTAAACACAAAACTACACATTGCGTTATGTGTGTTCTGCCCACATCTTGGTTCCTAGTGTTGTATGTTCACAAACATACCATTGTGCTTCTGGGTGCCCTTTATTTAGATACGTGGAAAATGTTTGAAAAATTAAAATGTGCCACATACACACACAAAACTATGTATTAAAAAGTTTGTTTTGATTTTCACGTAACGTTACACGAAGGCCATCTGTATCAGGTGTCCTTAATTTGACAGCGTAAGACTACTTGAAAAGCAGCCAGTCAATGTCATGGGTTACTCTCTCGCTTCTTCTTTGTGGGTATGTTAGATACCCAGGAGGGTCAGGTGCACAAGACCTCTTCCTCCATCCCTAACTTTCATGTCGGCTACTATTATGCTGTAGTTGTAGTGCTTTATGGCCAGAGTTACCACAGCACTCTGGACCTTTTCAGGTCAATGTTCATTTATTGTCCTCAGTTGCCTTTCTTTCATTTATATTTTTTATCTTCTATTATATCACTATTATTTTTGTGTATTTTAATTATTATTTTAAAATCTATTTATATTTATTTTACAAAAAAAAAAATAGAAAGAAAAAAAAGTGATGAATATTATGCCAGTTCTAAGTGTGTACCGCATGGTGGCCAGCTTGATTTATATTTCTTAAATATATATTTCTAGGTGAGAGGTAGTTAGGAAAATGTTCATCACGTACGTAGCATCTGTTGAGATCACATAATAAATTATTTTTATGACTAGTTTTATGATAATAATTTAGTGCATTATGTAACAGTCTTACAGATATTGTCTCTATGTTTGCATACTTGTAGATGATGGACTACATGGTACTTTATAGACTGAAGTTAAGATCGAATTTTGTATTTTTTGTAGTTTATGTAATTGTTTTTGTGTTATGTTTATCCAGGCAGGAGATATCTATCCCACTACAGGTCTAGTGTATATGTTGTAGATTTTTATTATATTATCAGGTGGGGTACCTTGATTTTTACCCGGTAGACTTCTTGTATAATTTGCTCTTTTCCAGATTATATTCAGTATGTTGTTTGTTTGCTGTGCGCACGTTAATTTGGTATCGTAAGTTAAGCCTAAAAAATGTAGTCGAGGTAGCAGTCAGTAAAAGTGATACGTTTATGAATAACTTTGGTGAATATTTATTTTAGTTTATTTAATCTGCTGAATAATATTACTGGGTTTTCAGAATGTTAATTTTTATTCTATATTTCTGTCAGTATTCTTCTATATTATTCAGGACTGGTTGGAGGTTTGTTGCTGCTATTGTAGGATTGGGGGTACTTTTCCAGACTGCTACATCGTCAGCAAACTGTGGTACAAAACAGTGGAATATTACTCACATACATGATAAATAATTTAGAGCTAACTACCCCTCCTTGTGGGGCTCCTTCCTCAGGTGAAAAGGACCCTAAGTGGGACCCATTCACATCTACTTTACACGTTCTATTGTTCAGAAAATTAGATAGCCAGCGAATAATTCCCTGGGGTAAATCTATTTCTGTTAACCGGTGACGTAATCCGTTATGCCAGACCATGTCAAATGCTTTCTCGATGTCGAGAAAACAAGAGATAGTGCATTCGTTCTTGTTGAAGCTGTCTTTGGTCTGTCTATATTTTCTAAATCCGTTTTGAATTTCGGGTAATTTTAAATTTGCTTTTAAGTATATAAAGCAGTGGTTCTTAACCTTTCTCATCGTCTTACCCCTGAGACCATTACCGTGACCCTTATAATAATTTTTGTAATGGTGAACTTTGTGTAAAGGTAGAATAAAACAAAATTATATAAAAATCCTAACTAATTAAAAATGTTACAAATAAATGACCATGAGAAATGCTACAAGTGATAAACAAATGTAAAATCCCTGGAATAACTGAACATCGTTCCTACTTATTTACTCAATGTGAGAGTTGATATAATATTTATATATAATGAGAAAATATTCTGAATACGATGGAAACTTTGATATTTAAATTTTAAGTTCGAACATATTAATATTATGTAGTTAAAAAATTCAGGCAATTCAAAACGTTGTAATATATGAAAAGTTTTACACAAAATTAGACAGTTGGTTGCACAACAAGCATCTCGACGTGGTTCAACTGCCGCACTTCAGCGTGTTTCTCATTGGTGGACAGTTACAGGCACTTGTCACAAAAACTACAAACTGCTCAGTGATTTTCCCAATAATTCTCAAACCATCCGTGACCCCCGAGAAACTTGAAACGACTCCCAGGTTAAGAACCACTGATATAAAGAGTCGGTTACTAATTATCCTCTCTAAAATTTAACCGACACAACTGGTTAGGATAATTGGGCTGTAATTGTTTGGTTTATCTACTGGCTTTCCTTCTTTCTGGAACATTAATATCACTGCTTCCTTCTAAGAAACAGGGATGTATCCAGCTGATAATAATAAGTTAAATAGAGCTGTTAGGTGTTCATATAATTTACCACGTTTTAGGAAGATGGCTTGTATACCATCATCTCCGGTGCTTTGTGTATCTGATGGCTATTAGTACTACAGTGCTTTGTGTATCTGATGGCTATTGGTACTACAGTGCTTTGTGTATCTGATGGCTATTAGTACTACAGTGCTTTGTGTTTCTGATGGCTATTAGTACTACAGTTACGGTTATATGTTATCAGTTGATGAGTGCTCCAGTCTGTTGTTCTCTCTGGTTTTTATTTATGTGTTTACTGGGAATTTTGACATGTATATAATTTTGTTCTGTTCAATGAAGTTATTAACTTTGTTATAGAAATATCTGTTCTTGTCTGGTTCACGGTGTGTTTTGAACGTGTTTGTCAGGTGGTCTTGAAATACCTCTGCTTTTCCCAGGTTAAAGTGAGCTGTGATTCTAGAGGTGAGTACTCTTTGTTTGTTCTTCCTGTGTCGATATATCTTTTCAAGTGTGTCCAGAATTGTTTTGGATCTGTTTCATGATTTAATTGTGAACAGAAGGTGTCTCATCTGTCTTGTTTTTGTTATCGGATTTGATGTCTTATTTTATTTCTTATAGTTTTTGTGTTTTTAGTGTTGGGTTTCTATTTTGTATGTTCTGTCTGCGTGGTTTTCTTCTTTCTTTTATTAGGTGTATTATTTGTGGTTACCATATGTGTGTTATTTCCAAGTGTTTTTGTTTCGGTATCTAGCTGTTGGTTCCATGTTTTAGGCATTCAGAGATTTTACGACTATATACATCTATATCTGATGCGTCCGTGGCAAAGTTTAGTAATTTAGTGGTCTATGACTGATTGAAATAGTGGCAAGTTAGCTTTTTTTTACAATTTAATTTATTTTTTACTTTAATTTTGTTTAAGTGGGGGTGAGACTGAAGATACACCAGACTGAAAGATGGTTACTATATATATCGTGACCAACAGAGAAGTTACGACTTGTATCATACGAGCACAGGCATTAGACCAGTGTTTCACTGGCACCGTGTGCGAAAGAGATACTTATGGGTCGGTGTTGCATCATTTAATAATATCATATTAGTTTCAGTTAGAAAGTATTTTACCATTAGGGTTTGTACATATACAGTTGAATACCAAGGTTGTGGTTATATATGGAATGTAATACTTTGTTAGGCGAACAGTAAGTGTCCGCCACTGTTACTTCGGTGCTATTTTGATTTCTTACGCCTATCACCACTGATTCATTAGAAGAAGATATTATTACTTCCTGAACTATTAGTTCACTTTTACACAGTAATAAAATTCTCATGTTTGAATCTTTCTTATCCTTTCTATCCTGTCTGATAATAAATATCCTTTTATTTTAAATCTATGGTAGTTATAGAGGGCTGTTTCACCAAGATATCTGGTTTATGGTGTTGGTTATATCTTCAATCTCACGTTTCTTGGAAGCAGTAACAACCTGGATATTGATGTGAATTTATCCCTAATTGATAAAGTTCTTGATATATGTGAAGATCTGTGATAGGTATTTTTGGATGTTTTTCATAAGTATTTTAATGACTATGCCTATTAAACTGTTTTCATTACCTGGATTAGTGTATTCGGCCATTATTTCAAAGAAAATTGGAGTAATGGTACCGGTCAATGTATTTTCAATATTCACAGATGTGGTTTTCTGTGACTTCAGTTGTTTTACGTAAATCTTCACTAGTTATTGGTGGTTTCTACTGACTGTGTAATGTGTTTTTGATGTGGTTTTGTGTGACTTCAGTTGTTTTACGTAAATCTTCACTAGTTATTGGTGGTTTCTACTGACTGTGTAATGTGTTTTTGATGTGGTTTTGTGTGACTTCAGTTGTTTTACGTAAATCTTCACTAGTTATTGGTGGTTTCTCCTGACTGTGTGATGTTTACTACTGCAGCACATTAGTTTACTTGTGTGATTATGGTGCAGGTTGTGTTTTCTGGTTTCTGAGTGGTAGTTGGTTTGGATTTTTCTTGCGTGTGTCTTTGAGTTCCGCGTATTTGGATTTTAATTTCGTATATATATATATGTCTTAAGTGATTTATTGCCCCCCAGTGACTCAGAAGTACGTCTGCGAAGTTACAACGCTAAAATCCGGGTTTCGATACCTGTGATGGGCAGAGCACAGATAGCCCATTATGTATCTTTGTGTTTAATTCAAAACAAAAAAAATAGTTGATTTATATTTTTGGCAACCTTTATAGTGTGTTCTTCCCCACAGTTACAGCATTTAGGTTTGAGGGTTTGTTTGGTATATTGTGATATGTGGTGGTCATCTCCACAGCCAACACAACGCGCAGTTGCTTGGCATGCTACTGCTACATGTCCAAACATTTGGCCATTGTTACAATGTGATACTACCACTGATGGTCTTCTAGTTTGTTCTACAGTGTATTTTTGATACCGCGATGATGAGAAAACCCACTTTTAGAGAAAAATATACATGTAAAAACGGCTAGAATGGGTTGAAAAAAATTTTATGCAGAGGAGCGAACAACGTTTCGACCTTCTTCGGTCATCGTAAGTTTCACAAAAAAGACAGAGCTAACTGACCGATAGATAACCACATGTTTGAAGGGGATTGTGTAATTGAATGTAGGAATGTAGAGGGCGTGCATGATGTTTGATTATATTTATTAATATATGTATAAATGTGTTCTTTTATATTGGCTTATTTTGGGTTTAAGTTGTTGTATAAGTAAGGCTTATTTAATTTTGCGTTTGTTTATGTTTGTTTCTTTATTTAGTATTTTAGTGTTTTCTATGGTTTGACTTGCAGTGTTTTGCAGCGATTTTTAATTTCAAGTCTCATCTAAAATGAATTTTATATTTTGTTCCGCTGGAGCTTCTTTTGGGTCTTCTATGGAATAGTGTAACCACCAGTCTTATGGGTCTTCTGTGGAATAGTGTAACCACTAGTCTTTTGTGTCTTCTGTGAAATAATGTAACCACCAGTCTTTTCGGTCTTCTATGGAATAGTGTAACCAACAGTCTTTTCGGTCTTCTGTGGAATAGTGTAACCACCAGTCTTTTGTGTCTTCTATGGAATAGTGTAACCATCAGTCTTTTGTGTCTTCTGTGGAATAGTGTAACCACCAGTCTTTTGTGTCTTCTGTGGAATATTTGAACCACCAGTCTTTTGGGTCTTCTGTGGAATAGTGTAACCACCAGTCTTTTGGGTCTTCTATGGAATAGTGTAACCACCATATCACGATGTTCACTTTACTCCAGGTAATGTGATCTGTTCTGAAGACAATTCTTTTAACATTGTAGTTTCTGAACCAAAACTCGACGATGGGTCGACGTTTAGTGTTAGTAATATTTGTCTTTGGTTTACACCTGTAAATTTTCTCACCTAATGGAGGCTGGTCGGATGTCCCAGGAAAGCCTTGTATAATAATGGCATATTTCGTCAGTTTTGTTCCAATTTTTGAATGTGTTTCTGTATTTGTGCTTGTTTTTCTTACTTACAAGTGTGAATCCTTCATTGTCAGAACTCGCTTCCTCAAGTTTTTAGTGTGTGTGTGTGTTTGTTTCAATATCCAGGGTGGGTTTCTGATTACTTATCCTACTACTCGTTATATTTTCATTTTCTATTGTCGATCAGTATAACCTCATCTTCACTGTCGACAGTAGTTGTATAAATATTTTCTTTGCTTATTTTACATATTTTTTATCTCTTTACTTTACTTGTTCTTCTGTTTTTAATTTTATGTCTTCTTTTGCTATCTGCATTAAAGTGTTTAATTGAAAACTTGTTTAAGTTTAGGCCACCTTCACTAAACTTACTGTGGACTACTCTCTTGTTTGTTTGTTTTAGGCCACCTACACTAGACTTACTGTGGACTACTCTCTTGTTTGTTTGTTTTAGGCTACCTACACCAGACTTACTGTGGACTACTCTCTTGTTTGTTTGTTTTAGGCCACCTACACTAGACTTACTGTGGACTACTCTCTTGTTTGTTTGTTTTAGGCCACCTTCACTAGACTTACTGTGGACTACTCTCTTGTTTGTTTGTTTGTTTTAGGCCACCTACACAAGACTTACTGTGGACTACTCTCTTGTTTGTTTGTTTTAGGCCAGCTACACTAGACTTACTGTGGACTACTCTCAGTTTGTTTGTTTTAGGCCACCTACACAAGACTTACTGTGGACTACTCTCTTGTTTGTTTGTTTTAGGCCACCTACACCAGACTTACTGTGGACTACTCTCTTGTTTGTTTGTTTTAGGCCACCTACACTAGACTTACTGTGGACTACTCTCTTGTTTGTTTGTTTTAGGCTACCTACACCAGACTTACTGTGGACTACTCTCTTGTTTGTTTGTTTTAGGCCACCTACACTAGACTTACTGTGGACTACTCTCTTGTTTGTTGTTTTAGGCCACCTTCACTAGACTTACTGTGGACTACTCTCTTGTTTGTTTGTTTGTTTTAGGCCACCTACACAAGACTTACTGTGGACTACTCTCTTGTTTGTTTGTTTTAGGCCAGCTACACTAGACTTACTGTGGACTACTCTCAGTTTGTTTGTTTTAGGCCACCTACACAAGACTTACTGTGGACTACTCTCTTGTTTGTTTGTTTTAGGCCACCTACACCAGACTTACTGTGGACTACTCTCTTGTTTGTTTGTTTTAGGCCACCTACACCAGACTTACTGTGGACTACTCTCTTGTTTGTTTTAGGCCACCTACACCAGACTTACTGTGGACTACTCTCTTGTTTGTTTGTTTAGGCCACCTACACTAGACTTACTGTGGACTACTCTCTTGTTTGTTTGTTTTAGGCACCTACACTAGACTTACTGTGGACTACTCTCTTGTTTGTTTGTTTTAGGCCACCTACACCAGACTTACTGTGGACTACTCTCTTGTTTGTTTTTGGCCACCTACACCAGACTTACTGTGGACTACTCTCTTGTTTGTTTGTTTTTGGCCACCTACACCAGACTTACTGTGGACTACTCTCTTGTTTGTTTTAGGCCACCTACACCAGACTTACTGTGGACTACTCTCTTGTTTGTTTGTTTTAGGCTACCTACACCAGACTTACTGTGGACTACTCTCTTGTTTGTTTTAGGCCACCTACACCAGACTTACTGTGGACTACTCTCTTGTTGTTTTTGGCCACCTACACCAGACTTACTGTGGACTACTCTCTTGTTTGTTTGTTTTAGGCCACCTACACCAGACTTACTGTGAACTACTCTCTTGTTTGTTTGTTTTAGGCCACCTACACTAGACTTACTGTGGACTACTCTCCTGTTTGTTTGTTTTAGACCATCTATAAGAGACTTACTGTGGACTACTCTCTTGTTTGTTTGTTTTAGGCCACCTACACTAGACTTACTGTGAACTACTCTCTTGTTTGTTTGTTTTAGGCCACCTACACTAGACTTACTGTGGACTACTCTCTTGTTTGTTTGTATTAGGCCACCTACACCAGACTTACTGTGGACTACTCTCTTGTTTGTTTGTTTTAGGCCACCTACATTAGACTTACTATGAACTACTCTCTTGTTTGTTTTTGGCCACCTACACCAGACTTACTGTGGACTACTCTCTTGTTTGTTTGTTTTTGGCCACCTACACCAGACTTACTGTGGACTACTCTCTTGTTTGTTTTAGGCCACCTACACCAGACTTACTGTGGACTACTCTCTTGTTTGTTTGTTTTAGGCTACCTACACCAGACTTACTGTGGACTACTCTCTTGTTTGTTTTAGGCCACCTACACTAGACTTACTGTGGACTACTCTCTTGTTTGTTTGTTTTAGGCCACCTACACCAGACTTACTGTGGACTACTCTCTTGTTGTTTGTTTTAGGCCACCTACACTAGACTTACTGTGGACTACTCTCTTGTTTGTTTGTTTTAGGCTACCTACACCAGACTTACTGTGGACTACTCTCTTGTTGTTTTAGGCCACCTACACTAGACTTACTGTGGACTACTCTCTTGTTTGTTTGTTTTAGGCCACCTACACCAGACTTACTGTGGACTACTCTCTTGTTTGTTTGTTTTAGGCCACCTACACTAGACTTACTGTGGACTACTCTCTTGTTTGTTTGTTTTAGGCTACCTACACCAGACTTACTGTGGACTACTCTCTTGTTTGTTTGTTTTAGGCCACCTACACTAGACTTACTGTGGACTACTCTCTTGTTTGTTTGTTTTAGGCCACCTTCACTAGACTTACTGTGGACTACTCTCTTGTTTGTTTGTTTGTTTTAGGCCACCTACACAAGACTTACTGTGGACTACTCTCTTGTTTGTTTGTTTTAGGCCAGCTACACTAGACTTACTGTGGACTACTCTCAGTTTGTTTGTTTTAGGCCACCTACACAAGACTTACTGTGGACTACTCTCTTGTTTGTTTGTTTTAGGCCACCTACACCAGACTTACTGTGGACTACTCTCTTGTTTGTTTGTTTTAGGCCACCTACATTAGACTTACTATGAACTACTCTCTTGTTTGTTTTTTAATTTCGCGAAAAACTACGCGATAACTATCTGCGCTAACCGTCCATAATTTAACAGTGTAAGATTAGAGGGAAGGCAGCTGGTCATCACCAACCAACGACCCTCAGATTACGAGTCGAACGCCATAACCCACCTGGCCAGCCCGGGCTTCTCTTTCAGACAAAGACATAAGTTCTATGGTCCAGCATGGCCAAGTGGGTTGAGGCGTTCGACTCGTAATCCGAGGATCGCAAGTTCGAATCTCTGTCGCACTGAACATGCTTGCCCTTTCAACTGTGGGGGTGTTATAAAGTGACGGTCAATCCCACTATTCGTTGGAAAAAGTCCCAATAGTTGGCGGTGGGTGGTGACGACTAGATGCCTTCCCTCTCGTCTAACACTGCTAAATTAGGGACAGTTAGCGCAGATAGTTATCGTGTAGTTTTTCGCGAAAATATATTTGAAAGATGAGATAAAATACGCTAACCCTCACGTTCTTTTATTTTCAGAGAAAAGAAGGCATAATACATGACAAAAATGGTTAAATTAGTACACGAATTAACATTCCAATATCTACTCTCCCTGATGACAGAAATTGTGTTAACGAAACTAATGGACTGTAGCTAATAACAAAGATTTCACCATGACAAAAAGCGTCAGTCTTTGTGTATTTCATTTTTAATATAAATGTTCCCGTCGCATTAAACATGCTGCCCTTTTAGCCGTGAGGGCGTTATAATGTCACGGTCAATCTCACTATTCGTTGGTAAAATATTAGCCTATGAGTTGGCGATGGGTGATGATGACTAGCTGCCTTCCCTCTAGTCTTACACTTCAAAAATAGGAAAGGTTAGAGCAGATAGCCCTCGTTTAGCTTTGAGCGAAATTCAAAACCAAGTGTAAATAAGAGTAGTGAATTGTTGTTGTTATTATTTTGAATTAAGCACATAGCTACACAATGGGCTATCTGTGCTCTGCCCACGGTATGTATCGAAACCCGGATTATAACGTTCAAAATCCGCGGATATACCGCCGAGCCCCTGGAAGGCGAGAGTGCTGAAAGAGATGTAGCTAATGCTTTTAACTTGCTGCCTTCCCTGTAGTTCATCAGTTCAAAATTAGAGACGTCTAAATACTGATACATATTTACGTATTTGCGTAAAAATTCTGAAATAAACGAACCATCAAAGCATCATCTTCCATCGTAACCAATAAGGAAGTAACCATACTCTCCTCTTGTGTGTAATATGTCTTCCTCTTTTCTTTATAATTACTTTAATGTTACCTGCAATGATATTTGTATCACCATTTGTACTATATACTATATTCAACATTGCAAGACACCGAACATTCCGTGAAAATACATTCAGCCACTACAAGAATGTTTCATTTCCGTAAACAACTAAGAGCGGCTACTTTCAAGTACTCTGGGTATTGATAATTCTATCTGATGAAAGTCTGGGAACGTGGTAGTAATTTTCTTATTGATTTATATATCAGCTGTCTTGACAAAAATTCTCAGAAGGTTTCTTGATAAATATCTGGTGTAATGAACGACATAACTGTGAGAAATAGTAATTCAAATAAATCGACAAATACAAATAAGTAGACATGACACTTCTTCACTGTACGCTTTTTATCATTGGTCTGTTTTTATGTTTTTGATCCTACGTTTTCGTCAACAATTTGTTATTATTGGTCAACGGTCTTTATCTCCAGTAGTTTCCAGCGTCTGGTAACTGTATATTCTGGAAGATGTTTAATGTTACAGAATAATTATTCTGAGCGGAGTCTTTGTGGTTTGAGTCATTGAACTATGTATCTGAGAATTCACGATTCGTGACCCACTGTTGCAAATATGGACGCCACACTGTAGGCTGTGGATACTCGAAAAGTGGTAAAATACTAGTAGTCGGTCAGATAATAGCAACTCATTAGTTGTTGAATCACTGCTTCTCTCTAGCTGCTAGGCAATTAATCTGAAGGTCGTGGCATCGAATCCCCGTCACACTATACATGTTCGCCCTTTCAGCCGTGGGGGCGTTATAATGTGACGGTCAATCCCACTATTCCTCAGTTAAAGAGTAGCCCAAGAGTGGGCAGTGAATGGTAACGACTAGCTGCCTTCCTTCTAGTCAAGTACTGCTAAATTAGGGACAAGTAGCGCAGATAGTCTTCGTGTAGCTGTGCAAGAAATTCAAAACAAACAATATTTCTAGCCATTAGTTAAAATTTAGGAAGTGTTATGTGGCGATATTCTGGACAAAGTAGATCAGACCCTTTTAGGACTAGTTTAAGCTTACATGAGAGAAAAGTAATTTTAGCTTCTGAAGATGTTAACGTGACAGATTTCAAGTGTGCTGTGAAGAAAGAAGCGTCGATTATAATAACGAGAAGAAATTTTCTGAGAACTTGTTGTTCGTCGATCAAAAAGTTTTTCTTCTCTTCTGCTAGGAAAGCAGAGATGAAAATCTGCTCGTGATCCTGTCTATTTGTTCAGAAGGAGAGTACAGCTTCGTTCTTAGTTTTTGTGGACATTCGGTGGTTCTGCTGGTGTCGTGCGTTTCTCTTTACTGAAATGTACCATTCAGTGAAGAACATCAATCCTTTCGAGAGTTCCTCGCGGGACCAATTATTTCTTCCTTTTTTTTTGTCAGTCGTATATGAGTTATATAAATTTATTAAGGTTGTTATGGTATATAATAATACATACATTTATATTATTGACCGCTGATGTTTTCAGTGTATAAAGAATTAATCTCATTTTGTGCGAAAGGTTTGTCGCCTTACATGCGAGTTCTTGCGCCGCAGAACACGTGCTTTATATACATATATATACTAGTTTAGCTATCATAAAAAATCTATTAGTTTTTATATATTGTTTTTAAAATCACCTCAAACGCAGTTTAATAAATTCCTCGTGTACGTAAGGTATCAGTTTGTTTGTTTGTTTGTTTTTGGAATTTCGCACAAAGCTACTCGAGGGCTATCTGTGCTAGCCGTCCCTAATTTAGCAGTGTAAGACTAGAGGGAAGGCAGCTAGTCATCACCACCCACCGCCAACTCTTGGGCTACTCTTTTACCAACGAATAGTGGGATTGACCGTAACATTATACACCCCCACGGCTGGGAGGGCGAGCATGTTTAGCGCGACGCGGTCGCAAACCCGCGACCCTCGGATTACGAGTGCACGCCTTAACGCGCTCGGCCATGCCAGGCCCGTAAGGTATCAACCTTACAACCTTATAAGTTTAAGTGGTGTACCACTGTTTCTTGAGTTTGAAAGTTATAGAAAATTATATTTTCGTCACAAAATAAAACAGAGTTTTATTGATATTATGTCATACCCGTTATCATGATGTTGTATAGAATACACCTGCTTTATCTGGTACATTGTGACCGTATAATAATGAAATGTTTGCTTATATGTGTCATACTGTTTAACCTATTTTATTACGCGATGTTCATTCCACAACTTCGTAAAATTTTTTTATCTTGTGTGAATGTACATTGTCAATATGGGTCTCGATTTTTTACCGTTTCGGCTGCGTTTCCCGTCACGGAGAACCTTATTTTTCTCCTTTCGAATGTGCAGGAAAAAAACTGGACAGCTGAATTTGCTGCGCGTAACGGAGCAAAACGAAAGTGAAGAAGTCACGCGCAGATTCGACGTTTACGGGGTATTCGGCATGTTTTTGTCTGTAGACAAGAAAAAAAAATCATTGACATCGATACTAATTGCTGGCACCCAAGTGAGTTCTGTCGTCAGGGGTAATCGGCTGGTTGGCGTAATTTGTCTTCTGGCGCTACGTATCATTACCTCATTTTACCCCTAACTCATAACAACATTTTTTCAGCAAAACCACACAGTAATATCTTCAAAATTAGTTTACTTTACCTGTGAAACTAAAGAATGCTGTAGTGCGAAACGTGTTGTAAAATGTAATATGACCGATATAACAACATGACAATAAACATGTGTCATAAGATCATTTACCGTCTAATAAAAGTATAATTATGCACACAGACTGACTTACGTCCATGTTAGTTTAGCCCCAAAAATTCTGTTCAGTTGTCCGAATTGTTTCTTTGTTTCGGATTTTGCGTAAATCTACTGCGCTAGCTGTCCCTAATTTTGCAGTGTAAGACCAAAAAGAAGGCAGCTCGTTATCACCACTTACCGCCAACTCTTGGGTTACTATTTTACCAACGAATAGTGGGAATGACTGCCATATTTTTATGCACCCACGGCTGAAAGGGAGAGCATATTCGGTTCGGCGGGGATTTGAACCCGCGACCCTCGAATTACGAGTTAAGCAGTTTTCTGAATTGGAAAATCTACACATCATTCACACATTGCTACGTTCTTTACTCTTTAAAGAATTCATAGCTTTAATAAAATACATATTATAAAAAATCTCACTTGATAAATCGGCCTGGTGGTTAAGGCACGCGACTCGTAATTCGAGACTAGCGGGTTCGAATCCATGTCACGCCAAACATGCTCTCACTTTCAACCTTGGAGGCGTTATAATGTGACGGTCAACGCCGCTATTCGTTTTTAAAAGTGTAGCCCAAGCCTTCCCTCTAGTCTTACACCGCTAAATTAGAGACAGCTAGAGCAAATAGCCCTCTTGTGGCTTTGCGCGAAATTCAAAACCAAACAGGTAAGAATGATTAAATTTTATCGATTTGGATTACACGATCTCAACGACGATTCTAACAGCTTAGTTTAAAATCTCACGACACGAAGATTTGAGTTGGTTTAACGACATATCATACGACACCAGTAACACCCAGCTGCTTTCTGAGCTTCACATAATAGATTCGAAATAAGATTTTGTTTTCCATGAATTAAATTGGTAAGTTATAATAGTATTTGATGAGGTGAAACATCACACATACAAAAATGTTGAATAGCGGAATTTGGTGAGGAATCTTATGTAATTGTTAATACGGACCATCTAATGTAACACTGTCATACAATTATCTAATGTAACACTGTCATACAATTATCTAATGTAACACTGTTATACGATTATCTCATGTAACACTGTCATACAATTATCTCATGTAACACTGTCATACAATTATCTAATGTAACACTGTCATACAATTAAAGCTCTTCAGAATCGGTATGATTCAACCAACTGTCCAACATTAAAATACTCAAGAAAGATTCTCTATTAATTACAGAGTAAAGAATGCTTCTCCTTCTAGCTGTCTTTCTTCAATTTTATGAAACATTTCGTAATTCACTGCAGTGTAAAGTTTGTTGTAATTGTTAGAGCAGAATGCGCTCCTTCAAGTAGGGGTGTCCTTCTTTCAGTCTACGATAAATAGCATGACAAATAGGGGTGACCTTCTTTCAGAATACGATAAATAGAGTGTCAGGTAGGGGTGTCCTTCTTTCAGAATACGATAAATAGCACGTCAGGTAGGGGTGTCCTTCTTTCAGTGTACGATAAATAGCACGTCAGGTAGGGGTGTCCTTCTTTCAGTCTACGATAAATAGCACGTCAGGTAAGGATGTCCTTCTTTCAGTCTACGATAAATAGCATGTCAGGTAGGGGTGTCCTTCTTTCAGTCTGCTATAAATAGCATGTCAGGTAAGGATGTCCTTTCAGTCTACGATAAATAGCATGACAAATAGGGGTGACCTTCTTTCAGTCTACGATAAATAGCGTGTCAGGTAAGGATGTCCTTCTTTCAGTCTACGATAAATAGCACGTCAGGTATAATCCACCCTCGGAGTCGAACGCCTCAACTCTCCTGGTCATGCCGGGTCATGACAGTCTATTTACACTGTTCATTAAGTCTTAGTAAAAGGTTAATTGTAGCTTTTTGCTAACATTCGTCGTTTGTTCTTCCATCACTGATCCAGAGGCATACTGAGTGTTTCAAAGTTATTGTCCAATAAAAGTCATTTCTTACATATATATCTGAGTTTGGCAAAAAGGCCCGGCATGGTCAAGCGTGTTAAGGCGTGCGAGTCGTAATCTGAGGCTCGCGGGTTCGCATCCCGGTCGCGCCAAACATGCTCGCCCTTTTGGCAGTGAGGGCGTTATGATGTGACTATCAATCCCACTATTCGTTGGTAAAAGAGTAGCCCAAGAGTTGGCGGTGGGTGGTGATGACTAGCTGCCTTCCCTCTAGTCTTACATTGCTAAATTAGGGACGGCTAGCACAAATATCCATCGTGTAGCTTTGTGCGAAATTCAAAAAACAAACAAAATCAAACTTGAACAAAAAAATAAAGAGATTACGTGGAGTGCGGAAAAACAGGATATATTTGAATTTTTACAACATTTTAGAACTGTCGATTTTTCATTAATTCATCGCCTTCTTGCGTTCAAACCTTTATAATTAAAGTACGACTTGAACTTTAATCTTTGGACCTTAATCACTAAGACTACTTTAAACAAGCTTATTAAATATTGTGCACACTGCAAGGGGTTTGCTCACTGGTGCAATGTCACGAGCGGAGTTAATCACATTAAACACTTTTGTTTTCAAGAAACCTCTATCTAAGAAACAGTCCATAAACTTTAAAAAATTATCTACGTTACGACTTGCACTGATACGAAAATATTAGTATTTCTGCCCAACGAAATTAATTATTGGCCCCCATTATGCCCTGACCAACAAAAATACCTAAGAACAGTATCGACTCAGTTGTTGAAAAGATGTTTACACAAAGCGTGAGTTTAACTTAAAAATACAAACACGTTTAATGATTTCAGTTTAAATTTGTCATGTCAAACGTCACAGGAGATTAAAAATATGTAGTTAACTCTTGGGATGTTATATTGTTGGACATAAGCCTGGACACAAAGAAAATCGAGAAGTTAGAGACAGTACATGATACAATAGATACCGCGTGATACAAAGAAGAAGCATCCTTTTGGTGTTTCATGAAAATGTAGTTATTTATTTCTAAGTCACTGATTTTAACTCGTGTATTTTGGCCCAGCGAAAATGTTCAACTTATTTCATACGAAATGAATTTTATCGATTTGGTTTACAACAGAAGGTGGAAATGCAAACTAAAAATATAACCAATAAAAAAGAAAAAAAATAGAAGTTAGGCTGAAATCGATTTAAGATTTGCTGTATCTTCATATGAACAAAGGTTCGGAACACTTTGCACGAAAGATGAAGGAACAATATAACATTTACTTATATATTTCATATAAACAGTTTTGTGTAGTTATGTAGAATAACTAAGAATTAATTTAAAACAAATATGATCAAAATATAACTTCACAGACATTTTAAAATAATGTGAAAACAATACGATAAATGTTAATCTCAATAATTTTATTATAGGAGTTACGGTTTTAAAGTTTAGTATTTTTGTTACTTTTGGAGTTATGGTTTTGAATTTTTGAACTTCTGGAATTATGATTTTGAAGTTTATTATTCTTATATTTTCGGAGTTATTGTTTTCAAGTTTAGTATTTTTGTACTTTCGGAGTTATTGTTTTGAATTTTTAACTTCTGGAAATATGATTTTGAAGTTTATTATTCTTATATTTTCGGAGTTATTGTTTTCAAGTTTAGTATTTTTGTACTTTCGGAGTTATTGTTTTCAAGTTTAGAATTTTTGTACTTTCGGAGTTATTGTTTTCAAATTTAGTATTTTTGTACTTTTGGGGTTATTATTTTCAAGTTTAGTATTTTTGTACTTTTGGAGTTATTGTTTTGAAGTTTAATATTTTTGTACTTTTGGAGTTAATGATTTGAAGTTTAATATTTCTGTACTTTTAAAGTTTAGTATTTTTATACTTTTGGAGTTATGGTTTTGAATTTTAGTGTTCTTATATTTTCGGAGTTATGTTTTTAATCTTAGAATCCTAGAATATTTGGAACTATCCTTTCGAATTTGGGATATTTGTACTTCTAGTATTCATGAATTTGAAACTTGAGATGTTCTACCATTAGTCATATCTGACATTCAGGTAACCGCTTGAATTTCTTTTAGTTCAAAGTCGTTTTGATTGGAAACAGCACTTAAAATATTTGTCTGGTTTCATAAGGTAAAGCGTTGAAAACACACCCAATACAATAACGATTTTTTCCATGAAAATAGATACCAAGTGTGTGACAATATCGATTATGAATCTTACTAAACACTTTTAGTGTTTTAGTGTTAGATTTCACCCACCAGAGGGAAGCTACTTTATTTATATACCAGCAGCGTACCTGGCGTTGCTCAGATGAAGTCCCCCACTGGTACAACTGTAAATCGTCGGATTTATAACGCTAAAATGGGGTTCGATTTCCCTCGGTGGACTCAGTAGATAACCCAATGTGGCTTCGTTATAGGAAAACACACACACACGTGCTCGTATGAAAATGGCCTTAACTGAGTTACTCCTTTCGTTATATGCTAATTTTCTGATCTGCTGACAAAATTTGTTTGTAAACACTATTGCTTGTCTTGCTGTGAGGAACAAAACAGACGAGGTTTTTAGCAGAGGAACAAGTGAAGAGTCCATGGAGTATTTAGATAACTGGTCATGAATAGGAGGGTTTGGTGAAGTCACCACACAAAAATAATAATTCTCTTGATGACACATCAGCAACTAAATTGGGCACCTTCAATTTTAGACCAATTGGTTCTCGTACTTGCCAAAACATTGCTAAATTGGTCATTTTCCCCTCAAGATGCTGTCACATGGTCTATGTTACTTCCCGCAGAATGTTGTATCTGTGCCACGAGTTTGAAATTCGTAGCTTTGGAAATGTGGACGTGCATAAAGAACAGACTCACAGAATGAGAAAGGTACAGAAATTCGAGCTTGTAAGTGTATAGATGGTGTGTTTAGGTGGGGCATCGTATTATTTTCCTAAAGATGCACAATTTTAAGAACTTTCTTAAATCGTATTTTAAAATAAAAACACTGTGGCAAACAATCGATACAGTGAGGATAAAACAAGGTTGAAAGATACAAGCAAGGAATAATTAAATGAACTCACAAAAAAGTTTGGACGTAACGAGCTGGTGTTTTCATTATCTCGTTCCAGAAGATGGCGTCATTCACACCTGTGAGGTTGATCTACTGACGACCGCAACTAAAGCTGCAAGAAGAGTGTCGTGAGAAACGATTTTAACTTTTCTTCTATCCATTTTAGTCCACGGAGATCTTCCGAAAAATATGGACTCAGTCTTACAGTGATTGTTCATACGGAACGAAATGCTCACGTGTTGGTAATTCTGACACGAAACGCTCGAGCTATGAGACGTAATTTAAAAACAGGGGAGGAAACTGCACGAATCCCACTTAAAAGCAACATGTGTAAAATATGACACTTCATTTGTTATTTTTATAAAGACACGAATTACGTAGCTCCAAAGTTCCATAATTTTTTTAAGATTCTCAAAGAGGATTTCTTATCGGGACTCGTGACACACTACTATGTATTATTACTGCGAAAAATCCAAACTAGATTCGTTACGTAGAGGTAAGTAAAAATAATGTAAAAGAACTGAGAACATAAGAAAATGTTTTCCGAATACCGAAGGGAAAACCAAGAGCTTCTGACTGACATGGTTACTGTCTTCCACACATGATAATAATACACGCTTCTTCCCTCAATATACAGACGCTCTTACTTTCTATTACATACAGGATTAAGATTATTTCTTATCTCCAGTAACGGTATTAAACTGAAATTCTGAGAAAACTGAAAAAAACCCATAACATTTACCAGAACAGTGGAAGATTACAATACAAGAGCGTTCCTTTCCGATGGTGTTTGGGTATTTGCCCTGGAGGGTCAGGTTCACTTTGACCTCTTCCTCCTTCCTTAACATATTTTCCCTAACTCGTGATGTTATGTTAGGTTCTTTTCAGGGCAATGTCCATTTATAGTCTCTTATTCACAGTAGTCAAGCTTGCTGGTGGCATTTTTTTTTTTTTTAATCTTATTATTATTTTAAAATACATAAGTATGCAAATTATAAATACAAGATTTAAAATTTATACACATACATATTTTAATTTAATTTATTTTTTCTTTATATTTATTATATATGTTAATTGGGGAGAGGTATTTAGGAATATCTTCATCATGTATAAGGTACCTATCTAGTTCGCATAACAAATCATTTTTCTTCCAATTTTTGTTAAAATACCTAATTGTAATATTTAGGAGTCTATCTGATATTATTGGTATGTTCGAGTAATTATGGATGAATTTAGATGATGTTGCTCTCGGAACTCTATATGCTGTTGTGAGAAGTGCATTTTGTATTTTTTGTAGTTTGGTTTTGATTGTTACATTACTTACAGTTACCCATGCTGGAGCTGCATAGTCTATTACTGGTCTAATATATGTTTTGTATATTTTCAAAATGTTATCTGTGGATGCTCCACTGTGTTTACCAGTTAGACTCCTAACATAGTTGGTTCTTCGCCAAATTTTATTTTTAATTTCGTTGACATGTTTGATCCAAGTTAATTTTGAATCATAAGTCAGACCTAAAAATTTTGCTGATTGGGCAATCTGGAGCAGCGTGCCATTCATATATATTTCTAACTGTTGTTTTCTGTGTTTTGGCGATTTCGTAAAGAGTACGAGCTGAGTTTTTGCTGTGTTTATTTTAATTCTATATTTTTCACAGTATTCACTAATTCTATTTAATTGTGGTTGTATGTTTGTAGCTGCTATCGTGGGTGTTGCAGCACTTTTCCAGATTGCCACATCATCTGCGAACTGTGATGAGAATCCGTGATTTGGATCCTTCAATGGCATATTGTTAACATACATGATGAAGAGTATAGGGCTAACCACCCCTCCCTGCGGGACACCAGCTAGTGGAGTAAAGTATTCGGAAAAAGTTCCTTCTACATTTACTCTACATTTTCTGTTTTCCAGAAAGTTAGATAACCAGCGAATAATTCCTCGCGGTAGTTCCATTTCATTCATTCGGAACCTTAGACCATCGTGCCAAACGGTGTCGAATGCTTTCTCGATATCGAGGAAACAAGCGACTGTACATTCTTTTTTGTTGAAACTATCTATGATGGTTTCGGTTAATCTTATTAAATGATCTGTCGATTGTCTAAATTTTCTGAATCCATTCTGTTCTTCTGGTAATTTTGATGTTACCTCCAGGAATGTGGAGAGTCTATTACTTATTATTCTTTCGAGAATTTTGCCTACACAGCTGGTCAGACTGATTGGTCGATAGCTATTTGGTTTATTTGCTGGTTTTCCTTCCTTATGGAACATTAAAATATTTGCTAGCTTCCAAGAAACTGGGATATATCCTGAGGATAGCGATAAGTTAAATAGAGAATTTAGATGGTCAAACAATTTCGGAGTGCCGTTTTTTAGGAGAATAGCTTGTATTTCGTCTTCTCCTGGCGCTTTGTTTTTGGTTTTTTTAATTGCTTTTAGTATTTCATGTAGGGATATTTCCTTTGTTAGTAATGTGCTTTCAAAATCAGTGTTAGAACTTGTATTTGTATCAGTTATGTTTACTGGAAATATTGGTTTATATTGATGTTTATTGTTTGCTATGTGATTAGTGACTTTATTGTAGAAGTGTGTATTCATTTCTGGATCTGTGTGAGTTTTAAATGTATTTTGGAGTTGATCCTTGAAAGCTTCGGCTATTTCTTTATTTGTACGTGCAATGGTGTTATTATGTTCAAGTGGAGGATATTTCTTTGTGTTTGTGTTTTCACTTGTGAATCTTTTAAGATGTGACCAGAATTTTTTCGGGTCAGTTATGTCGTTTAGTTTATTACAGTAATTGTCCCATTTATTTTGCTTTTGTTGTTTTATTTGAGTTCTGATGTGATTTCTAATGTTGTTTATTTGTGTTTTAGTTTCTCTGTTTCTTGTAATCATGTACTGTCTTCTTAGTTGTCTGCGCTTTTTTATTAGGTTGATTATTTCTGTGGTAGGTTTCCATGTGTTGATTGTTGTTTTGTGGTGTTGTTTTGGTATTGTTTCTTTGGCTGCTTTCTGTAGGCAATCCGTAATTGTTTGACAATAGTTGTCCATTTCGACTTGCGTTTTAACTTCTTTAATAATTTCATTTGGTAATAGATTATCTAATTCTTGTTTATAGCATTGCCAATTTGCTTTTCTGTAATTAAATTTTTCTTTCCTGTATGTTATATTTTTATAGGGGGTGAGATCGAAGACACAAAAAATTGGGAGATGATCACTATCTACATCTTTTCCCACTTGAAATTTTACTAATTTCTGGCTTAAATTATATGTACACATACACAGATCTAGTAACAAGAGCGTTGTTTTAGTTAGTTTGTTTATTTTGAATTTCGCGCAAAGTTACTCAAGGGCAATCTGTGCTAGCCATTCCTAATTTAGCAGTGTAAATCTAGAGGGAAGGCAGCTATTTATCACAACCCACCGTCAACTCTTGAGCTACTCTTTTACCAACGACTGACTGTCACATTATAACGCACCCACGGCTGAAAGAGCGAACATATTTGGTGCGATGGGATTCAAACCCGCGATCCTCAGATTACGAGTCGAGTGCCTTAACCACCAGGCCATGCCGGGCCTACGTTTATTTTAAGTTATTGTTTTAAATTCGAATTTTTATACAAAATAGAATGAGATTCGCCAATCTACATAACAAAACAAATGTTATAAGAGGATAGTATTGGAAAGAAACTGAAGCTTAGTACAGCTGGGCAAACTTTTAAACAATAAATAAGAGTTTTATAAGGTATTCGATTCCCAAGATAAACAGAACATAAGAAAAACTTACCATTATTCATTTTTTGAAAAGGTTAAGTTATTGAGTACTTGTATATTATTTTTAAAAAGGTTAAATTATTGAGTACTTGTATTTATTTTTATAAGATCTGTCTATGTTCAGTTTCCTGAAAATCCGCAAACGAAGTTGTTAAGCCGTAATTATCAGCTTGCTAAGTATCTGTTTTCGATTTAAAACGTCACTCGACTGCACCTATAACCGTCTTCAGCTCCAACGTTCAAATGTACTTGTACAGTTCCGAACAGTAAGCTTTATTTAATCATGGCTCTATCTGTCAAGATTGCATGTGCAACTAACTCATAAAAGCGCAATGGATCTTCAACCATTGATGTTTTGTTTGTAAAAACAAACCATGTACGAATTTTAACCACATAATTTAACATAATTGAATCTGTGAAAGCTCTACTTTTGTGTATATATGTATAAGTGGCCGGGCATGGCCAAGTGTGTTAGGCCGTGCGACTCGTAATCTGAGGGTCGCGGGTCGCACCAAACATTTTCTCCCTTTCAGCCGTGGAGGCAATATAATGTTACGATCAATCCCACGATTCGTTCGTAAAAGAGTAGCCCAAGAGTTGGCGGTGGGTGATGATGACTATCTGCTTTATCTCTAGTCTTACAGTGCTAAATTAGGGATGGCTAGCGCAGATATCCCTCGAGTAGCTTTGCGCGAAATTAAAAAAACAAACAAACAATTCGACGTAAGTTAGGAATACTTGCAGTTAGATTTACCTTCTACACGATTGGATATTTACTGAAAAAGTTGAAAAGTGAAAATAATAATAGGATTTCTGTTACTGCCTTTTTAAGAGTTAATTAATTATAATAATAATAGAATTTCTGTTACTGCCTTGTTATGAGTTAATTAATTATAATAATAATAGGATTTCTGTTACTGCCTTGTTATGAGTTAATTAATTATAATAATAATAGGATTTCTGTTACTGCCTTGTTATGAGTTAATTAATTATAATAATAATAGTATTTCTGTTACTGCCTTGTTATGAGTTAATTAATTGTAATAATAATAGAATTTCTGTTACTGCCTTGTTATGAGTTAATTAATTGTAATAATAATAGTATTTCTGTTACTGCCTTGTTATGAGTTAATTAATTATAATAATAATAGTATTTCTGTTACTGCCTTGTTATGAGTTAATTAATTATAATAATAATAGAATTTCTGTTACTGCCTTGTTATGAGTTAATTAATTATAATAATAATAGAATTTCTGTTACTGCCTTGTTATGAGTTAATTAATTATAATAATAATAGAATTTCTGTTACTGCCTTGTTATGAGTTAATTAATTATAATAATAATAGTATTTCTGTTACTGCCTTGTTATGAGTTAATTAATTATAATAATAATAGCATTTCTGTTACTGCCTTGTTATGAGTTAATTAATTATAATAATAATAGAATTTCTGTTACTGCCTTGTTATGAGTTAATTAATTATAATAATAATAGAATTTCCGTTACTGTCTTGTTATGAGTTAATTAATTGTAATAATAATAGAATTTCCGTTACTGCCTTGTTATGAGTTAATTAATTGTAATAATAATAGTATTTCTGTTACTGCCTTGTTATGAGTTAATTAATTATAATAATAATAGAATTTCTGTTACTGCCTTGTTATGAGTTAATTAATTGTAATAATAATAGTATTTCTGTTACTGCCTTGTTATGAGTTAATTAATTTTAATAATAATAGAATTTCTGTTACTGCCTTGTTATGAGTTAATTAATTATAATAATAATAGTATTTCTGTTACTGCCTTGTTATGAGTTAATTAATTATAATAATAATAGAATTTCTGTTACTGCCTTGTTATGAGTTAATTAATTATAATAATAATAGAATTTCTGTTACTGCCTTGTTATGAGTTAATTAATTATAATAATAATAGAATTTCTGTTACTGCCTTGTTATGAGTTAATTAATTGTAATAATAATAGAATTTCTGTTACTGCCTTGTTATGAGTTAATTAATTGTAATAATAATAGTATTTCTGTTACTGCCTTGTTATGAGTTAATTAATTATAATAATAATAGAATTTCTGTTACTGCCTTGTTATGAGTTAATTAATTGTAATAATAATAGTATTTGTGTTACTGCCTTGTTATGAGTTAATTAATTATAATAATAATAGAATTTCTGTTACTGCCTTGTTATGAGTTAATTAATTATAATAATAATAGTATTTCTGTTACTGCCTTGTTATGAGTTAATTAATTATAATAATAATAGAATTTCTGTTACTGCCTTGTTATGAGTTAATTAATTATAATAATAATAGAATTTCTGTTACTGCCTTGTTATGAGTTAATTAATTATAATAATAATAGTATTTCTGTTACTGCCTTGTTATGAGTTAATTAATTATAATAATAATAGAATTTCTGTTACTGCCTTGTTATGAGTTAATTAATTATAATAATAATAGAATTTCTGTTACTGCCTTGTTATGAGTTAATTAATTATAATAATAATAGTATTTCTGTTACTGCCTTGTTATGAGTTAATTAATTATAATAATAATAGAATTTCTGTTACTGTCTTGTTATGAGTTAATTAATTGTAATAATAATAGAATTTCTGTTACTGCCTTGTTATGAGTTAATTAATTGTAATAATAATAGTATTTCTGTTACTGCCTTGTTATGAGTTAATTAATTATAATAATAATAGAATTTCTGTTACTGCCTTGTTATGAGTTAATTAATTGTAATAATAATAGTATTTCTGTTACTGCCTTGTTATGAGTTAATTAATTATAATAATAATAGAATTTCTGTTACTGCCTTGTTATGAGTTAATTAATTATAATAATAATAGTATTTCTGTTACTGTCTTGTTATGAGTTAATTAATTGTAATAATAATAGAATTTCTGTTACTGCCTTGTTATGAGTTAATTAATTATAATAATAATAGAATTTCTGTTACTGTCTTGTTATGAGTTAATTAATTGTAATAATAATAGAATTTCTGTTACTGTCTTGTTATGAGTTAATTAATTGTAATAATAATAGAATTTCTGTTACTGCCTTGTTATGAGTTAATTAATTATAATAATAATAGAATTTCTGTTACTGTCTTGTTATGAGTTAACTGATTTCGGTTTTTAAAGAAGCGTTTCACAAACAAAGATCCAGGACCTAAGAACATAGAAACACAGCATCAATGTACGTGTTTTCATATAGCAAAGCCCTATTGGGTTATCTCCTGAGGCCACCAGGGGAATCTAACCTTTGATTTTAGCGTCGTAAATCCGACGGCTTATCGCTGTACCAGCAAGTGAGACACAGCGCTCGATACAACGAACTTTAAATCTCGAACATGCATAACTTAGACCTTAAACACAACAAAACTCAAATATAAAAACACTAAACATATCAACACTGTAGTGCATGAAGTAAAACCATTTTTAACTGATTTTAGATGTTTTAGAATCTTCACTTTGCCATAATTTGTGCTGAAATTTTGTGTGAAACAAAATTCTTAAAAAAACAACAACTTTGACATCTGGACGAAAAATACTAATGTTTTACGTAAAAGGAAAGAAAGGAGTCCATAATCGGACTTTTATTTAAATTTAGTGTTATTCTTTCTATTTAATATTTAAATGTATTTATTTATTTCATATTACTATGCTGTGTAATAATTTTACCAACAGCTCAATTAATACTAAGTTGTAGGTTTTTGGCCTAAAAATGCATCATTACTAATATGGCACCAGTACATCATTTCGTCATTACTAATATGGCACCAGTACATCATTTCGTCATTACTAATATGGCACTTCTACAGTAGTTTATCATCACTGATATGGCACCAGTACATCATTTCGTCATTACTAATATGGCACCACTACAGTAGTTTATCATCACTGATATGGCACCAGTACATCATTTCGTCATTACTAATATGGCACCTCTACAGTAGTTTATCATCACTGATATGAAACCAGTACATCATTTCGTCATTACTAATATGGCACCACTACAGTAGTTTATCATCACTGATATGGCACCAGTACATCATTTCGTCATTACTAATATGGCACTTCTACAGTAGTTTATCATCACTGATATGGCACCAGTACATCATTTCGTCATTACTAATATGGCACCACTACAGTAGTTTATCATCACTAATATGGCACCAGTACATCATTTCGTCATTACTAATATGGCACCACTACAGTAGTTTATCATCACTGATATGGCACCAGTACATCATTTCGTCATTACTAATATGGCACTTCTACAGTGGTTTATCGTCACTGATATGGCACCAGTGCATCATTTCGTCATTACTAATATGGCACCTCTACAGTGGTTTATCGTCACTGATATGGCACCAGTACATCATTTCGTCATTACTAATATGGCACTTCTACAGTGGTTTATCGTCACTGATATGGCACCAGTGCATCATTTCGTCATTACTAATATGGCACCTCTACAGTGGTTTATCGTTACTGATATGGCACCAGTACATCATTTCGTCATTACTAATATGGCACCTCTACAGTAGTTTATCATCACTGATATGGCACCAGTACATCATTTCGTCATTACTAATATGGCACCACTACAGTAGTTTATCATCACTGATATGGCACCAGTACATCATTTCGTCATTACTAATATGGCACCACTACAGTAGTTTATCATCACTGATATGGCACCAGTACATCATTTCGTCATTACTAATATGGCACCTCTACAGTAGTTTATCATCACTGATATGGCACCAGTACATCATTTCGTCATTACTAATATGGCACCACTACAGTAGTTTATCATCACTGATATGGCACCAGTGCATCATTTCGTCATTACTAATATGGCACTTCTACAGTAGTTTATCATCACTGATATGAAACCAGTACATCATTTCGTCATTACTAATATGGCACCTCTACAGTAGTTTATCATCACTGATATGGCACCAGTACATCATTTCGTCATTACTAATATGGCACCTCTACAGTAGTTTATCATCACTGATATGGCACCAGTACATCATTTCGTCATTACTAATATGGCACTTCTACAGTAGTTTATCGTCACTGATATGGCACCAGTGCATCATTTCGTCATTACTAATATGGCACTTCTACAGTAGTTTATCATCACTGATATGGCACCAGTACATCATTTCGTCATTACTAATATGGCACCACTACAGTAGTTTATCATCACTGATATGGCACCAGTACATCATTTCGTCATTACTAATATGGCACCTCTACAGTAGTTTATCATCACTGATATGGCACCAGTACATCATTTCGTCATTACTAATATGGCACCACTACAGTAGTTTATCATCACTAATATGGCACCAGTACATCATTTCGTCATTACTAATATGGCACCACTACAGTAGTTTATCATCACTGATATGGCACCAGTACATCATTTCGTCATTACTAATATGGCACTTCTACAGTGGTTTATCGTCACTGATATGGCACCAGTGCATCATTTCGTCATTACTAATATGGCACCTCTACAGTGGTTTATCGTCACTGATATGGCACCAGTACATCATTTCGTCATTACTAATATGGCACTTCTACAGTGGTTTATCGTCACTGATATGGCACCAGTGCATCATTTCGTCATTACTAATATGGCACCTCTACAGTGGTTTATCGTTACTGATATGGCACCAGTACATCATTTCGTCATTACTAATATGGCACCTCTACAGTAGTTTATCATCACTGATATGGCACCAGTACATCATTTCGTCATTACTAATATGGCACCACTACAGTAGTTTATCATCACTGATATGGCACCAGTACATCATTTCGTCATTACTAATATGGCACCACTACAGTAGTTTATCATCACTGATATGGCACCAGTACATCATTTCGTCATTACTAATATGGCACCTCTACAGTAGTTTATCATCACTGATATGGCACCAGTACATCATTTCGTCATTACTAATATGGCACCACTACAGTAGTTTATCATCACTGATATGGCACCAGTGCATCATTTCGTCATTACTAATATGGCACTTCTACAGTAGTTTATCATCACTGATATGAAACCAGTACATCATTTCGTCATTACTAATATGGCACTTCTACAGTAGTTTATCATCACTGATATGGCACCAGTACATCATTTCGTCATTACTAATATGGCACCTCTACAGTAGTTTATCATCACTGATATGGCACCAGTACATCATTTCGTCATTACTAATATGGCACTTCTACAGTAGTTTATCGTCACTGATATGGCACCAGTGCATCATTTCGTCATTACTAATATGGCACTTCTACAGTAGTTTATCATCACTGATATGGCACCAGTACATCATTTCGTCATTACTAATATGGCACTTCTACAGTAGTTTATCATCACTGATATGGCACCAGTACATCATTTCGTCATTACTAATATGGCACCTCTACAGTAGTTTATCATCACTGATATGGCACCAGTACATCATTTCGTCATTACTAATATGGCACTTCTACAGTAGTTTATCATCACTGATATGGCACCAGTACATCCTAGTGAACTATGGATTAAATTAATATTATGTACCAGTCAAATTAACATCGGTTATTTATTGTGATTCATGGCGTATGTAATATAAAGATACTAGCATTTCACTTAATATTTTATTGTGTTCTACGTTATGTAAATATTTCAGTAATTCACTCAAAGCTTGGCTTTATTTCATATGTCCTTCCGTTTTCAGAGACTAGATACGAGGTTTATGAAGTTTTATGAGTGATGTGTGTTTGTTGTCATAAGAGTTGTGAAAACCAACAGGACATTAACAGCTTCCTTGAAGTATAATTATTGTTCAAAATGTACTTTGGTTTTCGTTTCACACCAAATATGCTCGATTTTTCAGCCGTGGGTGCGTTATAATGTGACGATTAATCCCACTATTCGTTGGTAAAAGAGTACACCAAGAGTTAGCGGTGGGTGATGGTGACCAGCTGCCTTCCTTCTACTCTTACACTGCTTGTGTAGCTTTGCGCGATATTCAAAACAAACAAACAAGCATACTAAACTGAACATCGTCTCAGCTTTGAGAAGAAATACCAGTCCAAATATAGAGTATTATAATTAGATGCGGAACTCATAACAGCCACCCCACACGAACAGTACAGCTGCTGACGGTCCAATAGAACAGATATATTGACGTAATACTGATCACTTTCAACAACGAGTTCCACTGTATTATTTGACTAAATGTTCTACAAAGGGTCTACACATCAAATACTGATAAAATTATATATGTGTATGTCGTGATTATGGTTCAGCCTTCATGTTTTTATGTTTGTACGAAACCAATCTTTCTCTTGTGATACAAAACGTGTTAACAATGCTCACGTATTTATATCGAGTACTGCAATGTTACGATGAGGCTAACGGAACGTGTGAAAATGTGCTGAAATGGATAAAAGTGTGGTTAAAATATGTCATATAATATGAATTTCACAGAACATCAGTATGACTGAAGTTAACATTGGTAAATATATTGTCCAAAATACAGGAAAGAAAATCTAGTCTGTTGGACGGATTCAGGGTTTCGAAGTCAGCGGCTGTTTGTGTTGATCTGTCTGTCTGTGCCGCGCCTGCCACTGGTATTGGTATCCAGATTTTAGTTCTATACTTACCACTGGTGTTGTGGTTGTGGAATATAAGACAATACCGGAATGTCACGCCTTTTGTGCATTCGTAAAACAATAAATACTGGCTCTGTGTTAAGAATTTCGCCGTCTCTAAATGGCAGAACGTTGGAAAATTTGGATCAGGAAGAGAAGTTTAATTCTTTGATGTTTGTCATTAAGCAACCTACACGAAGGGCTCAGTTTAATTCGTTGATGTTTGTCATTAAGCAACCTTCACGAAGGGCTCAGTTTAATTCGTTGATGTTTGTTATTAAGGAACCTACACGAAGGGCTCTTTCTGTTCTGCCCCATCCCGGCATGGCCTAGTGTGTTATGGCGTGCGTTTCATAGTCTGAGGGTCGCGGGTTCGCATCCCCTTCGCGCCAAACATGCTCGCCTTTTCAGCCGTGGGAGCGTTATAATGTGACGGTCAATCCCACTATTCGTGGGTAAAAGAGTAGCCCAAGAGTTGGCGGTGAATGGCAATGACTAGCTGCCTTCCCTCTAGCCTAACACTGCTAAATTAGGCTAGCACAGATAGCCCTCGAGTAGCTTTGTGCGAAATTCAAAACAAACAAACAAACAAATGCTCTGCCCACCACGAATATCGAAATTCGGTGTCTAGCGGTGTGAGTCTGCAGACATACAACAGTGACAATATATATTTTTTTTTACTTTAGATAAATGTCTTAGAACATAAGAGAAAGCTTCCAAATTTCATGTTCATAGTACTCTTAAAACAAAGTTAATATTGTTTGTCTACGTTATTACCCCCCGCTAGCACAACGGTAAGTCTACAAATTTACAACGCTAAAATCAGGGGTTCGATTCATCTAGGTAGGTTCAACAGATAGCCTGATGTGGCTTTGATAAAAAAAAACATATTCTCTGCATCTTATTTTTCTTACATCTAAAACTTTTGTTTTAGTTGAACATAGGGATGAAATAGAAGTTGAAACATAGAAGAATAATTCAGTTGAAGGGAAAATAGGAACCAAAAATTCTAAGGTTTAAATGATTAATTATTAACAGTCTGCTGTGTGGCGGTAAAACTGAATGATGATAGAAAGTTTCATATATAAAATTTGAAAAACTAGTTGAAGCAGCTTTAAAATGCTTTACAATTTCCACATTTGCCGCCAGTTGCATATCCGTTCAGGACTACAACACAGAACTGTAACGCTTCACTTATTTCAATGCTTATGAAAACGTAAATATTTAGGGCAGTGTTAAATGTAATACAATGTGAGAAACGATGCTCTGTTTTTGTTATAAACATTTTAATAATAACCCTAAAAATAGAATACATAATTAGCTATGTTCGTTATTCCACTTTTTAGTTCTGTTTCATGTGGCTAATAGGGAAGAATGCAAATCATCGTAAGTACATTAAACATTAAGTTACAGTTATCTTTCATAGAACGACAAAATGTTAAATAACCGTTCAGTTTATTTAAGCTATGAAAACAAAGCTCGAGATAACATTCATTTAAACCTAAGCCATATTAAAAAAGCATCTACTCTATATAAAAACTGGTGTGTGTGATGTCACGTTTATTTCTCTTGATTTCTAGGAATAAAAGGAGATTTAATAATTAAAATACATCGAGAATAGTTTTATTACTGTCTGTTCATTACGATTTTAGTGGCGGGGTGCAAAGTGACCGTGACAGAAGAGTGTCATGTAATGAATGTTAGAATTACCTAGACTAAAGCCAAGTGCATAAAAGTTACCACGACATTAGAACACATCGATTCAGTTTTAAACTTGAGTTTCTTTCTAAATTCATCAATTTTCTGTCACATCATCAATGCTTTTGATAAAAACAAACTTCTTTAATTAAGGGAGATTGTAAGTTAAGAAATAAACAAACCTGCTTCCCTTTCTGTTGATACACTTCTGATACTGGTATGGCCATGTGGTTAGGATGCTCAAACCACAGTCTGAAGATTGCCTGTTCGAACCCCCTTCCCACCAAACATGTTTGCTCTTTTATCTGAGGAGGAGTTGTAATGTGACGGTCAATCCTGCTATTCGTTGGTAAAAGAGTAATCTAAGAGTTGGCGGTGGGTGGTGATGACTACCTGCCTTCCGTCTAGTCTTTCACTGTTAAATTGGGGACAGCCAGCGTAGATAACCCTCATGTAGCTTTGCGCGAAAAGTGAAAAACAAACAAAGCTAGCCTGACAGGAACTACCATGACCAAGCATTTAGAGCGCTCGACTCGCAGTCTGAAGGTTGTAGGTTCGAATCTCCGTCGCACTAAACATTTTTGCTCTTTTATCTTAAGGCGTTTTAATGTGAGTGGTCAAATTCGTTGGTAAAAGAGTAGTCCGAGAGTTGGCGATGGATGGTGATGACTAGCTGTCTTACACTGCTAAATTATGGACGACCAATGTAGATAGCCCTCGTGTAGTTTTGCGAGAAATTAAAAAACAACAACAAATACTTCAATTGTACAACAGGTGCGACCACCTCCACGTTGATGTCAACCATGACTCTTACCAGCTTTCACCAGATGTTTATTTTTAGAAGAAAGTTATCGACTATCAGTAACACTTTCAAAAGAAAATATTTTCTCATTTTCTCCTCTTCTGAACTTTCTAATGTTCTACTCCAATTTCCTCATATTTGCGTCACCAGATGACGCCAGGTTAGCACTGGCAAAATTACTTGTCACATGTACTAAATATTCGTGATGTTTTCCACATATATTGTAGTTTTTACAATACTTTCACTCTGGTTTACTGTTTGCTTACAAAGAGAGCGCACGCTCTCCTAAGCCTATTACGATACAGAAACGTTAAATTTTAGTCGAAACGGAAAGATATGAGATGGACTAACATTAAACAATAAGGTTATATTTTTTTACACAATTTTAACAGCTGATAGCTTTCGCAACTCACAGTATAAGATTGCGTTTGTACTTTTTATAACTAGATGTATACAACGCTTTAAAATACACGTGTAGCCTTAGCACGTCATTCGTCTTAACGTTATCAATCACGTAAGCCTAAGTCAAAAATGTAAGTTGCGCAATTTGTAATAAAAAGTAAAATGTTAGTAAATCAAGTTGAACGTACAAATTAATCTACATAACATATTCTTGACATTAATTAACAACTTAACTAGTACAGTTTCAATACGTTTTACGTTTATATTATGTACTGTTGATCAGGGTAGCTGGATACCTGAGTGAGATCAGAATGGATATTGTTTATATTTTGTGTTTGTTTTCTTACAACAAACTCACATTGGGTTATCTGCTGTGTCCAATGAGGGGAATCGAACCTCTGATTTTAGTGTTGTGAATCAGTAGGCTTACCACTGTCCCAGGAGGGGACTTTTAGTTTTATTTTGATAAGACTACGTCTGCCATTTAAGATCATTGTGAAAGTTATGTTTATAAAAGTATGGCAAGGGGTTGTTGTCCAATTTAATTTCTCGATTTTTCAAGCTTAACTAATGTTTTTAATTAATAGGGGGCCCCCAGTGGCTCAGCGGTATGTCTGCGGACTTACACGCTAAAATCCGGGTTTCGATACCCGTGGTGGGCAGAGCACAGATAGCCCATTGTGTAGCTTTGTGCTTAATTCAAAAACAACAAAAACAACATTTTAATTAATAAGAAATATATATTTGTTACTTTTCATTAAACAACTGTCACACAAGTCAGATATTAGAAAAGAGAGCTGAAAGGAATCTTTACCCATTTTTCTAGATTTACACTCGTACGAGACTTGAATGTTGTTACGGCCAGCAGTTTACAGCATTCTGTGTTTTTTATAACTGAGTCACGCATTAATTTGAAATTTCACAAAAAAGAAGAAACGCAAGTTTCCTTGGTACAGAACTGTTTGTTTGTTTGTTTTGAATTTCGCGCAAAGCTACTCAAGGACTATCTGCGCCAAACGTCCCTAATTTAGCAATAAGAGACTAAAAGAAAGGCAGCTAGTAATCACCACCCACAGCAAAATCTTGGGCTACTCTTTTACTTACGAATAGTGGGAATGACCGTCACACTCTAACGTCCCCACGGCCGAAAGGGCGAGTATGTTTGGTGTAGCGGGGATTCAATCCCGCCACCCTCAGATTAGGAGTCGAGTGCCTTATTCACCTGGCCATGGTACAGAACGCAAACTTTCAACGTGTCCAGACACATTCAATCCGACCTGCATGAGGAACGTCATGTATTTATGTTTCATATCGGCAAATGGCGTTTTAACCATTTAAATTCGAAAGATACGTTTACGCTTTCTAAACGATCAAAAGCAGAACATTCAATCCTGTTTCATTATTTTATAGAACGCAATTTCACTAAAATTATTATTTATTTAAGAATAATTAAGCAAAAAAGATTTTATAAATACATTTTTTGTACGTGACAAGTGTATTTGTTTCAAACTATTTCCATGAAACTATTCGAAGGGCTATCTGAGCATTGTCGAACTTAATTTTTAACTAATAGCCTAGAGGGAAGGAAGCTAGTCAACATTACTCTCCGCCAACCTTGAGGCTGCTCTAATCGAAAAGCGTGTATTTGTATGTTACTTTTATATGCACTCTCGGCCCCAGACTCTCATGTATAATCTCGGCTTCAGGGTAAGTAATGCGTGTTTTCAGCGTGATGTCTTCACCTATGATCACTACATAACAATTTTTTTGAAAAGTCTTGCTTCCTGAAAAGTTTTTGCTGATTGTGACAGGTACCTGGTGGGTATACACAAATATAGTTTTGGTTTTGTTTCATCACGTAGGAACTCTAAGAAATAGACAGTTAACTGTTTACCAGCAATAACGTATTTAATTCCGTTTATGTTTCTAATACGCGATTAAGTTCAACATAATTAAAAGTGTTTTGCTCCTGATTTTCGTTTGTATTCAATGTCCGGTGCATCACGTTGCAGTGTCCAACAGTAGTCAGCAAGCATTGACGGATTCCAGTTGCCCTGATATCGTTTTTCCATTGTAGCAAAACTGAAGATTTCGATGAAACGGTTCGTGATGTGCAAATTTAGATGTGATCAGCAGCCAAAAATCTATAATGAACACCCAACAGTGTTCAAGAAGCAAAAACTTTGTTGTGTAGTGTGACCTATGAACCCTTGTAATATCACAGTCCGACCAGTGGCGACCACTCTAACCATTCGGTCTTGCCCGGCCTGCATAAAATATATATATATATACAAGATCTTTGGTCTACGTATTAGAAGATGGTCAGGCTTCAAAATAAAATATCCAAGATGGCTGCCAAACAAATGCAGATCACAGATGGTTACCAGATCTTCTTAACTGAAACAAAATGATTCTCCATGGCAGCTTAAAACTTATTTAATTAGATTTTAGAATTTGATATCGACAAACAACAAAAAATAACGAAAAAACACATTTAGAAATATGTTTTTCTTTGTTTGTTTGGAATTTCGCACTAAACTACTCGAGGGCTATCTGTGCTAGCCGTCCCTAATTTAGCAGTGTAAGACTAGAGGGAAGACATGTTGTTATCACCACCCACCGCCAACTCTTGGGCTACTCTTTTACTAACGAATAGTGGGGTTGACCGTAACATTATAACGCCCCCACGGCTGAAAAGGCGAGCATGTTTTGGTGCGACGGGGATGCGAATCCGAGATCCTCAGATTACGACTCGCACGCCTTAACCCACCTGGCCGTGCCGGGCCCATTAAGAAATAAAAACACCATGAAGGTCATTATACAGCTGTGTAGTCCATCAAATTTGATTGTTTCTTACGCAGGTGTTGCACGCATTTAGTGAACAAATAAAGTCTTACCTGAAAACATGAGAAGATAATTGGTTAGTAAGTGCCTTACTGAGAGGTATTACGTTGCTTTGAATGCATTATTAATAATAACGAAATTGTTACACATTTGGAGCAAAAACAAATGGCGTTTAAAGAATACCACGTGATTTGATGGTTACCAGTAATGTTATATAAAGTAAAACTGGCCCTTCTTGATGACTAGAAACCCACTTGAAATAAAAATGTATCTCAGGACGGCTGGTACGGGTATTAATACTTTTCTGATGAGAAAACAACATTTTGGCCTTCCTAGGTCATCTTCAGGTTAACCTGAGAAGGTCGAAACGTTGTTCTTTACTTATCAATAAAAGTGTTGACACCCATACCAGCCGTTCTGAGATACAGAACTGGCTCTTGGAATCGCGTGCCTTCTCGCAAGGCGCCCACCGTAAAAGACGCCAAAATCGATATTGCAATTAGCATTTCTTGTCACTTTCGTTGGGGAAGGGAGCACCGAATATAAAGCTCACGTGGGTCATAATTTTGTCACACGTTACGAAAAGAGCTTGTTGATTAAAACTGCAAGAAATGTACAAAAGTTAGCATGCTGTGTGCAGTGCAACTGGAAAGTATCAAAGGTTATTACCTGAGGTGGGAGAAAAGGTTATCCCTGATTTTGACCCTACCTGGTCCAAAATAGGAATCGAATCTCGATAAGGATGAATCTGGCTTTAGTGTGTTTGGTTATATTTTGAATTTTGCGCAAAGCTGCGCGAGGTCTATCTATGCTAGCCCTCCCTAATTTAGCAGTGTAAGACTAGAGTGATGGCAACTAGTCACCACCACCCACCGCCAAAAATTAATAGGATTGACCACACATTATAACGCTCCTCAGGCCGAAAGGGAGAGCATGTTTCGTGCGACAGGGATTCGAACCCGAGACCCTCAGTTTACGAGTCCAGTGCCATAACCACCTGGCCATGCTGGGCCGGGTTGTGGTGTTAAGCAATCATTATTCTGCTCTAAATATGATAAATTGGTCGTAAAAACACGATTTTTACTTCACAGGTAAACAAAAAGAATTATACAAAGAATTACAAAAGACCGTTTATAAAACATCACGCTCGTGCGAAGCTCGTTACATAATTTGGCAGCAATAAAAATAGTTTCGTAATTTTCACACTGTGTATATTAATGCCAAGTGGAAATATTTTCAAGTTGACATTTCCAGTATTTAGATAACTGAAATTAGGCTTAAGTTATTACAGCTTTACTTATTCTGTATTTCACGTGAGGTATTTCACACCCGCTCGTGATAACGCAGGAATTGCACATGTGGTGTAAATTTTATAGTTGTCTTCGTAAGTTGTTTTCATTAATTGCTATCCACGAACCGGGCATGCGCCCAGTGTCAGAAAAACCTCTGTGATCGAACTTTCTACACACTGTACACATGTACAGTATCGCGAAATGCTTTGCGCGTTTTGTTTCCAAGGTAACAACACAAGCAGCTTGAAAATGACATAAAACCTTACTTACAAAGAGATTCAGATAAGAAACATACAAATAGCACGGAGGAGCCCAAACCGCAAATTTCACAAACTACCAGCATGCGGCAGCTCAAGCAATGGGGCTCTCCTATCTCCTTTCTCCGTCGAGCCGGCATGCAAAGCCGCCGTCACTCGGCTCACGATGTCACGCGATACGAGTTGGTTATTCGTAGTTCTTCAGCGAAGAATGGTCGACGACCTCTTCATGAAGGTGGAAGATGTATGAGTGTGTAAGTCCTTGGAAATAACAGTTGTTGTCGCTTTCTTTTTATATTTTTAAATTTGATAAAGTGAAACAGAAATCCCACCATTCAAGCGAAAGACGACCGCAGTTTTTCTTTGTTCAATATTTTCGTCATATTATGTCAGTACTAGTGAAATTTAAAAATAGTTTAGCTTGGAAAGAAATATAAGTATGTGACAAGAAAATGGTGAGTTGGTGGATAGTTTGAGATTCAATCGAATAAGGTCTTTGTGCCATAACTTCCAAATATTTGTAAATTATTTTTATGAAAACGTGTCCATCTGTCTGCTCACTCACCCCGCCAAAAACCGGATTTCGATGGTGGGCAGAAAACAGACAGTTCACTATGTATGTTTGTTAATTAACACTGGTTCAAGAATGGAAAAATCTTTTCCATTTCTTTCTTAACTGCTAAACCTTTCTGAAGAAACTAGGATTACGCCTTATTTTAATGAAGTTTTTAGGCCTAGCTTAAATATAGGTATAACTAAATATTATCGTATCAGTTTGGAAGCCGTCTTTGAAATAAAAACTTTTACAATGTTATCTTGAGATCACAGTTTTTAATTAATTGAAATTAAAATTACTTAAATTGAAAACTAATATGGCTATTACAGTTTCGAACTGTGAGTATGAGATAGTTCAGAGAGAGCTCTGTCAGTGATCAGCCACACATTGGCGGAAAAGGAAAACAGAAATACATAAAGACAAAAATATTTACAAGAATCCGTTGCAAAATCAACGAAAATATGATATTATAAACTCAAGAAAACTACAAGATTTAGATTTTCCTCTGTTTTACGCACGGATTCAAGAAGCACAATTTTCCTATAAAGGATTGTTTGTTTGTTTATGAATTTCGCACAAAGCTACTCGACGGCAATTTATGCTAGCTGTCCCTAATTTAGCAGTGTAAGACTAGAGGGAAGACAGCTAGTCATCACCACCCACCGCCAACTCTTGGGCTACTCTTTTATCAACGAATAGTGGGATTGACCGTTACTTTATAATGCCCCCACGACTAAAAGGGCGAGCATGTTTGGAAAGGTGAGGAGCTTATAATATGTATAAATATACACTGCTGGCCAAAATCTTAAGGCCAATGAATATAAAAAAACATACGGATTTTTCGTTGTTAGACTCAACTACTTATTTGAATAGAGTTTCGAAATATGAAAATAACAAAACGGAAAATAAAAATAAAAAAACTTTTTAGAATTTAATAAGGAAAATGTGAACACTATAAAATTAGTCTAAATACAAGCTGGTCAAAAGTTTAAGACCATTTCAAAAATGAATAATAAACAGGGTAGGAAATGCCTAACATGAGGTCTCAGTAGTGAATTGTACGGCGTTATTGCGAATAACTCCAAACATTCGCTTTGGCATGGTCGTTATAAGCGTTTGCAGAATGGTGGCTGGAATGTTACTCCAAGTGATCACACACTGTTTGGAATTGACGTCCATTTCTATAGACTTCCTTGCCATCCACCCACAAACATTTCAATGAGGTTCAGTTCGGGTGAACTGAATAGTAAAAAAAAAATACGTTATTCGCCATGAAACAGTCTTTTGTCCTGGTGTCTTGCCGGATAACCCGTCAAATCCTTCTGCTCAACGTCAGCGAAATTTTCTTGGGCCGACCACTTGAAATTCTCGTTCCGTATCCCTCAGGGCCTTTTAAGAAATTTGCAACAGCAGTTTGATATTACGCCCAATCTCACCAACGATGGCACGTTGAGAGAGACCTTGCTATCGCAGCTCGATAGTTCTGCCACGTTCAAACTCTGTCAATTTTTTAGCTCTTGCCATGTTTTTATCCAATGTAACACACGAGATGCCAGTGGGAAATCTTGACAACGCTGTTGCTTGAAACAAATGACTAAATTTCGTTACGTGTTTGCCGATTAACGCTTCGTTTCAGTATGGTCTTAAACTTTTAACCAGCTAGTACTTAGACTAATTTCATAGTGTTCACATTTTCACTATTAAAAAGATTTTTATTCTTATTTTACTTTTTCTTATTTTCATCTTTCGAAGCTCTACTCAAATAAGTGGTTGAGTCTAACAACATAAAATGCATGTTTTTTCTTTATGTACAATGGCTTTAAGATTTTGGCCAGCAGTGTATATAACACTTACCGAGAAAATATGAGGAGCTAATAATATGTACTTATATAACACGACCAGAGGAAAAGTGAGGGGGGCTAATAAAATGTACATATATAATACGTACTGAGAAAAGGTGAGGAGCTAATATATGTATAACACGTATGGAGGATGCGAGGAGCTAATAATATGTGCATATATAACATGTATAGAGGAGAGGTGAGAAGCTGAAAACACTATGTAACAAAAGTTTTACTTTTTCTTGTTCCTGGACAGAAAGTATTATTTTCCTATTTCTTATGCCTTAAAGTAAATGGAAAAGACCTATTTTTTTTTAAAAAAAACTTTGTTTATGTGACCTGGGTAATGAAATTTTGAAATTTACCCATTTTTTTCAGAACATTTCAGGTAGATTCAGTACTGAGTAGCTTATAGAGAATTTTCTCGAACTTACAAGAATTTTCGAGAACCTTTCAGAATTTTCTCGAACTTCCCATAGTAATATATATACAGGGGCTCACCACTCATCACTTCAGTTTAGTTCTAGCTGCCTAAGTAAACACACAGACCTATCTGATTTTATCAGAGATGATTTCAAGAAACTGCAAGCATTTTCCAGACGCATTCTGCTATGTATGTGGCAAATTTATTAAGACATGAGCGAAAACGTACTATATGACAATATCTTCTAATAAAATGTGTGAAGCCTACAAGATATATTTCAGCATGCCTGTCGGGGATCAAGACAAATCCTGAGCACCTCATTTTACCTACGAGAACTGCAAAAAACCCTAGAAGGTAAGACGGATAATTTTTGCTTGCTTGAATAGTAAGATTTTATATTATACACATTTTAGACATTTTAAAATTCTGTGCGCCTCAAAGAGAAATACAACAGTGTTAAGACTTTGCTAGAAGCCTTGAAGTATGATGAGTATGGCTGGGAGGTTATCAGGATTTTCAAAATGGTGGCATTCTTGATGGGTCTCCAGGGAGGCTTTACCAAGTTTCCCTGTTGTCTTTGCCTTTGGAACAGCAGGGACACCGCAGCGCACTACAACAGGAAGCACTGGCTACAACGGACCGAGTTCTCTGTGAGGAGGCACAATGTCAAATGTGAGCCACTAGTGGACCTCCAGAAGGTATTGCTTCCACCATTACACATAAAACTGGGTTTTAAAAAACAATTTGTGACAGCTTTTGATGAGGAGTCTGCAGCCTTCAAGAACCTTTGAGACTTCTTCCCTAAGCTGTCTGAGGCAAAGGTCAAAGGTGGTGTCTTCGTTGGACCACAAATAAAGAAGATCCTGGAGTGTACAGAATTCCCCAATAAGGTCAGTGGGAAAAAAACAGGGGCAGCTTTGTGGTTCGGTGCTTCTTGGGCAATCACAAGGCCGAAGATTATGTGAAACTGGTTGATGCTCTGGTGAAGAACTATAGCAAAATGGGCTGCATGATGTTCCCAAAAGTCCATATCCTTGACACTCATCTTGATAAATTAAAGGAGAACATGGGAGCATACTCAGGGGAGCAAGGCGAGCACTTTCACCAAGATATGCTGAACTTTAAACGCCGCTACCAGGAGCGTATAACGAAAACATGATTAGAGATTGTATTTTTGGGCTGATACGTGAAAGTGATTTACATTACAGTCGCAAATCTCGAAAAATTTCTCACTTCTAAACATTTTCGTTCATTTTTGTATAACTTTAGTATAAGTACATGTAAATCTTGATTCACATGTTGTTTTATTCAGATCTTATGTAAATGAAAATGTGCAAATTTGCCCGTTTTTACATAGACACGGCCCGGCATGGCCAAGCGTGTTAAGGCGTGCGACTCGTAATTTGAGGGTCGCGGTTTCGCATCCACCTGGCGCCAAATATGCTCACCCTTTCAGCCGTGGGGGCGTTATATTGTGACGGTCAATCCAACTATTCGTTGGTAAAAGAGTAGCTCAAGAGTTGGCGGTGGGTGGTGATGACTAGCTGCCTTCCTTCTAGTCTTACACCGCTAAATTAGGGACGGCTAGCATAGATAGCTGTCGAGTAGCTTTGTGCGAAATTCAGAAACAAACAAATTTTACATAGAAAATAGGTGAATTTCTAAATTACATTATCCAGATCATAAAAGCAAAGTTTGAAGGGAATAATGATTATTTTCTGTACTTTTACAACATAAGCAATTAAGAAATAACACATTCTATCCAGGAACAAAATCTGTGTTACATAGTTTAATATATATACTACATATAGAGGAACATACATACGTATACACACTCACAAAAATATTTTCAATAGAGCTGTATATATATATAAGTGTTACATTTATAAATTTATAAATTCTTTCTTCAGTTGCCAATGCAGAGATCAAGGTTTTTACAAAAGACGAAGCTCTAAAGAAACCAAGAAAGTTTTACGAAACGTAGCTTAAAAACATGATGATTAGTGTGACAGTTGGAAGGTTGGTGTACAACTGTTACAACTGGGCAGCATGTGTAAGTTAAGAACAGCTAATGGCAACCCAAAACTTGATTGTCTGTACTGTTGACTGACCGTATTTCTTCTCACGTATCAGTTCAAAATTACGCGCGGTGATTGGCAAATCTAACAAAAACAAATATTCGAAAGCCAAATCCAACTTACCAATTCACCATTATCATGTTATGGTTTGGTAAAAAATACAAGATATAAATAAATGAAAGTAGGGTGAAATATGTCCCGAGCTTCAGTAAAACGACCTATTTTAATTTCTAGAATTTATATATATATGTGTGTGTGTGTGTGTGTGTGTGATATCTACATTAATGTATAAGAATTATTAATTACACAGGTTAAAATAGTCGTGGAAACTTTTTATGGGAAAAAATAACACAAGAACACCGTCAACATTGCAATGAGTTCCATTAATTACAACTCGGGTTATCTGAGTTTCGTTTGTTTGGAATTAATTAGAGAGCTACACGATGGGTGACCGAAACCCGGTTTTTAACATTGTAGGTCAGCAGACATAGACATATTGCTATATTTCTGGGGGGGGGGAGATGGGGGAGAGTTCGTTTTGCATAGAAATTCATGAATATTTCAATTTCTTGAGAACAGAGCTGGGGTAAACAGCATAAGTGTTGTGGTGTAATTTATACAGTCGTTATGTAAGTGTAGGTGGGTCCAAAGTAACTTTCACAGTATTTAGTAGGACAAGAACAAATCAAACGGGACATTTAATCACCTTAACTGTGAAAGTTCTTATGCTATTACTTTGTTTAGCAAAAAGTCAAACTACGATATTACTAATTTAAATGTTCTCCAGTAAACAGTAGCTTATGAAATTAGATTTTAAAACGTCAACATAAAAATATTTTAATACATTTGAAAAAAAAAAAATACTATATGTGTGTGAATATATATATATGTAATTAAATGGCTTGTTTGAAACGTTACAATTTCCTGTTTAGATAAACCTGTGAAGTCTGTTACATAATTCTTCAACTATCCGATGTTCGTACCTTATGTAGAAAATTGTTTTACATGTGAGTTTTGAGGTAAACAGAATTTAGTGGAAGCATATGAAAGAGAGTACACAGAAAGTTAACGTGTTTGAAAACGAAGTAATAAAATTTGCAAAATAGGAAACTGCATTATCAGCGAATGACGTCATCAGACTGGCACTCTAAGCTGGGTTTGAGAGTGTACTTCTTTGACATTCATTAGCTTGAAACTACAATAGAACATAGGAGACGATATTTTAGGCGGTTGTTCAGTCCCTGACGTGATATAAACTAGGATATATAATGTAGGATTTCTACAGTTCTCGTCAAAAGGAAGGTTCCTGTAACTGGAAACGAACGTGATCGGACCCAAATCGTGAGGGGTTGTTATGGGTTTGATGAAAATAAATAAATAACGTAAATGAGTTATGTCTCTGGCTATAGCAAACTTTAATGTTGTATTACACCTCGGTTAATTTTCTGATAATATTCTTTGTTAAATTTTGAATTAGATAGTTACGTAGACAATTGAAACTAATAAATGAAGTTCACTGTTCTTAACAACTGCTTATCAGCTCTCCTGATATTTCTAAGTCAACTTTTGTTTCTTTGCGTTCTTTTTATTTCCCCGAGTAACTACGACGTGTTACAGAAACGACATTAGGAGCTGCATTCTAAGGAAACGCTTCTAGCGCAACTTTCAGGCAATTCAAACAGTTCCCTTCGTTACATAAGGTAAACATTATGAAACCTAAACACAGCTTGTTCCACAGATCCCCGTTTTGAAACACCGACCTAAATTTAGCCACAGATGCTGTTGATGCGTCCTTGGAGTTAGAATTTTCTGGACTGTGGTGGATAAGTTGTGGATATTTTACAGTAAGTGAACTGAGGGATGGCAGTGAAGGTTCGTTTGTAAACTGAACACAAACTCTATGTGGTTCACGTGGATTTCTCAAATGCTTACGCCTTGTGTGCTTATGAAGGAAGAAAGAAGGTATGGCTTTCAGTTGTATTTCACTGTCACCGAAACAGCACGTGTTAATTTTGTTGACATGAGCTGTAAAACCGGTCATTTAAAGATTATTTTCAACTTCGTTTTGAATATTCAAAACTAGACGAAAAATATGAATTAATGAGAATTTGCAGTTTATTATAACATGGCTGTAATTTGTAGTTAGTAAGCATTAAAACCAGGGATTTTAAAGAGAAATGGGATAATAACGAATTTATCGATAAAAATCTCGAGCTTAAGAAAGAAAATATTGTGAGAGTTAAGTAGAAGAGACAGTTTCTTAAGTCACGTGATATTTATTAACTTTTCTGTTAACAGTTTTCTTGAAATTTGTTGTTATGTTTTCTTTTCTTCGTCGCAAAGCTACACAATAGGGTTTGTTTACCTGGGGGACCGTACTCATATCTCTGTTATTCAAGACCTCTTATGTAAGAACAGCAGAACCTACAGCAGTAATAGCATGGTTATTAAGTTAAAAAAACTTTTAAATTATCTATAACAATATCATACATTACAAGTACATTTGATATAATTCAAAATGTAATTCATCATGGTGGTTTTGCTAATATAAAGTTACATAGGCTTGACATGGTCAGGTGGTTAGGGTGCTCCACTCGTAATCTGAGGATTGCGGATTCGCATCTCGGTCGCGCCAAACATGCTCGCCCTTTCAGCCGTGGGGGCGTTATAATGTGGTAGTCATTTGCACTATTTATTTGTAAAAGAGTAGCCCAAGAGTTAGCAGTGGGTGGTGATGACTGGCTGCCTTTCCTCTAATTGTACACTGCTAAATTAAGGACGGCTGGCGTAGATAGCCCTCGAGTAGCTTTGCGCGAAATTCAAAAACAAACTAACATTGGATGAGGCCGTTTATTTTACTAGATTGTGATACAGAAATACTAGGCCCGGCATGGCCCGGGCGTTAGGGCGCTCCATTCGTAATCTGAGAGTCGGGTGCTTGAATCGTCTTTACACCAAACATGCTAGCTCTTTCAGCCGTGGGAGCGTTATAATGTTTCGAACAATTCCATTATTCGTTAGTAAAAGAGTAGATCAAGAGTTGGCGGTGGGTGGTGATGACTAGTTGCCTTCCCTCTAATCTTACACTGCTAAATTAGGAAAAGATAGTGAAGATAGCCCTCGTGTAGATTTGTGTGAAAATTCAAAACAAACAAAGTTACGTTTTCATTTTATTTTTTCTATAGCTATATAACATTTTATCATTTCAGATTATTTTAAAACTAGGCCTGGATGTGCTTCAGGATGGATTTTCAGGTTTATTTGCGTTACTGATTTCGAATATAAAAATGTCCTTGACATTGCTTTACCTTCTTAATCTCAGATTTCTACAGGATTATACATCCCTGGACTCTGGACTCTATTGCGAGATACAATCCGAAGTTATCCCTAGCTAAGCTTCAAAAACATCAAATATTTTTTTGGAGTTTTCTAGGAATTGTTAAAAATCGAAGTATTGACTGGTATTTGGAGTGACATGTTTTGCTTTTTGTAACAGAAAATTAAGTTCTATTGTTTCAAATCAGTTTTTTTTGTTTTCTAACAAACTCCAAAGATTGAGACAACAGTTACCGGATGTTTCTCTTTGATGGAGTTTTTTCTGGAAACGTAGATAACAAATAGCATTAACCTAGAAAAGGAAATAATATAAAAGCTAAAGGTAATAGAATTGAGACATTTTGTGCGGCAGTAAACATTTAGTTTCACGTTGTTAAAGACATAGGGTGTTGTCCGATAGTCAGTAGTGCTTTGTTATTCCGGGAAAACATTGAGTATAATTAATTATAAACAAAATTATGATTTTATATTGTGTTAGTTTATGATCTCCAAAATATTGTGTACACACAGAGTAAAAAAACATTTGAATAACAAATGTATATCTTCACAAGCATGTTCTTGATAACAAAATAGATCATTTACATACAATATCTTGGTTACCGAAGACATCTTTCATAAACACGTTGTTACTTATAGAAGACATCTTTCATAAACATGTTGTTACTTATAGTAGACATCTTTCATAAACATGTTGTTACTTATAGTAGACATCTTTCATAAACACGTTGTTACTTATAGTAGACATCTTTCATAAACACGTTGTTACTTATAGTAGACATCTTTCATAAACACGTTGTTACTTATAGTAGACATCTTTCATAAACATATTGTTACTTACAGTAGACATCTTTCATAAACATGTTGTTACTTATAGTAGACATCTTTCATAAACATATTGTTACTTATAGTAGACATCTTTCATAAACACCTTCTTACTTATAGTAGACATCTTTCATAAACACAATCTTACTTATAGTAGACATCTTTCATAAACACGTTGTTACTTATAGTAGACATCTTTCATAAACACCTTCTTACTTATAGTAGACATCTTTCATAAACACGTTGTTACTTATAGTAGACATCTTTCATAAACACGTTGTTACTTATAGTAGACATCTTTCATAAACACGTTGTTACTTATAGTAGACATCTTTCATAAACACGTTGTTACTTATAGTAGACATCTTTCATAAACACGTTGTTACTTATAGTAGACATCTTTCATAAACATATTGTTACTTATAGTAGACATCTTTCATAAACACATTGTTACTTATAGTAGACATCTTTCATAAACACCTTCTTACTTATAGTAGACATCTTTCATAAACACCTTCTTACTTATAGTAGACATCTTTCATAAACACCTTCTTACTTATAGTAGACATCTTTCATAAACACAATCTTACTTATAGTAGACATCTTTCATAAACACGTTGTTACTTATAGTAGACATCTTTCATAAACACGTTGTTACTTATAGTAGACATCTTTCATAAACACGTTGTTACTTATAGTAGACATCTTTCATAAACACGTTGTTACTTATAGTAGACATCTTTCATAAACACGTTGTTACTTATAGTAGACATCTTTCATAAACACGTTGTTACTTATAGTAGACATCTTTCATAAACAAGTTGTTACTTATAGTAGACATCTTTCATAAACACGTTGTTACTTATAGTAGACATCTTTCATAAACACAATCTTACTTATAGTAGACATCTTTCATAAACACAATCTTACTTATAGTAGACATCTTTCATAAACACAATCTTACTTATAGTAGACATCTTTCATAAACACGTTTTTACTTATAGTAGACATCTTTCATAAACACGTTGTTACTTATAGTAGACATCTTTCATAAACACGTTGTTACTTATAGTAGACATCTTTCATAAACACAATCTTACTTATAGTAGACATCTTTCATAAACACGTTGTTACTTATAGTAGACATCTTTCATAAACACGTTGTTACTTATAGTAGACATCTTTCATAAACACGTTGTTACTTATAGTAGACATCTTTCATAAACACAATCTTACTTATAGTAGACATCCTTTATAAACATGTTCTTACTTGTTGTAGACATCTTTCATAAACATGTTCCTAATTGTAGTATAAATCTTTCATAAACACGTTCTTACTTATAGTAGACATCCTTTATAAACATGTTCTTACTTGTTGTAGACATCTTTCATAAACATGTTCCTAATTGTAGTAGAAATCGTTCATAAACATGTTCTTACTTAGGGTAGACTTCTTTCATAAACACGATCTTACTTATAGTAGACATCTTTCATAAACATGTTCTTACTTGTAGTAGACATCTTTCATAAACACGTTTTTACTTACAGTAGACATCTTTCATAAACACGATCTTAATTATAGTAAACATCTTTCATAAACACGATCTTACTTATAGTGGACATCTTTCATAAACACGTTTTTACTTACAGTAAACATCTTTCATAAACACGTTTTTACTTACAGTAGACATCTTTCATAAACACGATCTTACTTACAGTAGACATCTTTCATAAACACGATCTTACTTACAGTAGACATCTTTCATAAACACGATCTTACTTATAGTAGACATCTTTCATAAACATGTTCTTACTTATAGTAGACATTTTTCAAAAACATGTTCTCACTTATAGTAGATATCTTTCATAAACATCTTCTCACTTATAGTAGACATCTTTCATAAACACGATCTTACTTATAGTAGACATCCTTTATAAACACGTTCTTGGTTACAGTAGATATACTTTATGAACACGTTCTTGGTTACAGTAGACATACTCTATAAACACGTTCTTGGTTACAGTAGACATACTCTATAAACACGTTCTTGATTACAGTAGACATACTCTATAAACACGTTCTTGATTACAGTAGACATACTCTATAAACACGTTCTTGGTTACAGTAGACATCCTTTATAAACACGTTCTTGGTTACAGTGGACATCCTTTATAAACACGTTCTTGGTTACAGTAGACATCCTTTATAAACACGTTCTTGGTTACAGTGGACATCCTTTATAAACACGTTCTTGGTTACAGTAGATATTCTTTATAAACAAGTTCTTGGTTATAGTAGATATTCTTTATAAAGACGTTCTTGGTTACAGTGGACATACTTTATAAACACGTTCTTGGTTACAGTAGATATTCTTTATAAACAAGTTCTTGGTTATAGTAGACATACTTTATAAACACGTTCTTGGTTACAGTAGACACACTTTATAAACACGTTCTTAGTTTCAGTAGACATCCTTTATAAACATGTTCTTGGTTACAGTAGATATTCTTTATAAACACGTTCTTGGTTACAGTAGATATTCTTTATAAACACGTTCTTGGTTACAGTAGATATCCTTTATAAACATGTTCTTGGTTACAGTAGACATACTTTATAAACACGTTCTTGGTTACAGTAGACATACTTTATAAACACGTTCTTGGTTACAGTAGATATTCTTTATAAACAAGTTCTTGGTTATAGTAGATATTCTTTATAAAGACGTTCTTGGTTACAGTGGACATACTTTATAAACACGTTCTTGGTTACAGTAGATATTTTTTATAAACATCTTCTCACTTATAGTAGACATCTTTCATAAACACGATCTTACTTATAGTAGACATCCTTTATAAACACGTTCTTGGTTACAGTAGATATACTTTATGAACACGTTCTTGGTTACAGTAGACATACTCTATAAACACGTTCTTGGTTACAGTTGACATACTCTATAAACACGTTCTTGATTACAGTAGACATACTCTATAAACACGTTCTTGATTACAGTAGACATACTCTATAAACACGCTCTTGGTTACAGTAGACATCCTTTATAAAGACGTTCTTGGTTACAGTGGACATACTTTATAAACACGTTCTTGGTTACAGTAGATATTTTTTATAAACATCTTCTCACTTATAGTAGACATCTTTCATAAACACGATCTTACTTATAGTAGACATCCTTTATAAACACGTTCTTGGTTACAGTAGATATACTTTATGAACACGTTCTTGGTTACAGTAGACATACTCTATAAACACGTTCTTGGTTACAGTAGACATACTCTATAAACACGTTCTTGATTACAGTAGACATACTCTATAAACACGTTCTTGATTACAGTAGACATACTCTATAAACACGTTCTTGGTTACAGTAGATATTTTTTATAAACATCTTCTCACTTATAGTAGACATCTTTCATAAACACGATCTTACTTATAGTAGACATCCTTTATAAACACGTTCTTGGTTACAGTAGATATACTTTATGAACACGTTCTTGGTTACAGTAGACATACTCTATAAACACGTTCTTGGTTACAGTAGACATACTCTATAAACACGTTCTTGATTACAGTAGACATACTCTATAAACACGTTCTTGATTACAGTAGACATACTCTATAAACACGTTCTTGGTTACAGTAGACATCCTTTATAAACACGTTCTTGGTTACAGTGGACATCCTTTATAAACACGTTCTTGGTTACAGTAGACATCCTTTATAAACACGTTCTTGGTTACAGTGGACATCCTTTATAAACACGTTCTTGGTTACAGTAGATATTCTTTATAAACAAGTTCTTGGTTATAGTAGACATACTTTATAAACAAGTTCTTGGTTATAGTAGACATACTTTATAAACACGTTCTTGGTTACAGTAGATATCCTTTATAAACATGTTCTTGGTTACAGTAGACATACTTTATAAACACGTTCTTGGTTACAGTAGACATACTTTATAAACACGTTCTTGGTTACAGTAGACATACTTTATAAACACGTTCTTATTAACTGAAACTCTTTTTAAAACTATTTTATTTATACTAAAACACTTGAAATTCACTTTTACGATTACAAAACACATGATTTTAGAACTAATCACATAATTATATTAAAATAGTTTTAAATCAGTTTTAATTGCTCAGGTGATCCTTCAAAAGTTTTTAATTATATAATAGATCACTTTTATAAAGGGATTTCTTGGTTATATTTGAAATCAATCAGACGCACGTTGAATGAAGTAACACGTGACATTATTACTTTGGTTTTCTTGGAAATGTCCAGAGAGAATAATGTGTGAAGTTATTATTTCTTTAAACGATATCGTGTTGGATTAAAGTGTTCTTAGTTTTGAACAGATATTTATTGAAATTTAAGACAACAAAGAAGATTTTCTTAAATAAAGAAAGTTGTATTTAGTTCTTTCTTTCTGGGTTGTAGATGGTGTTTATTTGTTTGTTTTTGAATTTCGCGCAAAACTACACGAGGGCCATTTGCGCTATCCATCCTTAATTTAGCAATGTAAGACTAGAGGGAAGGCAGCTAGTCATCACCACCCACTGCTAATTCTTGGGCTACTCTTTTACCAACGATTAGTGGGATAGACTGTAAAATTATAACGCCCCCACGGTTGAAAGGGCAAGTATGTTTGGTGCGACGGGGATTCGAACCCGCGACCTTCAGGTTACGAGTCGAACGCCTTTAACCCACCTGGACATGTCGGGTCTTGTAGAAGATGTGCGTTAACTTTTATTAGGAGTCTTTTATTGTAAAGTCGAAACTGTTTATCTTTCCAGAGCGCTACAAGCATGTCATGATAAAACAATTGGTAATTATGAGGCAGTCAATTGACAAATACCTTAAAATTAATTCGAAACCGTAAAAATCGTGTTTATTATAGGTGGCAATAGTGTCGCTAGAATTTCATATAAAAATACTTAAAAGTTTGGTATGTAGAACATCATTATTAACCTAATAAACACTGGTACAAAATGCACCGGATTTATCTTATGAATCCAACAGTAAAACACAGAATACGTTGTACAAATTACATAAGGAAATACCTTCGTTGTATATATTTATATATACCTTATAGAAAAGTGTCTGGTTGCTAGTTGAATTATATGACAAATTGTTTTTAAATAAGGTTTGCAGAAACGCAAAGAAAAGAGAAGATAAACTGATTGTTATTTCTATTGCAGCAAGAAAAGCGATTTATTTCAAAATTGTATTTGAATTTTTCTCATTATAAAACTGGAATTTTGTTGAAAACATTAGAGAAACGCCATTGTTGAAAGCACATAACGTTCATATTTGTATAATAAGAGTTTGTAATAAAACATAAAAAAGCGCAATAAACCTTAACGATAAATTATCTTGTGCTTTCTCGACTCTTCTCTGCTTTAAAAAACGCTTGTATCGAACAACAACACACTACGAATAATCTCCTTGAGAAGTAAAGGTAAAGATATATATGTGTGTGCGTATATCCGTCTTCTTCGCAGAGCCCATAACTGGAAATTTGACAACGAGTTTGGTGATTTTTTTTTAACAACTAAAACAAAAGATATCCCGAAATGATTATTCCGTCGAATGGAAATATGCTACGTGGCATTACATGATCAGGCCAAAGATTATTAAATTGTGAAGGTTTGACGTTGTAAACAATTAATATTTAGTACAACAAATATGCTGGGTTAAAGAGCTAATAATATACAAACTGACAACTGAGTTTTAATCATATACAAACTGACAACTGAGTTTTATTAGTATACAAACTGACAACTGAGTTTTAATAATATACAAACTGACAACTGACAGTTTTAATAATATACAAATTGACAACTGAGTTTTAATAATATACAAACTGACAACTGACAGTTTTAAAAATATACAAACTGACAACTGAGTTTTAATAATATACAAACTGACAACTGAGTTTTAATAATATATAAACTGACAACTGACGGTTTTAATAATATACAAATTGACAACTGAGTTTTAATAATATACAAATTGACAACTGAGTTTTAATAATATACAAACTGACAACTGACAGTTTTAATAATATACAAACTGACAACTGAGTTTTAATAATATATAAACTGACAACTGACAGTTTTAATAATATACAAATTGACAACTGAGTTTTAATAATATACAAACTGACAACTGACAGTTTTAATAATATACAAACTGACAACTGAGTTTTAATAATATACAAACTGACAACTGACAGTTTTAATCATATACAAACTGACAACTGAGTTTTAATAATATACAAACTTACAACTGACAGTTTTAATAATATACAAATTGACAACTGAGTTTTAATAATATACAAACTGACAACTGAGTTTTAATAATATATAAACTGACAACTGACAGTTTTAATAATATACAAATTGACAACTGAGTTTTAATAATATACAAATTGACAACTGAGTTTTAATAATATACAAACTGACAACTGAGTTTTAATAATATATAAACTGACAACTGACAGTTTTAATAATATACAAATTGACAACTGAGTTTTAATAATATACAAATTGACAACTGAGTTTTAATAATATACAAACTGACAACTGAGTTTTAATAATATATAAACTGACAACTGACAGTTTTAATAATATATAAACTGACAACTGACAGTTTTAATAATATACAAACTGACAACTGACAGTTTTAATCACACAGAAGCAACAGTTGATGAACACAGTTAATAACTACTAAACGATATGATGATTCAATACTCCCTTAGTTTAGTACTTTACGGTCACACGAATTATTACTCAGTGTATTTAAACATCAACTACTTCGAACAAGAAGAACATTCTCCAAAACCAATATTACCATCAATATCCGCTTTGGTAAAGTCCCTGTTAAATGGTCTTTATTACCTAACACTAACACGTCAACTTTATCACCTGCACGCTTTGACTTTAGAAAAAACAACAACATATGGTTATAATCCTTAAAAAAATGTTCACCTAATACTATGAGAAACGTGTATTGATTTGACTTGTTTTCATCTGTATCATAAGTTTTCATCCAAAAATTAATAACTGTTCAGTTTATTTGCTAGAATTACAAAAAAAAAAAAAATTCTTAACAACAGAAAGGTGACAAAGGGTTGGCAAAAAACAATGTTAAATTACAAAATAGAAAATTATTAATTGTGTTGCAGACTGAAATATACCCCCCTTAAGAATCCTTACCCACGTTGGACTATCTATGAGACAGTTTATTTGAAATTCGTTTTTTGTTTTTGTTTTTTTTAATTTCGCGCAAAACATTGTGAGGGCTATCTGTGCTAGCCGTCCCTAATTTAACAGTGTAAGACTAGAGGGAACGCAGCTAGTCATCACCACCCACAGCCAAGTTTTGAGCTACTCCTTTACCAACGAATAGTGAGATTGACCGTCACATTATAAAGTATTGCCATTTTCATTTTAATATATGTATATCACATAAATAAATTTCGTTTCTTTAAGATATTTACAATTTTTTCGTTAGAATATGGAAGTTATTTGACTACGGTTTAATCTAATAATCTTGTTTCTTCCACAAAAATAGTCGCTGAAAGGACGAGCATGTTTGGTACGACGAGAATTCGAACCCGCGACCCTCAGATTACGAGTCGAACGCCTTAACTCACCTGGCCCTTGTATATAAATAAATATATGTACATATATATACATCCTGTAAAGTGAAAGCTACAGATCAGTTTGACTGTGACTCTCATAGACATATTTTATCCAGAAAAGTATATCTAAAAACATTAAAATAACTTTGCTATTTTCATTTTAATATATGTATATCACATAAATCAATTTCGTTTCTTTAAGATATTTACAATTTTTTCTTTAGAATGTGGAAGTTATTTGACTACGGTTTAAGCTAATAATCTTGTTTCTTCCACAAAAATAGTCCGAAAATGTCAGAATATAGAAAAGAAAGTGATTAATTTACTTAAGGAAAAGCTAATGAAGCGAATGACAATTTTCATCGGAAGTATCAATATTTTTTTAAAAATCTAGAGGTCGTTTGAATAACACTCTTTAGATAACTTAAAGTTACAGTTGTTTTCTGATTCAGTTATGGAACTGATATTGACTACGAGGAAACATGAGTAATACGTCTGATTATACCATTCTACAGATGAGATAAATCCAGAGTTATTTGACAACTATAATCTTTCTTGTCGGGAGTTAAGAGAAGCCTAATAGATGGTGTTTCTAGACTATTAATCCAAGGATTCATGGTACCCGTCCCGTTGCTAAAAACACGCTGCACCCTTTGAGGCCATGGATATGCTACAAGAAGACGGTTTTGTTATTTTTCAGAAAACAATAGTATCCCAAGATTCGGCGATAGGTTATGTTGACTGGTTTCTTACACCCTAGTCTATTAGTTCAAAATTAGAGACGGCTATGTAGAGATGACTCTTTCTGAAGCTTTGCCCGAAAATTAAAAAAACAACAACACACATAACAGCCCCTCTTTGGTATAAAATAGTGGAAAGGGCCTCACATAGACAACCTCTACCCTAATTATCCTGGGTGTTTTGCAAGTTAAACTGACTTGTGTCAGGACATAACGTTTCTCACGTGATTGATTATTTCATTTTCGTCACGATAAGTAAAACTTAATGTCCGCAGTAACCTAAATGTGTTGCTTAATGACCGATAAAGATAACAATATGCAGAACTTTACATCTATATTCTTGAGATTCCCTGAATGAATGATGCTTCTGAGTAGGAAACTGTCAAAAGAAAAACCATTGGATCGTAACATTTGTAACAGCGATAAACAGACTTTTTACTTCTATTTATTTTTATAGTGCCAATAATAATTTCTCGTTGATAAAGTTTAGTGAAACGTAATGCAACAATTCGTGCCTTTCCAATCGAATCTACGTGGAATGTAAAATGTTATTTGTTTGATTTCATGACATCTACAAATGCATGATACCTCAATTCTTTAAAATTTGGTAAAGTGTTAAAATGTACGTGGATTTTACGTACGTTAAATATTTCAATATATTTGATATACATTTACAACACTTGTCAAATGTATCGTGAAAAACTATACTGAAAGCTATCTGCGTATTAATGTCTAGTATTAATGAATGTTACTCTCATATCGCAACTATGGCTTTAAAGTGTAAACTAACTCACCCCCAATGTTTGGCTCTAGAAACACTTACAAGTCAGTTATCTGTTGTGATATTCTGAACATCCTATATTAGAAACACTTACAAGTCAGTTATCTGTTGTGATATTCTGAACATCCTATATTAGAAACACTTACAAGTCAGTTATCTGTTGTGATATTCTGAACATCCTATGCTTTAACAGAATATCTTTGTTCAGGATACATTATCCCAAGGACGTGTGTAAGCTTTTTGGACTGAAGTAAGTGTTGGTTTTCTCTGATAGCCATTCTTTTTTTTTTTAATCACAGATTCAAGTTTTAATTCGTACAAGTGACGTACCTACACAGAATTATTATTCTATGGCAAATATTACATATTTCATATTGATGTTCTAGAACGTAAAAGAACCAACAAATTTATACAGACACCATAAATCTAGAGTGTATTTGTAAGCTCGTAAACATGCTTGAAGTCATAAAGGTCTTAATACACATATACAGAAGTATGAAAATACATACATGTATATGTAATTGAATGTAAGTGTCGATAAGGGCTGGACAGAAATAACACTTGATTAATGTGTAGTTGTTTTAAATATAGTTAAGTGGACCATACAAGGCTTAGATCATTGCTTATTTCTAAAGACTTTGAACAATAGTTATATGTTGCACTGATTCGTCAGAAAAATAACCAGTTGTTACTGTAGCAAGAAAAATAAATAGAAACATTCGAGGGATGTCTGTAACAAGAGGAGTAAATAGAAACATTCCGAGGGATGCCTGTAACAAGAGGAGTAAATAGAAACATTCCGAGGGATGCCTGTAACAAGAGGAGTAAATAGAAACATTCCGACGGATGTCTGTAACAAGAGGAGTAAATAGAAACATTCCGAGGGATGCCTGTAACAAGAGGAGTAAATAGAAACATTCCGAGGGATGCCTGTAACAAGACAAATCAATAGAAACATTCCGAGGGATGCCTGTAACAAGAGAAATAAATAGAAACATTCGGAGGAAGACGAGGGATGCGTGTACCAAGAGAAATAAATAGAAACATTCGAGGGATGTCTGTAACAAAACAAATAAATAGAAACATTCCGAGGGAGACGAGGGATGTCTGTAACAAGACAAATCAATAGAAACATTCCGAGGGATGCCTGTAACAAGAGAAATAAATAGAAACTTTCGGAGGAAGACGAGGGATGCGTGTAGCAAGAGAAATAAATAGAAACATCCGAGGGATGCCTGTAACGAGAGAAATAAATAGAAACATTCCGAGGGACACGAGGGATGCCTGTTTCAATTTTTGTTTGAGTTAAACCCCTTTTCGTTGCATTACACAAACATCATACCTAGAATATTGGAGAATAATTGCATGTATAAATGTATGTATATCTTACTCTGAAACATTAGAAAATATAGTTATCTCTACAATACTCTCTGTATATATATGTATATATTACGTTAAAATCTGTGTAAATAACTATCAGTCTTGTTCTTTTTAAAAATAAAGTCTAAATGCTTGAGTCTGTTTGTGTGCAAGTTAAGCACAAAGCTTCACGACGAGCTATATATGATTTGTTTGTCATGAGTAGCAACAAAACCCAATTCTTAGCGTTCCAAGTCCGCAGACAGACCACTATACCACTGAGATAAAATGTTTGAGAAGTCGATGTTATGAATGTCTAATTTTTACCAGTTATTTGTGTTTTCTTTCCTCTTGTTTCTTCGTTTGTGTGTGTGTGGAGTAAAGGACTACATGTATTGTATCCACTGCAGGATTTGAGTGTCAGCTCTATAGGCCCTCATGCCGAGTAATTGTGTGCTAACTGTTATTGAATTTCATAAGCTTTTACATGCAGAAACGTTTGCCCATGTTTGTAGAATGTTAATTAGTTCTTCTCTAAGGATAATGATTAATTATCGTTTTAAATAATACATCCTTTCATCATATAAATATTTTACCTAAAAAAGAAGTGTTTTTGTGTGGTGAAGAGTAGCCCTATCTGTGCTCTACCCACGATGTGGTATTAAAACCCCGTTTCTGGTGGTGTAAGTCCGAACACATTTGGTGTGCTACAGGGAGAAGCAAAAAAAGAAAAAAAAGAAAGAGAAAATGTTTAAGGTATTTCGGTTTATGACTAGCTGGTCCCTAGCCGGAGCTCTCTGTTTAGAATGAACCGGGGGCACTCATAAATTTACTTTTTCTTTTCCCCACTTGTGATTGGATATTAGGTTAAGCCACGTGAGGAAGAAAGAAAAAACAACGAAAGAAAACTAATGCATATTTACATATAAATACCTGGCCACATTACTGACGCATGCACTAACAAATAAACTGTGGCTATGGAAGGAAAGCAAGCAGCGAAGAAAAGATAGACAGCAAGCACCATCTGGCGTCTATCACAATTTTTAATTTTGAGTGACGGCAAAAACTGTGTTGAGTCCAAGATAATTACTTCAGGGATTCTGCCAATAACTACTTGAAGTACCCCAAATTTTTCGTTTAGAAAATGCTTGTTATCTGTAAGGTTACATATTACGTTAGCACGTAACAAAATGAAATTATCATTACAATACATAGAACAATTTGGGGAATAAATACGCACAAATATATATATATATATAATATATAAATATATTTTGTCACTATCAGAGCAAATAATTCCCACTAGATATTTGTGTTTTAAACCACAAACCACTATGTCATAATATATTTAATAACAAGACGCTATATGTATATAAATATCTGGACTTAATTAAACATTTATAACCTGGAAACTAAAATACCAAAATTATTAATGAATTATCTTGCTATTACTAAAGCAATAAAATTATAGTTTTAATTTATGTTTTGATTAAGCAACTTGTTATCATGCACATACTTGTCTAGTGGTTAGGGGGCGCTCGACTAGCAATCTTAGGGTCGTGGGTTCGAATCCCCGTCACGCCAATCATGCTCGCCTCTTCAGCCACGAGGGCGTTATAACGTGACGGTCAATCCCACTCACTATTCGTTGGTAAAAGAGTAACCCGAACGTTGGCGATGGGTGGTCATGTCTTCCCTGTAGTCTTCCGCTGCTACATTAGGGACGTCTGACGCGAACAGATCTCGTGCGAAATTCAAAAACAGACAAAGAAACGAATATCAATAACAAAACTATATCGTGAAGTGAATACTTCATTGATTTCATATAGTATTCAAAATTAATTATTTTTAAATGACACTTCAACTGTTATTATTACGAAACGTATATATTTATATAAAGATTTTTTTCGATTAAAATTTTGTGAATTATGTGTTTTATTATATATATATATACATATCTGTGTATAGAATATTTTTAAGGCGTTTTGTGGTTCATATCCCATGATTACTGACAAAAACTTCCTCTCTACACATTGGGATCGCAGGTGCGTTATAAGAGTAAGGGTCAAATCCTACTATTCGATCTTAAAAAAGTAGCCCTAGAATTGGAGGTAAATGATGTTGTCCAACGGTAGTGAATGTGTTTTAACGGCTTCCCCTTTCTAAGTATGCGTTGTGTTTCACCTACCCCCCTGCATCTCGTATAAAAATACAAAACAGTCTTAAAACGATACATAACATAAGACAAAAAACATTCAGTTTACTCATCAATTCAGTGAGAAGGATGTGCTTCAGACAAGACGAAATTCATTCGTGGTAGAATTGTTAACACAGCTACTCGAAAGTCTCCCTCTACGTGCAGACGGGATCGCTGATTTGTTTTCATTGATTTCAGAGCAGAAAACACTAATTCATATAGGTATGCTGATGTATAACGCATAAACGCACATCCATCACTTTTCTTGGCAGGCCAGAGTATTCTTCGAGAACTACCGTCCAGAAGTTTCTAAAAGATTTTTCATTTGACTTCTACCTGAAGAGATTTACCACTGCATTGGTCTATGAGCCGGAACTGTTGTACTGCCATTAAATGGACTTTTGATCTAATCGTGTTCTATCGCTAATACTCGAAATTGATTTGGAAAATGATATTGGCGTTTCCAAGATGAATAGAAACGACATCACAAATTAGAATATGATTTAACTTATTCATGAAGCGAGAAAACATTTTCAGTTTACATCCACAAGGTGGTTTTAGCAAACAACAAATGTCTTTTTATGGAATGTAGACCAGTGTTACTTATCTGGAAAATGCTATTATTTCAACCTTGCGTGTGTGTGTGTGTGTGTGTTTTTCTTCTTATAGCAAAGCCACATCGGGCTATCTGCTCAGCCCACCGAGGGGAATCGAACCCCTGATTTTAGCGTTGTAAATCCGGAGACTATCGCTGTACTAGCGGGGGACTCCAACCTTGCAGTGACAAGTTAATATCCTTGAATTGATCTAAACCATCAGATAAGTGTTACAACACCAGAAGCCATGTTTCACGTAATGCTGGGATGGAGTCACAGTGTAACAACAAATATTCATTTCGTATTTCAGTCAAACTACACCACTGAATACCTTCCCGAGAGACAACCAAAGTTCTAACACCTTATTTGTTTCAGGTTGCAAGTTCTTTGAATCTAATGCTTCCTTAAATATTGTACAATTTCTAAATGTTACACTTAGAGCAAGAGCGCTTATTTTGTCCCGAAACCTCTTCTTATTCTAATTTCTCATAAAGGTAGCTACCTCCTTAATGTACACCCGAATACAATTAATCCAAGAAAGGCTATTTGTGATGTGGATGCAAAGCTATCTCTTTTAGTTCCCCATTTCAATGCTTAACAAAACAGAAACTCTTGACATGTTTCCTCATTATTACAGTATCGTGCAACTATCAGACTCTGAGCTACATCTGCAATATTGTGGTTTCATCAAGATGATTGGCAAATTTTTGACTCTTTTGGGTTCTTCGTTATCAATTGCCTTTGACGTCAGCACAGATCACATCGACACAAGATGTCACGTGATAAAGGGATTGACCTCAAGGTTTCACCACACGTGTCTCTATTCACGATCTCATATATTCTTATGGCAGCAGGAACAAGTAAAGTATTTCATAGTTTCTAAACAAGACGTTTCCATAGAAACATTCAAAGCTTTTGACTGATCAGTTTTAAAGCAAGCTGCTCTGCCGATTCAATTGTTTCTCCTTTCGGCGTACATCTTGCATGGTCAAGGGGTTAGGGTGCTGGACCGCAATCTGAGGGTCGCGGATTCAACTCCATGTACCACCAAACATACTCGCCGTTTTGGCCATGGGAACTTTATAATAAAACGAGAACAATCCCACTGCTCGTTGGCAAAATAGTTACTCAAGAGTTTGTGATTGATGGTGAAGACTAGCTGCCTTCCTTCTAGTCTTTCACTGCTAAGCTAGATAAGATTAGCGCAGATAGCCCTCGTGTAGCTTCGCGCGAAATTCCAAACAAACAAACCAACCAAATCTTTCGATTTCGTTTTACTAGGATGTTCATGCTGTTTGATTTCCAAGTAACTTGTAAGTTTGTTTGGCTTCTTTAGCCACAATCCGCGAATAAACAAAGAACTAGGGTTGTTCCCCGTTAATAATTCTGTGGGTAAAACCAAATTTCAAATATTCTTCCTGGTGTTACGCACTCTTTTTTTTAGTTTAGCGAGAGAGGCAGTAGACAGAAAAACTGACGGAGTTCTTCGTCCACCTATTGGTCATCATAATTACTTAACGATTTCTTCTGTTTGTTTACTACCGAGTTGCCGCTTGAAGAAACATCACGTCCTTTTTCGCTGATATATAACGCTCAACCATCCACGTTTGTGACAGACAAGTAAATGTACACTGCTATTCACAACCTGAAAGTAACAGGCTGAAAAATTTATAAGAAAAAAGTCTAGTTATATTTCGACCATCCATCAAATGCCACCTTGCTCTTTGCAAAGAAAGTACACCCGCCATGGCCAGGTGGTAAAGGAACTCGACTCGTAATTCGAAGATCGCGGATTCGAATCCCTGTCACCAAACATGCTCGCCCTTTCAGCCGTGAGAGCGTTATAATGTGACGATCAATCCCACTATTCCTTGGTAAAAGAGTATCCCAAGAGTTGGCGGTAGGTTGTGATGACAAGCTGCTTTTCCTCTAGTCTTACACTGCAATATTAAGGACTGTTAGCGCAGATAGCCCTCGTGTAACTTTGCGCAAAATTCAAAAGAAACAAAACCACTTTAAGTAACCACGACGAGTATACAGCCATATCATTGGTTTATAAATATTATTATATGATAATTAGGGTTTCCAATTTACCGTATCTAGTGCATCTTTGCGTCCTATTTAATAAACGAGTATCGGTGAATAGCTTGTTAAATAAACCTAAAATAAAACTAAATCATTAATTATAATGCTTGCGTTGTGTAAACGGCTAAATCATGCTAAACAAACCAACTATCGTCTTTATCTAGCAGCAAGTATAATGAAAGCACAAAGACAAAACAATAAATACAAAGGGAGTTTAATGAGATCAGTGGGAGAAATACAATATTAGAAGATTCATCTTTTCGGCTCATTTAGTCACAGATGTACGCGAACCTTCAGGAAGCCCCCTTCAGTTTGCGAACAATAGCTTCAAATCTGTAACTTTGAAATAAGGAACGACTACTGGAAATAGACATCGCGTAGCTTGGCGTGACGTATAACAAACAAACAAACGAAATCTTCCACTTTCCATACAGAACTCCAGCTGCCTTCACACATAAACATTTCTATTTCACAAATTCGTTTAACAGTGTTTAATACTATTTTCTTTACATTGGTATCTCCGTATTCCTTCTTCACTTGAAGCCGTATCGTGTTCTTATATTTGTATAGTTTTACCCCGTATTTTTACTATCTTTATCTTATCTCTTCCATATACTTTCTTCGGTTAAAAATATGAAATGTTTTCATCTCAGTTCCTTCACTATCCATTGATATCCTTATCCTACTAACTACATAAATTTTGCATCACTCAGCCGTTGGCTGTATAATGTAAAATGCGAGGGCCGATTTAAATAACACCCATCTTTCAACGTGTTTAACTTAATCAGCTACTTCCAAGGAGAGTTTCTTGTAAGGAAATACCAAAGATAACACAAACCAGAGACAGAGGAGAAAAACAAAAAACTCATTTTTGTGGAAGTTTCTATTTATCGCGAGAGAAATGTACTTCGACAAGTGTCTTATAGAAGTTATCGTATCATTTACACTATACGCATGGTAGATAAGCAAGTCTTAAACACTGTTGAGAAAATAAATACTTATAAGTGAAGAGAATAAATAAAACATTTTTAAATGTCTCTCTCCTCCTGAGCTAGTTTATTAGTGAGTGGATAATCGTATTTCTCACTCAATCGGGGAAATGAGATGAACGTTTCATAAGTTTACTCGAAATAGAATATATTAAAGTTGTTGTTTTGAACAAAGCACAAAGCTACACAATGGGCTATCTGTGCTCTGCCTACCACGGGTATCGATTACCGGTTTTTAGCCTTGTAAGTCCGCAGACATACCGCTGAGTCAGTGGGGACTAAAATTTTGAGGTAAACATGTTCCCATCCGCCGCTAACATGCTACCTATTAGTGTGTATATGTGTATGTTTTCTTATAGCAAAGTCACCTCGGGCTGTTTGCTGAGCCCACTGAGGGGAATCGAAGCCCTAATTTTAGCGTTGTAAATCCGGCGACATACCGTTGTACCAGAGAGGGACCTATATTAAAGACTGGTAGAAAATTCATGTAACGCGATTTGGAACAATCATAGTTTACAGACTGTAAAGTCAACATGCTGATAAACAGACAAATACAGCTGCTACGTACTAAAATCTAAAACTCTATCTGATAAACAGACAAATACAGCTGCTGCGTACTAAAATCTAAAACTCTATCTGATAAACAGACAAATACAGCTGCTACGTACTAAAATCTAAAACTCTATCTGATAAACAGACAAATACAGCTGCTGCGTACTAAAATCTAAAACTCTATCTGATAAACAGACAAATACAGCTGCTACGTACTAAAATCTAAAACTCTATCTGATAAACAGACAAATACAGCTGCTACGTACTAAAATCTAAAACTCTATCTGATAAACAGACAAATACAGCTGCTACGTACTAAAATCTAAAACTCTATCTGATAAACAGACAAATACAGCTGCTGCGTACTAAAATCTAAAACTCTATCTGATAAACAGACAAATACAGCTGCTACGTACTAAAATCTAAAACTCTATCTGATAAACAGACAAATACAGCTGCTACGTACTAAAATCTAAAACTCTATCTGATAAACAGACAAATACAGCTGCTGCGTACTAAAATCTAAAACTCTATCTGATAAACAGACAAATACAGCTGCTGCGTACTAAAATCTAAAACTCTATCTGATAAACAGACAAATACAGCTGCTGCGTACTAAAATCTAAAACTCTATCTGATAAACAGACAAATACAGCTGCTGCGTACTAAAATCTAAAACTCTAAATAAATGACTGAAATTACTGTAGAAAATAAATTATGAAGTCAGCGTTTCGGCTAAATTTACTGCCTGTCAAAAATGCTATTTTCTTATACACGATATGCATTCTCATATATAAAATGTCAAATTCCGACGCTAAATTAAATATGAGTTATTTCGACTAGAGCCAACTATATAATTCCACTGCACAAGGATTTTAAAAATAGTAGATTTTGTCTTTTTTTCCACATTTTGAACATTTAAAGTTTACTGTTTCATTCCGTATTTCATAGTTGAAATCAAAGTGCATTAAAAATCTCATGTACATTTTACAGTCTTACTCCAGTTTATTATACCCAGATAGATTCTAAGAATATTTAATAGTATTCGAAAATACTTTTGTTTCTCAGCTATCGAAGTTACTGCATTGAAGATTATGGATATACGAAACAACCCTTAAATAATGAATCGTGTGTCACTTCCTGCCCAATTCTATGACACGAACAACAATCTTAACGTTTTGTTTGTTAATAATATCACGTTTTGTGTTTTAAATCATATCACTAATTCACAGAATCTATACATTAGTAGTCGCTTGTTTAACCAGTTGACCAATGGTTAGCAGGGCAGGCTGTTTGTCAGAAGGTATTGAGTTCGAATCCTCCTGTGAACACTGGACGCATTATAAAAGTGCCAATCAATCATGCTATCCATATGAGAACAGTCGTTTAGGCGGAGGGTGCTGTTGTTTGATTGTCCACCCTCGTATGGTGGGAACTTCACCTGAGTTACCTTTTTGACCTGGCCGATGGTTAGTGTGTCACACAGGTCCACTGTTCAAATATATAATCAACTTCACAACAACAGTTTTAACACTGATGTTGTTTACAAGGCATGTTAAATGTCTTGTAATTGGTCGAAGGAAAACATCCAATAGCAGATTGAAACATTAAACGAAACTTGTGTGGTGATAAACATTTTAAATTGGGTTATAATTCTTATCTGTTTGAATTACATTTATGAATCTCTAGATGTGGATTATACTGATACGTATTAAGATTTATCCTGGACGTGTTAGCGGTTTATTATGTTACATATTATGATTTCAAACAGCCTGAAATTTTAATTTTAATTTAGAGATTGATTAACTGTTAATATGTAACAAATTTATGATATTTGCCAACAAGCTTGATACACATAATTTTCTTTCTTGACACAATCATATTTTAATACACAAACAACAAAACAATTCATAATAACTGTTATTACAAAAAATGATCTATATACAAGTTGCACACACTTACAAACAATAATGAATAGGCCATCTGGTCTGGAACTAAATATTTTATCGACGGTTTATGGAGAACGAATTAATTCTAATTTATGTGCAAACGTTTTACAATTTTACAAACAATATTAAGTCCTGTATCCGGTCTGGAACTGAATACTCGATACACAGATACACTTTACCCGATGGGAATGTTAGCTAGCCCTATTCTTCACATGTTAGTATTTTCCCGATTAAAATATCCAATGTTCTCGTAGAAATACTAACGCCCAAAGTTAATTCACTAAAGTTTGTGATGTTCCAAATCTATAAACTTTCTGATAAAATATCTGTAGTTTTCCGATTAATAAGCGTTTGTCACAATTTTAGCTTCCGAGGCTCGCAGTACACTGACTGTACCGACCAACAATGTTAAACTGCCTCTTGGCACGTCGATTTATAAACTTTAAGGATGAGGTTCTAGAAATTTCACTTGGCAGTAGTATTCAGAAATACAGTAGTGCTTTAGTAAAATGAAAATTTGTTGATTCTTACACTCGTGAATCTTCTACAAATTTAGAGAACAGGTGGGACTTATTAAATACATATTTAGCAACATAAGTTATCTGTATATTTCTCAATATACATTAAACTGAAACAAGCATAGAAATTAAAATAACAGTAAATCCGTTACACTACCCACCCACCTATGTTTATATGGCTCATGTTAAATACAAAGTTTGCAGTCTATAATTTGTCAAAGTAATCTGTGAGCATCATAAACGTGGTTAAAGTAAGAAAAGTCATTATGAATTGAAAGAAAAGAGTTTTCAAATTACTTGTTACCTGTATGATGTATAACTAGGACGAAAAACATGAAAGACCTTCATTAATAGGTAGAGCTGATAGCAGGTGCGTAGAAAGGGCGACACGAAATGGTTATAGTAAACATAATTAATTACCTTAATTAAACTTGACATAGCTACAAGATTTTTACCATAAAGTCTATGAGCTACAGTTTTGTTTGAATTTCGCGCAAAGCTACACGAGGGCTATCTGCGCTAGCCGTTCCTAATTTAGCAGTGCAACACTACAATAAAAACAGGTAGTCATCACCACCCACCATCAGCTCTTGGGCTACTCTTTCATCAAATAATTGTGGGATTGACTGTCACATTACATCACCCCCACGGCTGAAAGGGCGAGCATATTTGGTGCAACTGGGATTCGAACCCGCGACCTTCAGATTACGAGTAGAACGCCTTAACCCACCTTGCCATGCCGGGCTTCATCGTGGAAGTGAAGTAGTCTGTATTGTGAAGCAATGATAATCTTTAACTGTAACGTCTCTTAAATAGTTAGCTTTCTGCGTCAATACAAATTTTTTTCAAGCTATACGACCACAGTAATTAAAAAGAAGACACAGATGTCACTCGTGACGGAGAGCTTTATGTGACTAGTCACTTCTGTTTCCCAGCCAAACACACAAAATATGTTAACCTGAAGATTACCTGAGAAGGTTGTTTTGTATTTTAATTAAAGTTTTAATATCCATACCAGCCGTCTTGAGAAAACATGTGGGTTTCTTGTCGTCACGGGAAACAGACTCTTTGCTACAACACTACACTAATGTCATTTTGGAATAGAATTTGATAAAAACAAAACGTTTGATTGACTTTCACCTTATCTTGTCCTACCCTCTGAAAAAAAACATTTTAAAAGGAACACTAAGATGTAATCCTTGTTGATTCTGACAAAACTCTAGAAAGGAAAATGCCATCTGGTAAAGGTATCGATTCGTTAGTTTTCCATCTGGAGAAAACTCAGCCTGCTATCAATCAATCATTTGAGCTGGTTGACACGTGAGTACATTTATCTTTCACACTTATTACACTGGCATTTAATAATCATTCTGTGATATATATTAGACTATATTTCACACTTTGTTATACATAAATAAACATCTCGATTACGAAATTCGAACTCTTGTGAATGAGTGAAATACATTTCTATTTATAGTCCAATAGATATCAGGCCGTTGTTAGGTTTGTTTAAATTCTTGAAAACAATATTTTCCGCAAAGAAAGGCAAATGTTAAGAGTCATGTTTACATTACGTGTTACAAATTACAGTTTAGCCAAACGCCATGAAAATACTGGGTTTATTACTAAGATCTATTTGTAAATTTATCTTTTTATATATCTATTTACTTATGTCTTTGTGTTACTGGGGAGAGGTGTGTATAGATGCTTTATTGTCTAACCCTTGAAAGAGTATAACTTTATCGCAAGGTGTTCTATCATTTCTTCCTTTCAAAAGTAGCTTTTAAATTTTTTAGTGAAAATAAGGGAAAGTCAAGCTCGGATATAAAAAAGTATTTATTCCTTCCTTACCATTTGTTATAGGATACTAACACTATTACTTGTCCAAATTTGTACTGTTGGCCTAACGTCACAAATGGTACTCACGATAATTGCAGAAAGAAATTTCGTACACGTGTATAGTTTCATGGTTAATCGATCTAGACTGCACATACACACACACGGATATATATAATAAATAAATAACATTGATCTACATACTTTATTGAATAACGGAAAACTGACTCACTGCTTAACTGATTATCTAATTTATAATAAAGCATTGATTCTAGATTCTTCGCAAAGTATCTCATTTAACTTTCCGAATATGTTTATAAATTTAATGAACCTTCGATTATTGATTGATCAGCGAAAAGAAACTTTAACGCTACTCTGACATTTGGTAACACTTATTAAATTAGCTTTTATTTTCCTATTATGTTTTGGGTCTTTATTAGCCTGAGTTCTCAACTATGAACGGATGTTATGTAAATTTGGGATTAATGAAAAGTTAGCTTGACCAACACTCACTACCCTTACAAGGTTTCACGGCATCCCTCCTCACGAGTTCCTTGCACCCCGTCACTAAATTTCTAATGAACAAACAGTAATCCTACAAATATCTTGTCTGGATAAACGCATATTGACCTTTTATGACTCCTATAATTGTGGCTCGGCATCGCCATGTGGTTAGGGCGCTCGACACGTAATCTGAGGGTCGCGGGTTCGAATACCAGTCACATCAAACATGGTCGTCCTTTCAGCTGTGGGGACGTTATAATATTACGATAAATCCCACTATCCGAGCTCAAGAGTTGGAGGTGGGTGGTGAAGACTAACTGCTTTCCCTCTAGCCTTACACTGCTAAATTACGAACAGCCAGTGCAGATAGCTCTCGTGTAACTTTGCGCGAAATTCAAGAAACAATAACAAACGACTCCTATTACGAGAAATCGAGCGTGAGGTGGTGTGACACAGAGTGAGCTTTATATAGGTTAGAGTCCCTGTATATACTACAATGGTAACATTATTTGTAAACGAGCTCTCATTACAATATTCGTAACACTGATGTGTTGTCTTCCTCATGGTTGTTTTTTTGCAAATCTGTTTTAAAAACAAATGCGGGCATGTATCTTATTGTTAAATTAGCTATTGTTTTTACACTGGCGCGTGTATTTTTGACGAATTTTAAAAAAGTTTCATTTAATTTTAATAATCTTTGGTACAACATAAGGGAGTTTTCGAACGTTGGAACTGCGGTGAATTTCGGATTCAAGACGCTAAACCAAAGGTTAGATTCTCCTCAGTGAACACAACAGAGAGTTCGTGGTGGCTTTGCTACAACAGAAAAGAAACACATCTGACTGCTTAATTTTGGTGGACAGTAACAATTCGCCTCCTAGTGGCATAGTGGTATGTCCGTGAAACACTAAAAATCGGGTTTGAATACCCGTGGTGAACAGACCACAGACAGCCCTTTGTGTAGCTTTGTATTTAATTACAAACAAGACCAGAAACAAGCTGAGGAAAGTTGCAATACGGTCAAAACTCGAGAACATGTAGAAAGACAAGCTTGACATCTACATATCTATTTTTGAACTGTTACATGTATATTTTTATATTTGTAACCGCAAAATTCGCAATAATCGTGGAGCGAGGGATACGTTATAGGTATTTAGTACTACTTATCGTCAGTTTGTGTTTTATCTTTTAATCATTCCATTTTTTTTTCAATTTTGATTGTTTTGCAGTTTAATGAAAGAAATGTTCTTTTACAATTATTGAGTTTCTGAAATATGATTTATTTCTATTTTTATTTTACATATATTTCCTTAAATATCAGAACAGTACAATGTGGAATGTGATTCTACATTTTTGACACCGTTTCGACAATTAAATGGTTTCCATAATCGGCGTCAGATGGCGTTTGTTGATTGAAATCTATATTCCCTGATCATAAAGATGGCTGGTAACCCAGGCAACGCTAAAGGAGCACTTGTGGGCGTGCAGAAGTGAAGTTTAGCGAAACGGAGAACAATACTGAATACAGGTCGTTGAGAAATTATAAACAGTTGCAGTATCAATAGTGGATGTCTTGTAAAAAAAACTCTGTATCTACAAAGATAGACGGGTTTCACATCTCCATGTTCCAGTTCTTATGTACGTGAGTGTTGAATTTCAACGTCTTAGGTTAAGGTACTTTTGTGGATATATATTTGAAATTAATCTACGAAATTTGTCGTTATAGAATCGAAAACTTAGTATCTAAAATATAATTAAAACAAATATTTTAATTGTTCAATCCAAATGAGTTAAAATGTTGCAATTTAAGCGAAGAGTAAACAAAAAAGGCTTAACGGTGTAAGACTTTTAAACATTTTAATAAATGTAGTCTCAGACTGTTCTATTTAGAATTTTGTCTATTGCTAACTCGCGAAATGAGAGGAGTGACGTAGAACGACACGATCGTTTCAAACCACATGGAAAAAGACTTGTCAGATTCGCTTACAAAAATATAGATAATAAATCACCTGTAGAACAGAAAGTCATGTGAATCGTCAGAACAGGTATTAGACTTATTTATATATCGCAATTTTACTTTGCAATTACGCTTTTATCTTTTAAAAATAAAGAGTATTATTTTCTTAAATCGGCCTGTAATTTCTCGTTTTTTCCCCAGCTGTACCTTTCAATGCATATCTATGATATATTTTGATAAACAATAGATAGGGTACGTAGACCTGAATTCGCATTTTGTATATTGTATGTTTATAGCCGCGTAAATAAACTCTTCAAATAGGTTATGGACATTCATAGGGTTTCATGTAGTAGGTTTTGTCAAGGTTTAGGTGCAAAATATTCAGCTCATTTTGCTATAGGCCTTTGAAACAACACAATAGTAACATTGAAATACGCACACTCAATTTCAACGAAATAAAGTAAACCAGTAGAATATATTAAAACTCATAAGAGTAGTGAAGCTTGCTGTAGTAATCGTTTACCGTTAAAAAAATTGATTGAAATTGTCGCAGAAAAATAAGTAGACACAAAGTACAACAGCGGACTTGAGAAACAATGGACTTACGAAATTATGAATCCTCAACAATTAATATACATCAGTAAAACACCGGATACTTACAGTGGCAGAAAGTGAAAAATTTAAATGAAATATTCAAGGCAAAAATTAAGGTGTTAAATTAATTTTAAGATTATCCCATGAGATATTCAATCCTGCATTCATTACTACCGTCCAAGATTCAGTAAAATTTTTGTAGCTGTTTTTTTCTGCAACGGGGTTTAAGTCTATAATCAACAGTAATAAGACTGGATACACTGGTAGTTCTTACTAGTGTAGAATGGACAAATTCTGAATTGTATAATGAAGCAGAAATGGTTTCTACATTTTTGCAATGCTTGAATGGCGTCAAGGAGCTAATGTTAGTAGCGAAGAAAAACATAGAAAGTTTTAAAGAGTGGAAACCTGAACTTTCAAGAATGAATTCAAAAATAATCCTACAACCTTCGCAGGAGTTTATTTAGTAGGTGAGCACAGATTTTGTTGCAGTATACATAATGGTTTTGCTGTAGGCTTAAGCGTTTGAATAGCTTCGATGAAAAATTTAGCCAGTAGCGATAAACAAAAAATTGGCAAAATCTCATCTTTTCTTTCAAGAATCAACCAAAAATAGTTCAGTAACATGAGCAGAAGTCTTTTAGTAAGTTTGACCAGGATTGAATAAAATATTCACAGCCATTTTTATATAAATTTGTGAAATGAGAATAATATGAATAATAATGATAACATGAAGACCAAATGGATCAATTAAAAATTTTATCTGAATTTTGTTTGAAATGATTTAAAACTGAATGTGTAACGACTCAACCCAAATTAAGATTCACAAACCTTTTGTTCCTAACTCGTCATCAAGCTTCATATTTACAACATCAGACTACATAACGTCACTCCATTCTGAATATTAAAACGTCTTTGTGTGATCTGTATTCGTTCACATAATTAATTAAGTACAAAACCAGTATCTGTTACATTCCATTAAACGTGTGTAACTTGAAATCCGTAACATCTAATGAGCTTTACCTGCATAATATACGAATCCATAATAAATCAGTTAATTGAACATAAAATCTGTGGCCATGACATCTTAATAAACGAGAGATTTGTTGAGCCTTAATCCATAAAAAGAAAATTCAAATCCTGAGAACCCAAATCCATAATAACTCAATTAACAGAATATATAATCGCTTTATATCATTATTCTGTGTTACGTGGCACATATAAAGCTTATGTTATAACTTTAAACGGTATTTATTAGCAACCAACCGATACATTCTTGAATATTTATTATGACATAAAATAGGCCACACTGGAGAGTAGCTTCAATAATCATGACATAGCATCATTTAAATTAGGTACTAAACTGACGTGTTATGCCATCTAATTGTAGTGCATTTTATTTACAGTAATAAGATTACATTATTTAAAAGCTGGATATCTAAAGACCAAATATGAAGAACCAGTATTTTGAGCATTCAATACATTATATTTACTATCCACTTGAGAGTACATTTTTTACAATAGTGAATTCGAAAACCCTCTTGGTGTATAACAATAGAATACGCAGTTTAAAACACTTTATACATATTTTAAATAAGAACAAGGACCCTCGTTAGAGGGGAGGTTGGGGTGGGCTGGGCATTCCCATGTTTCACTTTGACCCACTGAAGCTTATTCTCCTCAGTTGATTAGTGTCCGGCATGGCCAGTTGGTTAAGACACTCGACTCGTAATCCGAGGGTCGAGGATTCGAATCCCTTTCACATCAAACATGCTCGCCCTTTCAGTTGTGGGGGCGTTCTAAAGTGAAAGTCAATCCCACTATTCGTTGTTAAAAGAGTAGCACAGGTGATGACAGTGGGTGGTAATTACTATCTGCCTTCCCTCTAGTCTTGCACTGAGAAATTAGAAACGGCTAGCGCAGATAGCCCTCGTCTAGCTTTACGCGAAATTCAAACAAACAAATTTAACACAATTTTTAATAAATAAATTATTCAGATTAAAGATATAATATATTTTTTATAGTTTTCTTGTGATGTTTTCTTTGTATCTATTTGTGAAAATAGTTCTATGGAGTATTTGTTGGCTACTTATATAAGTTACGGACCTATAACTAATTTAATAAATTCTGAGTAAACTAGCAGTTGCGCTGAGCTTAGAAACTGCTTTTGATTGTAATCTACAAGCATCTTGCTAACAGATGAAACGACTTTATAAACTCCAGAGTTTCTATTTTGAGTGAAAATTTTTAAAAAGAAATCACTGTCATGTCGGTCGAGTGTGCTTTATTATAGCAAAGTATCATCGTGTTATCTGATTTTTCCATCGAGGGTAATGGAAAGTCTCAGTTTAGAGTTGTAAGTGTCAGTCAGTCGAAAAAAGAATCAAATGATACGACAGAACCTGAAATATATTAATATGATAGATCCTGAAAACATCATAAGTTAGCTGAGATGTAGCGAGGAAGATCGTTTCTTAATTACCTCACGCTTGCGCAGATCGCATGTGCCACTCACTACTAAGAGGATAATTAAACACATCGAATTCGCGATTACTTCCTGTTCAATATTTCGTATTTTTTAATTAAAGTTAATAACATCATTAAGTATTTAAAAAGTTTATAAGACTTAGGGCTAATAAATGTTTGTTACACTTATCTGACTGAAACAATAGTAAAATAACGAATGTTTCAAGTAGACGGTGTTATGGATCTTAACAGCTAAATCAAAGCATGTTTTGCTTTACGTCGTTCAATCTTCTGAACTCAATTATAAATATATTGTCTGAAAACGGGAATTATTTTCTTTTTCCCAACTCAATTTGCCTTAGAGATTTCTTTATTTCCTGCATGGATTGTTACATTTCTAAATGTGTGCTTATTACAGCGGAATATTTCCTTGATGGCTTGTCTTCTTAAAATAAATAACTTTATTCGTGGCTTTGATTTTTTGTTTCTGTTCTACTGAAAGATAAGAAACTAGAACCATCTGCTTGTTGCTGTGATGTACGATAATGGAATGGTCTGCTGGTCAAGTCCTGGTACCTGTGAATTGTCAGTTTGGATCCTGTCACTGAACGTGTTCGACTTTCCATCCGTAGGAACGTTACAATGTTACAGTCAATCCAATTATTTGTTGGTGAAAGAGTTGCCCAAGAGATGATGGTGGGTGATGTAGACTGGCCTCTTTTCCTCTGGGGGCCCGGCATGGCCAAGCGTGTTAAGGCGTGCGACTCGTAATCTGAGTGTCGGGGGTTCGCATCCCCGTGGCGCCAAACATGGTCGCCCTTTCAACCGTGGGCCGTTATAATTTGACGGTCAATCCCACTATTCGTTGGTAAAAGAGAAGCCCAAGAGTCGGCAGTGGGTGGTAATGACTAGTTGCCTTTCCTCTAGTTTTACACTACTAAATTAGGGACGGCTAGCACAGATAGTCTTCGAGTTGCTTTGTAAGGGCCTGGCATGGCCAAGCGCGTAAGGCGTGCGACTCGTAATTCGAGGGTCGCGGGTTCGCGCCCGCGTCGCGCTAAACATGCTTGCCCTCCCAGCCGTGGGGGCGTATAACTTGACGGCCAATCCCACTATTCGTTGGTAAAAGAGTAGCCCAAGAGTTGGCGGTGGGTGGTGATGACTAGCTGCCTTTCCTCTAGTCTTACACTGCTAAATTAGGGACGGCTAGCACAGATAGCCCTCGAGTAGCTTTGTGCGAAATTCTAAAACAAACAAACAAACAGCTTTGTGCGAAATTAAAAACAAACAAACAAAACATCTTTCCTTCTGATCTATGACTTCAGTATTAGGAAAGTCTATCGCATATATCACTCGAGCATAGCTGCGTAAAATTCGACAAACAAAAGCAACAGTTATTCTCGTCTTCATTGATTTATCAGGAGATAAATACTTCTAAGTTTATACTGTGATTGACTATAATATTATTAGTCAGTTTATTTAGTTACTTTATTTGATTAGGGTTAACATTAAAATAATAGTTTATACAGACTTGAGTCGTCAACATATTTTACTGTCGTCTGCTATCTTCAATGAGAAGTAAACGTAAGTGAATTTTTTATGACGATTATACATATTTTTGGTGACAGTAATAAGAATAAAACTCGTGTTTACAGGTATCAGAACTGAATAAAACCACAATATATCTATTAAAATGTAAAAAAAAATGTAAGCTTAAAGAGAATCAAACTTTAACAAGACACCTTTGTTAAACTTTATATAATATCCAGTCACGTGACATTTTGTACTGTCTGTATATATACAGGGTGTATAAAAATGAATATAGCAAAAGTAAAGTTGCATAACTTTACTGTTACTAGAAATAAGAACAAAAATTTAATATAAATAGAGGTAGTAGGTTTGTAAGTTTTAGTTTTAACAATTAACGGACTTCTCTCGTTCGCTGTAATCGATATATTTTGTCTTCAAATTCTGATAAGATATTTTCAATATGAATGGATAGCATCACGTGTCTGATGTTTCAGTTGTTGGATATTTTTTTAGTTTGTTTTGGTGGACTTTTGTTTTAAAAAAGCCCCAGAGATGAAAATATATAGGGTGTTAGTTAAGATAAGCGAATGAGCTGGCTTTTCGATAGGTCCTCCCTTACCAATCTAACGCTATAGAAAAGTTTGGTTAAAAATGTTTTAACAATTCAAACAAAGTTGGATTACGTTTCATTCTGTTGGAAGATAACTCTTTGTAACAAGCCAGGAGTTGTTTCTCAGAGTTATGAAATAAAGTTTGTTTGTTTTTTTAAATTTCGCGCAAAGCTACACAAGGGCTATCTGCACTAACCGTCTCTAATTTAGCAGTGTAAGACAAGAGAGAAGGCAGTTAATCATCACCACCCACCGCTAAATCTTAGGCTACTCTTTTACCAATGAATAGTGGGATTGACCGTCACATAATAATGTCCCCACGGCTGAAAGGATGAGCATGTTTGGCGCGACGGGGATTCGAACCCGCAATCCTCAGCTTACGAATCAAGCGTTTTAATCACTTGGCTGTGTCTGGCTTAGACTAAAAAGAGAGAATGGTTAGTCAACATCACCCACCGCTGACTTATAAGCTACTCTTTACTCTTTAAGGGCAAACATATTTGGTGCGACGGCGATTCGAACCCGCGACCCTCAGAATATGAGTCAAACGCCTTAATATACCTGGCCGTGCCGGGCTCTATGAAATAAAGAGCTCTTGATACTAATTTCCAGTAATAGGTCCTTCGTCAAAGAAACAAACCGAAAATTAAAACAAGAAAACTTACAAGTCTATTAATAGTACTTATATTCAGTTTCTGTTATCATTTCAAATTAAAATAAAGTTATTCAATTTTACTTTTAGTATGCTCATTTTCGGATACCCTGTATATACTTATATATAGATTTATTCTTAACACAAATAATAAGTTGACAGGATTGTTAAGGAGCTGAGATGCACAATCATTTATCTGCATGAAGTTAAAAGCAAAAAAATATATAACTATACGTTTCAGTAGAGATTTAGGCATCTCGAAAAGTTGGTTTCGTTTCGTCAACTTACTTTTAATTAAATCTCTACACAAAAGCCGTCAGCTTAAAAAATAAATCCGTCATTAGGTAGACTACTTGCACCGGATAACAAAACCTCCTCACAACGATGTTGTGGTGTTAAAAGTGTCGTAAAGATTTATTTATTACGTATCCAATTACTCTCTAAACTGTTAGATGCTATCTTATCTTCAGACATCTGATGCCTTTTTACAAAAGAACGTTTTTGCAGCTTTTAAATAGATATAAGTTAATGCGTAAATACTTTCACTATTTACGTACAAAACGGGACGTTTAAGACAAACCACAAAACTTTCTTCAATCTATATATTTAGCATAACATGCTGGTCTATTTTTTAACTCTATCCAATCAGGCTTTATAAGTTTACAGTCAATTACACTATTCGTTCGTTTGTTTTGAATTTCGCGTTATGCTACGCGAGGGTATCAGTGCTAGCCGTCCCTAATTTAGCACAGTAAGACTAGAGAAAAGGTAGTTAATCATTATCACCTACCGCTAACTCTTGGACTACTCTTTACCAACGAATAATGGGATTGACCATCACATTAGAATGCTCCCACGGCTGAAAGGGCGAGCATGTTTGTTGTGATGGTAATTCGAACCCGCAATTCTCAAATTACGAGTCCCCACTATTCGTTACTAGCCCTTGCGTAAGTCAAAACAATAAACTTAATAAAAATAGTTGTCTTTTTCGGGGATGGACGGAAAATTTATAAAAATAAATAATTCTGTGATTTACTGGCCAAGTTCTACAGCTTTATAGAAATAAAAACGGAATTTTTTTTCTCAGTGGATTAATACTAAATAAATGGAAGAAAATGAGCTAAGTTGTTGAACTATAGTTAAAATTAACCCATAATATTAATATTAAAGTTTGTGTTTCTAACAATTGTATAAACTGGAGAAGAAACAAACTGAAAGAAAACACTATTTCTGGACCCCAGGTACTATGATTTATAACTAGTTTAGTTTTTAATTTTAAACTTTGTACATTAAAATACATCGTGCAGGCAACGTATCTGTGCTATTTAACATTTACAATCAAAACGATGTATTCACACATCAGTAACCTGTAGCAACAACAGTGTACACATTGTTTAATCTTTATATTTCACACAGTTTTGTAGCGTGTTCACAACAATGTCAGATCGTAATTGTTATTGTGTGTGTGTGTATGTCTATGGGATAACACAGGGCTCAGTCTGAGCACCTTTGTTCTTTTTAGTTTGAATTAATCACACAGATGAAAGAATGGTCTGTTTGCTTGTTGGAAGTTAAGCACAAAGCTACACAATGGGCTATATGTGCTCCGTCCAACACCAATATTGAATTCCGCAGACATAATACTTTGCCGCTAGGGGGAAAAAGATGTTTGTTTGTTTGTTTGTTTTTGAATTTCGCACAAAGCTACTCGAGGGCTATCTGTGCTAGCCGTCCCTAATTTAGCAGTGTAAGACTAGAGGAAAGGCAGCTAGTCATCACCACCCACCGCCAACTCTTGGGCTACTCTTTAACTACGAATAGTGGGATTGACTGTAACATTATAACGCCCCCACGGCTAGGAGGGCGAGTATGTTTGGCGCGACCCTCAGATTACGAGTCGCACGCCTTAACACGCTTGGCCATGCCGGGCCAGGGGAAAAAGAATGGTCAATAAGTTACATAAATTTACAGACTATATTCAGATTTTGGATGTTGCTAGCTGTAAAGAGAAAATAATGATTTACAAAATCACTTAGATCATTTAGTGAGTTGGACCAATAAATTGGCAGATGGATTTTAATTGTAATTTGGATGAAAATAACTTTAAAAACGTCATGAAAGAAAGGGATTTTGATGTAATATTGATCAGTCTCTTAAGCTATCTAAGCATTGTGCAGTTACTAGTGGTAAGGCATATAGGATTTTAGGTTGGATCTTTAGAAATATTGAATACAAGCTTAAAGATGAAGGGGTTGTAATAAGAGAAGAGTTTAAAGTCTATAAAATTGTGTTATCTTGGAAAAAGAAGAGGTAAAGAGGATTTGATTGAAGTGTTTAGGAGTGGAAAGGGAAGCGTTGGTGTTGACGTACCATCCTTTTATATGTAACTGTGAGAATATTAGGCCTAGGGAACAAAGTATATATATTGGCAGGATAAGAGTCAACCTTCAACTGAGACAATTTTATTTTTATTTACAAGATGGTTGTCACCTGGAATGGGTTGCTTTTGGATGTTGTGGAGGCAGTAAATTTATATGAGCTTAAGAGAAAGCTTGAAAACAATATGAATGATAAGGGCTGGCTTTAATATTTTAAAAATATTTTTATTATTAGTTTTAGTTTTATGTAGAGGATGGAACAGCCAAGATCGATCAATAGGTCTCATGTTGTCCCAAAACATTATGTATATATATATAAATATATATATATATATCAGGTCATCCTATAAAAAAATGTCCGAAAATTTAACACAGAAAGTCCACCATCATTTCTGTTTTTGTGGAAGGTTTTAATGACTAAAATACATAGTAGGACGTCTATAAAAATGTTCAGAGAAATAAAACAAACTAACCCAACTCCACTTTCTCAAATCAATAATCAAATAAACCCTTATGTAGGTTGATGTGTCTGAGGAGCACATTAGGCATATAATGTTTTATGAGTTTAAAAAAGACAACAGTGTAGCAGAAACTACACGAAACATTATAGTTTATGGTACGAAGTCTCTCAATGAAAGAAAATGTCAAAGGTGGTTTCAGTAGTTCAGATCAGGTGACAACAGCTTAAGTGATGTAACATTCAGGTCGTCCTGTTGAGTTTAATGATGACTTGCTGCTGACTGCACTTGATGAAGATTGTGTTGTAACAGTTGAATAACTAGAACAGAAGCTCAATTCAACCCATTCAACAGTTCAACGTTATCTGCAACAGCTTGGAAAGGTGTTAAAAATTGGAAAATGAGTCCCCCATGATTAAACACAAGCCAACCTTAGAACAGGAGTAGACATTTGCACTTCTCAACGCTCTGGTGAAAGAAACTCACCTTATTTGGACAGGTCAGTGACTGGCAATGAAAAATGGATATTTTATAAAAAAAATGTTAAACGCTGGAGACAATGGCTCAATGCAGGTAAACTGGCTAAAGCAGGCCCAAAATAGACCTTCACCCTAGGAAACATTTGTTAAGCGTTTATTGGGATATTGTTGATGTGATCCACTTTGAGTTGCTATCACTAAATGTAACGTTTACATCAGACTTCTTTTGTCAACAGTTAGAGCACTTGAATGTTGCACTGAAAGAAAGGAGACCTGCTCTGATTAATTGTAAATGTGTTGTGTTACACCAGGATAACTCATGGCCCTATACAGCAAGGATCACACCTGCAAAGATTGAAGAGCTAGATGGAGAAAGCATTCCACATCTTCCTTATTCTCCAGACCTTGTCCCATCTGATTATCATCTAATTTGAAGTTTGTAGAACTATCTTGATGGAAAAGAGTTTGGAACACATAAAGTTGTCAAAACTACCCCTCTACATTCTTTTCCTCCAAACCCCAAGAATTTTATAGAAGTGACATTCAGAAACTTGTGAATCGTTGGCAGGAAGTAATTAATAATAATGGAACATTCATTGTTGATTAAATAACATTAAAAACGTTTGAAATCCTTTCTCTTTTACTGAACCTAAAATCGGTCATTACTTAAGGGATGACGTGATATATATATATATATAATACGCAATTACCCAGACTGTTGTAACAAACCAATGAAGATTAATTACTTTATTTATAGACATACAAATACTTAGACAAGTTTAAAAAAACGTTAGTTTTTTAACTACTCCAGAAGATTACATAACATAAATTAATTTAGTTTATTATGCACATAGCTACACAATGGGCTGCCTGCGATCTTTATATCATCGGTACCTAAGCACGAATTTTAACGTATCAAGCTTACATATATGTGGATGATTCACTATAGGTGGCTTTATTTTGTGAAGTAACTTTATAACAACAACACTTGTCATGGTGTGAACGTCTTATACAAGTTAGAGAACCACATTTATAATTCATTATACTTGTCATAAGTCATTAGTTATGGACAATACATTCCTTAACACTGCATTCTTTATCTGCTATTTCAAGGACTTAAGAGTTAGAAATGTGTAGTGACAGTATTCTAACCACACCATCTATTACTTTCACACCCCAGCAGTTGTCGTAACAAATAACTTATAAAAGTGTTCTGACCACTTGTATATCCGTAGTACTCCAGACGGCCTGACTTATTTTAAATGGAGCGAAATGTGTTGTCGATAACAGACGTGGTGTACATATTGTGGTTGAAATACTGGTATTGAGGGATCAGATAAAAAATACACAGTGTTAAAACATAATGGGCCTAATACTAATATCTTTTAATAAAAACTTTTTATTTTACAAAATTTGGAAACCATTATGAAATAAATAAGGGTAACACTAGAAAGTCCATTCAGATAATTTAATATTATAGTGTCAGCAAACAACAATGTTCTAATTTATCCACACTAGTTGCAGTCATGGTAATTTTCAGTTATCGTTTGATATCAATTAACATGAAAAAAACAACTACAGTTTTATAAATGTGAAATCGATATACCAGGAACTTTGCTTAACTTTATTCTAGAGGTCAGCTTGTCAACCAGGTCTCTTTTAACGGTAGGATCCTTACGTCATTGGCTCTTGCTAATGCTTTAAACCAATTAAATAGGACATCGACGTCTCATTCACCTATGGGTTGTTCAAGTGAATTAGGCTTAATAGGGGATCTAAGACTAAGATATTTTTTAATTCGTGTTATGAATTTTCTTCCAGTGGAACTGATAGCAAGAACGAGATAATTTATTAAGAATTATTATAAACCAGAAACTTGGTACTTAAAACTTATATATATATAAAAGATACTTAGGTTTAAATGCACATCTCAACTCTATCTGAGGGAACATCCTTTCAATAATTTAATTAAAACTACAACTTAGTTTAGACAACTTTAATGATTTATTTTACATAAAAGCTGTAGTTTTTTAATAAAATTCGGAGCATAAATGTTGTAATTTTGTTGTACATTACGATGTGAATCTTGCGAGAAAAATCTGAATACGTAACTGTATGCAGTTACGCAAAAACGTTGTACTAGTCGAGATGTGAAGACGGAAAAGAAAGAAAGCTGAACTCTTGTCATGTGTGTCATATCAGACGACTAGTATAGCAAGAGTATAAACACACTTGGTAGTGGAAATCAGGTTCATCTGTGATTTCAGGTGAAGCTCTGAGAACTCCAAGTTCATATTCGTATAATTATAAAGATCAGATAACAAAATATTAGAACGCACGATCATAACAGAAGTCAAACACTCAAATACTGGAAAGATAAATTACGTTCATAAATTTTAGAGTAAATATCTAGATTTCACGAGTACAACTTTCAAATGCCTATCAATCTCGAAACTAAAAGTATTTACGAACTGCTGCCTAGTGACGTTTCGCTTTCTGTGCTGAGACGAGTATATACTGGAAATAAAGTAAAACTCAAAGATATCGGAGAGCTTAAGGTAGAGGTAACTCTCAAAGCGTCAAATCCAGTGTAGCTTCGGAAAGAAGGCTTACCTAGCGATACAGAACAAAGAAAATAAAAGTTGTTTTTGGTGTTTTACAAACTGACAGTGGTGCCCTAATAACATGATTATATCATATAAAGTTTCTATATACACACAATAATCTGAAACAAATACAGAGTATGACTGTATATATATATGTATACCTGAGGGTAAAAGCTGTAAAACGGAATATATCAACTTTCTCCATGGTGAATGTAATAAACATGTAGCTTAATAAAACACTCAATTCAATGTAAGACTTACTTTACACGTTCATCTTACCACCTAAAAGTGACCCATATATCCAGAAAATACTTTAAATTCTTACATTACCTTGTGTATATATATATATATCATTTGAATTTTTTTCAAATTTTGCTAAAACTTCAAAAAATATATATTTCAGATATTACTTTAATCAAGTACATTTTTAATTTGTTTAAGTTCTGAGGCAAAAAACATGTTTTGATTTTTAAAACTGGAAAATATGTCTTAATATAATACTTCAGTTTTTCACTGTTTCTGGTTTTTGTTGTTATCTTTATAATCACGGAAATCATAGTATTTTACTTTATATTTATGGCTGACTAGATTTAGGCAACAGTTTAGAACCTGTGAAAGGAAGTTCAGTCATTCAACTGTTTACTTTCGACCATGTTTCTCATGGAAACCATACAGAACTTTGAAAATGTGCTATTATAACACAAAGACATTAGAAGATAAATTCTGGCCTGGCATGACGAGGTGAATTAAGGCGTTCGACTCGTAATCTGATAGTCGCGGGTTCGAATCCCCGTCGCACCAAACATGCTCGCCCTTTCAGCCGTGGGGGCGTTATAATGTGACGGTCAATCCTACTATTCGTTGGTAAAAGAGTATCCCAAGAGTTGGCGGTGGGTGGTGATGACTAGCTGTCTTCCCTCTCGTCTTACACTGCTAAATTAGGGACAGCTAGCGCAGATAACCCTCGAGTGGCTTTGTGCGAAATTCAAAAAACAAACAAATACGTTCTATTGTGTCAACTTATTTATGCAGTGTAGCAGAGAAATCCAGCTACGTAGGTGTTAGGTTTATGACGACTCTATTATAAAATAAACTTCAGACAATATTTGTATGGTTTCTGTACCTATAAATTGTAAACAAAAATAATTAAATATGACGTAATAAACCTTGAGATACTGTTTGCGATTAAGTTTCGTAGTTCTGAAAGTCTTGTCTCTCTCAATTCGTTTTTAATTTACAAATTCAAAACACATCAGTAGAATAGTGTTTCATTTTAATTATATTTAAATTGAGAGAAACTATTAGTTAATGGTGCTGTTTCAAATATTTTCTTTATAACTGACGTGCAGCATATTTTGATTTATAGCTTAAACATTTTATGGTTATAATAAACGCACACACATACACATATATATCAAAAACCGATGTTTTGTTCGTTGTACACCAACATGTAGATATGCTGACGTACGAGTCGTCCACTTCATTAATAGAACCAAATTAGCTCGTGAGGAATTCCTTTTCGATAGCCGTTAATCATCAATATTCGAAAGAAAATAATGTTTATATGTTTAATAAATATATTTAATACATTTTCTGATTTAAACACAATACAAATAACTAAAATATTTTAAAGATTAGTGTTTTATTAGCGATTAAAACATTCTATCGGTTTATGTTTTATCAGGAATTTTAACTAAAATGGTAATGAATTAATAAAAATCATTCATCAGTTAAGTTTGATTTCAACTCGTTAGAAAGCGTAACGGGTTATCATGTACTTAGCTTCCTGAATAGCAGTTAGGCTAAGTCTCATGATTAAAATATAATGTATTGTATAATATTCGCCGAACTCTTCAGTGGAAACCTGGCTTGTCCTTTTGGTTTTATTCCATCACTAATACATTGGAAATCAGTCCTACTATTCAACTGTGTCGGATCTACCAATATGAACCTATCGTGTATCACAGGGTTGAAGGTTCACATTTCATACCTGGTGTATAAGATCAGCTTTAGTCTTGAGAAAGTATTTTTCGCTTCAAATGCCGTCTTGTACGCCAGCGTACACGGTATACACATTTATGTATATCTATATCTGATGCTGTACATAAATACGTATATTATAGTTTGTTATAACTAAAAACAAGTTGAAACAAAAATAACAAAATAAACAACGCTGTACTGATTTAAAGAATTCCAGAGAATCAGTTGTATACGTGAGATACAGAATGTACCCTTGGGTTTTGGGTGTGACTGCGGAAGTAGGATCCACATTGCAGTGGGGATACACCTTCTATCAATCTCGACCTCTATTCGCCAGTCTCACGTAAAGAAATTAAATAAAGCAAAGCAATAACAATATAAATTAAAATAAATTAAAAGAAAAAATAACTATTGAAATAATAGATATAGAAATTAGGAGAGCGAAATGTGCGTGCTCAAGTCCATAATGTTCCACATCTGTATCACCCTTCACCGCCAGCAAATAGATTTGGGAAGGTGACTGCTCTCCAAAGTGAAGAATAAAAATAAAAATAAGGTACTACGATTGAAGGGTAAGTAAGTTAAATAAACTTACCTCTGTAAGTTAGCATTTCAGCCCCCATTATGGTAGAAATTATACGAGTACGAGTGGTTCCAACCAGTTATCTAAACTAAATAGTATAACTCCCAACCACCACCCATTATGTCTGCTATAACTGTCAGTTTTCATACTCTAAACAAGCCTTTATATAAGTGAAGGTGTTCATCCGCACAAAGTAGTGCCAAGCTGTTAAATGATCGTGTTTACAATTGAAAATACTTATCAGAACTATTTAGTAAAATTTATTCAATGTTTATTTATTTATATTTATTTAATACATTCTTATATTTATGATAGAAAGTTTTAATAACTTTATATTTTGTTTCTTTATTGAATCCATTTCATATTAATTTTTGTATCAATATTTCAACATTATTAATAAAATATTGTAATTTATTACAAATTTATAATACTTGTAACATAAGAGTATGCTACATTACTATTAAAAGAGGGTGTTTTTTCTTATAGCAAAGCCACATCGAGCCTACCGAGGGGAATCGACCCCCTGATTTTAACATTGTAAATATCTTACCGCTGTATTCGGGTAAACCATATATTGACAAACTATTTTTTATTGATATTCTTATTAATTATTTTAATTTCTAAACCTAAATAATGTGCTTCTGTGTTAGATACTGGATTATTTTCAATTTATAACTCTACCGGATAAATAGTATTAATAATATTATTTATTTCAGAATTATTTATATTAATTAAACCATATACATATATATCCATAAGTTAAAGCAGAAATATCTGGATTTGTGTAGTATTTGATAAACCTGTTCTCATAATATCAAAGATATAAATTACCTGTACAAGTAGAATAGTTAGCTTCCTATTACTTATTTGAAAATCTGGTTGTTGAAAAATATATAATCATCGTGAATATTTTTATGATATGGTAGCTAAACTTTCTTTCTCCAAGTTCTATGAAAGAATAATAGAACTGATATATTAATGAATTTATGACAAAAATTAAGTATTTTAATGGAATTGTGGTGTACAATGTGGTGAAGTTTATTGTTTGAACATTATTTATTTGTTCACAATTTCTTGGATATTTTAAAATGAGTTGAACATTTCTTTATAATCCAGAAAAAATGCGTTTTATTATTAGCAATTATATTTTAACTTTATCAAATAAAATATCGAGTAATTTATTTAATAAAATGATCGGTTGTTTAATAATTGTTTTTATTGAATGAGAAATAAATCTAAATTTAATCAGAGATTTCTGGAGTTTGAGAATAGAATATAGAAAAGGTAAATCTGCGTAATAATTTTGTTTAGAATAAAGTTTATTATAAGTTTTAATGAACTTATTAATTGCTATATCTTTAGATTAGTTAAATAAGCTTAAATGTTTGTGTGGTATTAATTTCTTTTATTTTTATTAATGCATTAAACTTTTTCACAAATGATATCAAAATTACAGTTAGCCTTATCACTGGGAATTATTACAGATTTTTCTCGCAATTCTCGAGTACTGTTTTTAACTGATGAAATCACAAATCTGTATTGTATTTCTTTAGTTCAATACGGGATGATTTAAAATTTACTACATGCAACATCCATTCCAGAAACCATCTAAGTGAATAAGGTGTAATATCGTTAAGTTTCAAAATATATTAATTAATATCTTGTGGTTATTCTGTATTTATAAAATATTTTGAGTATTTCACGTGATATTTTGTCTTTATAATTTCCAAGTAACCAGTAACAATATGTTTATGAAAAGTATTAATAAATCAGCTGTTTTCACACTCACAAAGCAAGTTATTAACTTCGTATAAATTTAGATTAGTTTAAAAAAACCTTTTATAATTATATAGCAACGGACAAATTGGAACTTCGAATTTATAACTGACGGTAGGCTTAAGTTTTTATGAGGAAAAATATTATTTTGAATAATTTTAGAAACATGGAAGTCATTGAATACTTTATGTCTGAACTTAATTGCCTAATATGAAGGTTTGATTTGCATTTTCTCTTTATCAAAACTTGATAATTCTTTGACTTTTATTCGATGTTTTATTATATCTACAAGTGCTTTGCTGGATGATTTCGAAAAACGATATTTGTTATAACTTTAATTACTTGTATTATTTTGGGAACATTAGTTTGATAAATCGTTTTGAAGAAATAACTACGCACACAAATACTAAAATAAATATATTATATAAATTAGTACAAAATTCTGAAAAAAATCAATCCATTTCATTTTCTTTCTTTATCTCAATTTTCATATTTTTAATCAAAAAGCTATCCATAAATAAAAACGACAGTAATAAACTAATCGTTACTTGAATTCAAAGAAGCAGAGTTGTTAAAATCTTTATTTCATCTATAAGGATTCAATGCTCTTAGTATCAAAATCTAGAAGTTCTGTCGTTGAAGTCTATTCGTATATTCATTAAGAATTTCTCATACACTTATCTTAACAGAGGTAAAAGGATGAATTCTAAAATGTTTTAATTCTATAGAACTCAGTTCATTTTTTTAACTTGAGATATGTGCAAATTTATACGTATATGCAATATGTTTGAAGCTTGACCCACATATTCCATATTACATTTAGTACAAGTTAACAAACAAAATACATTTTTTTTGTTTTACAAAATGAATTTGTGTAAGTAATAGGATGTAAAGTGCTTAGAACAGGACACGTGAGATAACACGTGGGATAGAACCAAGGTGTTCTTACCTTTATAAAGACACCGCTGATAGCTATTTTTAGCACATGGTAGCAGTTTCTAACAGAATTATAACCTTGCTTGCATATCTAAAACATATTTCCTCCATTCTTTCTTCCGTTAGTGAACACCATCACCTTATTACCTTTGTATTACTGGTGCTGGTCGAAAGTAAATCTTTCTTATCGCCTCAGCAGGAAAGATAAAGTCTGAATTCACCACAGTTATTTATTATACCTTTTCCCAATCATAATACCAGCCATATAGGTGAGGAAACTATCCTGTCTGAGTTCTCTAAGTATACACATCCTGTGTCTTTACAAGATGGAAGAATTTTATGTGGGCTGAAATTTGCACAAATAAATAATAAAAATCGGGTCTCTTAAACTCATATAATTCCACTTGCTCGAAGAGAAATCCAAAGAGCAAATAATTGGGTTCTAGTATGAGTAGTCGAATGTTTAGTTTTCTTTAGACTAGACTGAGTTACTTATTACTGTAATGCCTTATCCTCCTCATAACTAATTTGCATTTGTTGCTACAGAGGTTAATATGGCTTCTTCTTTCACTAGTTATGTCTCTTATTTGAAGACTGGTTAATAATGATAAACACAAATGACCCATGTCTCTTTTCATTTTACCTTCAATTCCGCATAAAAGATATACAGATTGGAACAAGCAAATCTAGCTTTAGCATGCAAGTCATTGGAGGGATCAAACATTGAAGCCAGACAAGCCATAGATTTATCTACAGAAATGGACAACATTAATCCTACTGAACATTTAAACGAGTATTTATTCAAGTGCGAGTCAAAATAAAGTACGCTATCACCATTCAAAAAGGCCCCCCAGTGGCTTAACAGTATGTCTGCGGACTTGCACGCTAAAATCCGGGTTTCGATACCCGTGGTGGGCAGAGCACAGATAGCCCATTGTGTAGCTTTGTGCTTAATTCAAAAACAAAAAAAAACAACCATTCAAAATAATAACTAATTAGCACATGTCGGGCTGGTATGAAAGTTCGCTCCTGTTAATCATAATAAACAGACCACAAACTGATCTTTACCCTTTAATTTCCTGCTACAAATCAATATTGGTTATTGCTTCTGAAATTAATTTATTGTTATACCTTTGCTGTTATACAAGAGGCCATATTGATTATTTATAATGTCACCAGGCTAAGCGACTGTTGAGTCATTACACGCTTATTTTTGTTTTCAGATAGGTTTTGGTTTCGTTTCGAATTTCGCGCACAAGTACATGAGAGCTATCTGTGCTAGCAGTCTGTAATTCAGCGTGTAAGGTGTTATGTAAATGTCGTGTAAATATTTTGTAAACGACAACATGTCGTGTTGTGTTTGAATTTTCATTTCTGTTATTCATTTTTCCATATTTATATTATTGTTTCGAAGTTTAAACTAATATTTTGTGATTCATTTAAGGTAACATTTAGAATTTTCTTGAATTAAGTAGACCAATCATATGTTTGTAAATGAAGTGCTGGTGACTTCGTGTCTAGACGTGTAGTCTCGTACAAGAACGGATATGCGCGGATTGCTCTGGAGATCTGTAGAAAGTTCGCGGTTATTCGAGGGGTCTAGGCCTACAATACATAAACAGACGAAGATGCGAGAGACAAGAGAGATTCAGACATCAGTTTTATTCGAACAAGAAAAAGAGATATTCAGACATCAGTTTTTATTCGAATAAAAGAGGAGAGTCAGATATTAGTTTTATTTCAAAAGAAGAGAGTCAGTTATTTGAGAAAGATTAAGTGTTTGCTGTGATTATTCGACTTGGATTTGTGACTAAAGTTAGATCTACGGAAGCTGTGATTTTATTTCGTCAATCTCTACGATTCATCTGAATTACTGCTTGTGCTGAGAGTCGGCGAATTTATTGAACTGTGAACTGTTTCTGAACTTCTTCATTTAAGCTTCGGAATTTCTTCGTGGGACCAAATTCACACCCTAGACTGGAATTTGAGACTTTCATTTTAGATCATTATTTTCGATACAGGCCAGTACCATTTTGTATTGTGATTAATTTTGAAGTTTGAAACTAGTATTATTTTGTTTTGTAATTAATTTCGAATGTTGTAACTTAATATCTGTCACTGTTATTATATAATTTATGTTATATCTGTTATATTTGTTAATAGTTTAGTGTAATAAATTATACAAGCTGTTATCTGCGTTTTTTCTGTTGCGTTTAGTCTACGAAGAACATAAAACATAAAAAATACGTAACAAAGGTTAGAGGGAAGGCAGCAAATCATCAACACCCAACGCCGACTCTGGGGCTACTCTTTTACTATCGAATAGTTGAATTTACCGTCACTTATAACGCCCCCACGTTTGGTGCGACGGGGATTCAAACCCGCGACCCACAGATAACGAGTGGAGTGTCTTATCCATCTGGTCATGCAGGTTTTCCAGATAGTAAAATATTATTTGTTTTCATAACAGAAAGTTTTGAAAGCAATCGAAGGAGATATAACTTTCTATTTCTGATTATGTTCGAACCACAATAATAAACTTCTCTTGTTATCTGTATTCGAGCAACATCTATTAAATTTCATTATTTCATGTGATATATTTTTCTTTTTAATTTTGCGCAAGGTTACATGAGGTACAGCTACGCTGACACCTAGTCATCACCACTTTCTTTTTGGCAACGAATAGCAGGATTGACTGTTACACTCGTCCGTGTGTATTGGGACGAGGATTCGAACCCTTGACCCTCAGATTGCGATTCAAACATTTTAACCAGGTGGCCTTATTTTCCCACCCATCAGGAGTATCGATACCCTATTTCTAGGATTGTAAGTCAGAAGATATAGCGCAGAACAACTGGAGTGCACTTACCTCAAATGGAATGTAAATAAATGATTGTATTTTATCCTTATGACTTACTGGCCCCCAAATACACGTAAGGCTATTTCACACATGAACAATGTTTATTTTTATTTATGACTATACATGTTACGAGTGGTGTTCCATGTTTCAGCCTTTATCAGGCTGTGTAACACCTTTACAACTTGCATTGGTATTTCCGGGTTTTCATAAGCATCTAAACAATTCTTAGATATGGTAATTTTGACGATTTGTGAAAATAACGTATTTTCCTGCACTTTTGTACCGTAAAATTTCACAGACGATAGTAATGAACATAATAACTAAATATATTTCACGATTCGTAGGTGAGAAACCTATCGTGATTAGATGTTATATTTGTTAGCTCCATCTATCTATTTATATTTTTACCCCACTAATGCATCCATCCATCAACTTAATATGCTCGCAAATACAAGTTTGTGTATCACTAAAAATAATGTAAACAAATTTAGATAAACGATAATAGTCACTAATTATGAGGGAACATAATGTTTGTATGTTACCATATTCTTTATAAAAATAATAAAATACATTTTTGTCCCAGCATGGCCAGGTAGTAAAGGCGCTCGACTCGTAATCTGAGGGTCGCGGGTTGTGGTTCTGATCTCCTTCAAATCTTTCAGTCGTGGGAGCATTATAATGTTACAGTCATTCCCACTAATTGTTGGTAAAAGAGTAGTCCAAGAGTTGGAGGCGACAGCCAGCTGTTTTCCCTCTAGTTTTACGTTGTTAAATTAGGGACAATTAGTGCAAAAACTCCCGTGTACCTTTGCGCGAAATTCAAAAACCAAAACCAAAATTTCTATTCGCGGTTAGTAAAGAAAAACCAATGTTTTTATTATTGTTTTGTTAAAGTAAGGAAAGTAGATCCATAACTTTTATAATTTAGTGAGTTTTGTACTGATATGTATTCACAAACTGCTTTTGGTTACCTAAAAGCATAACCTAATAAGATGCTCGCCCCTGCATGGCCAGATGAATAGGACGCTCGACTGGTAGCCTGACGGTCGCAAGTTCGAATCCCCCGTCACATGAAACATTTCAGCTGTGAGGGCATTATAATTTACTATCAATTGTTGGTAAAAAGAGTAGCCCAAGAGTTGGCAGTGGGTGGTGATGACTAGCTGCGTTCCCTCTGGGTTTACACTGCTAAATTAGGAACGGCTAGCGCAGATAGCCCTCGTGTAGCTTTGCGCGAAACTTAAAAACAAACAAAATAATGAGATGCTACATCTTCATCAGTTCTGTGTTAAACAAACCATGAATATTCTGGAATATTCAGCTGATCTTTCAAGTATTCGGTTGTTTATATTTAAATTATATCTAAACAGAAGAACAGCGATGATACATTCACTTCAACAGTGAAGTTCTAAATCATCGTATTGCCTGTAAAGAGAACGTTACGTTTCTATTTCATTATGCATATCTTTCATGAGGGTACATGTAACAAGTACTAACACTAAACATTAATGTTAAGTGTGCTTCCTTCCAGGATAGCAAATGTTTGCAGTTATTTTATGAGCTGCTTAAGTATCCGAGAGCTCAGAAACGTGCTGAAAGTTTCGTGCATAATGTCGAGTGGAAAGAGGGAAGCAGTCGATTGTGCCTTCGTATTTTCCTTAACATTTTCTCATCGATATTCCACGCACTCAATATTCTATAACTTAATGTTAGCAAGCTGTAGTCACGCTCTGCGTTGTTGTGGGAAGAAACAGGTAAAAAAATACACCATTTACAATCATATATGCATATATACTTCTCTACAAGTGGGTTTTCTCGACATCACTGACCATTAACAATTGTTATTATCTAAACAAGCACACACCTCTCTTCTAGTGACGACTAAGTTATTTACTCTCACACACACATGGAATGCGTAACAACTATCGTGGCCACAGGTTTGTGAATAATATAAATTTTTCTATAAAAGAATATACAAATAAACCTTCCAGCTTCAACAGATAGGGCAGATAGGTCCTTCCTTTTTTGTTTTTCTTTTAAAAGTTTCCTTTAAACAATTAAATTTCAAACAACAGTGAATTTGATATATACTATGCTGTCTTTTGTTTCATTATTATTTTTATTTCTCTGTTCAATTTTTAAAGATTAGAATTTTTTTCTAATTTCATTTTGTTTTTCATGTGTCGTTTTTTGTGTCTTCGTTTTCCACTGGAGTTTATTTTAATGACTTGTTGTTTCTATCATGCCCAATTTAATTATGGTAAAATGATAATTTTATTTTTACATAGTTTCATTTTAATATTTGTGTTTTTTAATATCTTTGTTATATATTTATTTTTCAATGCTAAAATCAGGGGTTTGATTCATCTCGGTGTACTCAGCAGATAGCCTGAATGGCTTTGCTAAACGAAAACACATTTTTTTGTTTTTTAGCTTTCAGTCTGGCCTTCGTTTCATTTATGGCCCGGCATGGCGAGGTGGTTAAGGTACTCGACTCGTAATCTGAGGGTCTCAGGTTCGAATCCCCGTTGCACAAAACATGTTCGTTCTTTCAGCCTTGGGAGCATTATAATGTGACGGTCAATCCCAATATTCGTTGGTAAAAGAGTAGACTAAGAGTTGGCGGTGGGTGTTGATGACTAGCTGCCTTCCCTCTAATCTCACATTGCTAAATTAGGAACGGTTAGTACAGTTAGCCCTCGAGTAGATTTTCACGAGATTCAAAACAAACCAAAGCTTTCCTTTACCACAGTTTATTTCTTCTCGTTTTTTACCATCTTTATTTCTCACTAGTTTCTACTATTTTATTAAATTTTATCTTTTTTCATTTCATCCTTCTTTAGTTATATTCTGTTTGCTTTTTACTTTCTTTTTAAGTGCTATTCCATTATATTTGTCATTATTTATATTATTTCATACTGATGTTATACTGAAATACCTTTATATCAGTTTATTAGTGAATGGTGCACTTTAACAACCAACATATTTACACAACCGAGTTGAAGTAACTTGGTGCAGCTATTCGCCAGCTTTTGTATTCAAAGTATGGTATTGTTTAGCAAGCTTTCAAACTATCAGGTTGAACCGAGATAGGTTCCGATTAACGCAAAGGCTTACAAAAGCAACGTTTCACAACACTTGAAGTTTGGTGCGGTAAAAACAACTTACAAGAAATACTGTGTGTTATTAACAGGAACGATAGACAGTGTGTGTTATTAACAGGAACGATAGACAGTGTGTGTTATTAACAGGAACGATAGACAGTGTGTGTTATTAACAGGAACGATAGACAGTGTGTGTTATTAATAGGAACGATAGACAGTGTGTGTTATTAACAGGAACGATAGACAGTGTGTGTTATTAACAGGAATGATAGACAGTGTGTGTTATTAACAGGAATGATAGACAGTGTGTGTTGTTAACAGGAGCGATAAACACTGTATGTTATTAACAGGAATGACAGACAGTGTGTGTTATTAACATGAATGATAGACAGTGTGTGCTATTAACAGGAATGGTAGTTTAACAATTTTCCACTTTCTGTTGCTCAGACTGTGTTAACTCAGACTAACACATTTTCAACAGATACGTTCTACTGCATCCTTACTTCACGTACTAAATTTCAAGGTAATCCATTATTAAATGCATGAGATATTAAATCTCATATTTCGATTGAATTTTTGTTTCCTTTTTTTCCCACACCAAAAGAACCAAAACTTTATTTAATAAAAAACGTGCTTAACCTTTGTTACATTAATACATTTTTACAACTAGCAATTAGGAATCTTATTTGATGTAAATATAAGGTACACATGCAAAGTTATTCAATAAAAAGCACTCAAATAAAACGAAAATTGTTGCGCACTTATACGCAAAAAGCCACGTGAGTTATATGTCTAACATTTTTTACAGCAGCTTCACCAAAGCGTAAAAGTGGACCATGCCTAGTTTGGTTTTTTATTCGAATTATAGACAGCCAATTTAGAGCAACAAAACTATAGAATAAAAGTACGTGCAGATACATCAGTGTCTGTTAGGCTAAGCAAACAGGTTTAGCAGTTTTGGTCTCAAGTTTCCAAAAGAATCATAGAAGTTGACGGTTATTATTCATTATTCATTGCCAACTTTTTGGCACAAATTTGCTAAATGTTATGAAATTTCCCTAATTAAAGAGCGTTTAGCGCCAGGTGTTACTGGCTTAAGAAATAAGCATAAATAATGATGCTTAACATGACCATATCAAGTGCATGCGGGTGATGACAAGAAACTGTTAATCTAAATTCCATGGCGTTACTATAACGGAAGTTGTTAATACTGTTTTAGAAAGGAAAACTATCACCTTGTATTTTAAAGAATCTGGTTCGTCCTATAAAGTATAGTTCTGACCCGAATAACAGGGTTGTGATCCTCAAGCTAATATTGGTCACCATTGAGTGCCACTTTTTTACTTGCTGTGCTCTGTGTATGGATATAGATAATCAGAAACACCTTAAGTGTGTAAGAAAGGTGTGGTCAAAAATAAATTGAGCGTGTGACGAAAAGGAATGAAATAATAATTGATAGTCAAAATGGTAGCTTTACTTATAACACAGATGATAACTTTGCAGTAAATATTCGTTAATTAATTAGCTAGGCCGTGTATTCTGTTTAACCCACCATCATTCCACACGTTGAACAAATATCACGACCTGGTTAACCAATGAATGATGTAAAACTGTTACCAATGTTATAAGTGTAACCACCAGTTTGACTGCTAATTTTTATTTGAATGCTTTAAGTTACCGCCCATTTATTTTTTTGACACCTAAGGTATTTTTTATTCGATCACTTATATTAAAAACTATCTATTATGTATCCAACTTAGATTCCGTCCCTCAATTTTATTCACAGGAGATATTTCTATTTGAAAAAACTTACTGTCTAATAAGATGTATTGTTTCTACTAATCAACCTGCATGCAGTAACGTATTTTGCTTCTACTAATAAAGATATCTCAAATAATGGTTTGATTCTATCAATAAAGATACTTAAGATAATGCTTGATTCTATTAATAAAGATACTTAAGATATCTTATTTCTATTGATAAAGGTATACCGAACGAGATGTTTTGTTTTCGTAACTGATGATTACGAACCGACAATTCCTGTCTTTATTTGCTGATCTTAATACATCCGATGACGTCACTTATTATTTTTGACTCAATAAGAGCTCATGTTTTTGCTGTTCAATATATAGCAAACGCGCGTGTTGTCCTCATGACAACACGTGTTGATACCGTTGTATGTTAGATCCATCAGTATTGTAGTGAGTCTTACTGGTGGTGAGTTCTGCGTTTTTCTATATTTGTAAAGTTATCCTAAAGATTTGTTTTATCTACATACTTTACAAGATGGGAAAAGTGCGTTTAGGTTTTGAGGTATTAATAAAAAAAAGAGAAAACGCCATCTTAATAAAAAAAAACAGCACGTATTGCTATTAGCTTAGAAATAATTTTAATACTTTATTCAAATCGGGATTACTTTAAGAAAATATATGCAAGTTTAATTCAACTGCTGTCACATTCTAGAATGTCATTATAACTTTTTTTAATATTAAATATGCGCATAACCGAGTTTGTTTAGCATTTGTTCTAAATGTTTTAATTAGAAACAATAATACACGAGTGAGATGACATAACTAACAGGCAGGAATTTTGTGAAAGTTTCCACAATAAACCGTGGTATTAACGAAAGCTGTCTTTGTCGTTTTCTTACTTTCTTCACATGATTAGTGGCATGTCTAGGGTGAATATGTATATTAAGGAAGTAACTATGCTTAATAGACAATAAGGAGCTGACTTGTAGGTACGTCACTTCTCGCAGCAAGGATGCTCGAGGGCTGTGAAAATTACAAAGTCAATTTCTATGTTAATATCGGATGCTTCGAGTATTATGTGTAAGAGGTATTTTTTATTTCATTTCAACCCGTGATACAAATAGAAATTGTATTATTCATAATGTCCTATTTGATGAGCAATAAAAGTGTTTGCGCTTTATGTTATTCTTACAATAAAAAGTTTGGTAAAAGTGCACAGTTTCCCGATAAAAGTTTTAATTAACTATCTGTATTAGGAGCTTACCAGCTTATTGTGTGATTACACTACGTAACAAAATTTTTACTTTTTCTTGTTCCTTGACAGAAAGTGTTATTTTCCAATTCCTTATGCCTAAAGTAAATGGAAAAGACCTATTTTTTTCAAAAACTTTACTTTTGTGACCTGGGAGCGTATAACTAAAACATGATGGAAGACTATATTTGGGGGTTGATACGTGAAAGTGATTTACATGACAGTCGTAGATCTCGAAAAACTACTCACTTATAAACATTTTTGTGTAACTTAAGTACAAATGCATGTAAATCTTCATTCATATGTTGTTTTGTTCAGACCTTATGTAAATGAAAATGTGCAAATTTGTCCATTGTTACAGAGTAAACAAGTTAATTTCTAAATTTCATTATCCACGTCACAAAAGTAAAGTTTGAAGGGAATAATGGCCATTTTCTGTACTTTTACAACATAAGCAATTAAAAAATAACACATAGTAATCAGGAACAACATTTGTGTTACATAGTGTTATGTGTTTTAATGTTATGGAAATAAATTACGCTTGAAATGAATTCAAAAGTTGAAACTAAAACAAAATGATGCTAGGAATATGAAACAACTAACTGTATGCTCCCCATGGAAAGAAAGCTACAGATATTTGGCTAAACATTTTTAATCTGAACTACACGTATTAGACATGTACTATAAAGGTAATTTCCATCTGTGTGTAAATTAATTAACCAACTGACAAAAAACCGCATTAATTTGGTCTAACATTAGGGTTAGGTATTATAAAACCAATATGATGTTTTTTAAGAAACGGTACTACCAATGTCAAAAAATTCCTAAAGCCTAAAAATAACGATTTCTGCTTACCAAGTGCCTTCAATGAAAATAAAATAAATTGGTATGAAGGATAAATATTCTACTAAACACTGAATTTCAGAAAACATGAATATTTTTTCCTGTCATCAACAAACACATGTGGCTCGACTTGCTGTGCTGTTTGTTTCTCAGTTAAAGAAAGTTTAATATATTTATGCATGAAATAACTGAAATGTGTCAGTTGATTTTCGCAAACACTAGGTATCGTCATCATTACCAAGACTGCGATTGGTTCAGTTCAAATAGGCTCTAAAATCTGATTGGTGTAGTGAGGCATGACGTAAATCATGATCTCTTTACACTCCAATCGCTTGCATCTTACTCACAAGAAATTCATGGGAGAAAATCATAAGCCTTTAAGTATGGTTGGAGAAGAATTTCCATATACTTTGTATGTTATTATGTAAGTTTCTCAGGTGGGTTGAGGCGTTCGACTCGTAATCTGAGAGTCGGGTGTTCGAATCCCCGTCGCACCAAACATACTCGCCATTTCAGCCGTAGGGGCGTTATAATGTGACGGTCAATCCCACTATTCGTTGGTAAAAGAGTAGCCCAAGATTTGGCGGTGGGTGATGATGACTAGCTGCCTTACACTGCAAAATTAGGGACGGTTAGTACAGATAGCCCTAGTGTGTGTTTGTGCGAAATTCTAAAAACAAACAAAAAAACTCAAAGGTAATAGGTGGTAATTCCGCTTTACTGGTTCTCCACGCAGAACAAAAAAATAAAAAAATCTATCTGCAAAACAATTAACAGAAAAAATATGAGTTAATTAAATTACAAGTTTTATCGAAAACGTTACACAATTGAAAAACTCTAATTCTCAAAGCTGTTAGTGTATGTAATAAATATAAAGGAAACAAAAAGTTGTTACAAAAAAGTTTGAAGAAAAGCAAAACTCCTGCTTTTAATCCGTAATATATGTTAGACAAACAGGTTAAATATTCGAACTGTCCTAAATGTATCCAAAGATTTAAAGTTCTGGTTTTAAGACCAATGTAAAATAAGTTTGTTTGTTTTTTTATTCATTTCGTGCAAAGCTACACGAGGGCTATCTGCGCTCGCCGTCCCTAATTTAGTAGTGTAAGACTAGAGGTAAGGCAACCAGTCATCACCACCTACAGTCAACTCTTGGGCTACTCTTTTACCAACGAATAGTGGGATTGACGGTGATATTATAACACCTCCACGGCTGAAAGGGCGATCATGTTTTGTGTGACGGGATTCGAACCCGCGATATTCGAGCGTCTATAACCCACCTGACCATGTCGGGCAGTAAAAGTACGGAAAGAAAGAAATTATTCATTATCACAGAAAATGTTTATGATGTTTATTTAGTTAAAATAAATTCTGGTGCAGTTGGTATATTGATTGCTTAATTACTTCTTGGTTCTTCAGCTGAAAGATGTTGTTAAAAAGGTATATATCTACATATGTCAGAAGGATTAAAGACAGACAAGCTTTGAATAAAGCCAAAGAACTATGGACTGATAAGTGTTGGGTAATTTCAAAGAACTAGATACTGATATATCCAGAATATGTGAAAGGAACAAAAGACACACAGGTTTTAAATATATCTGGAAAATTAACGATTGAGATATATCTGAATATATTCTAAAAACTGAAAGACGACATGCTCTGGAAATATTAGAATAATTGTATGTTGAAAAACTATGGAAGTTAAAGATTAATGAACTCCAGACATGTCCGAAGATTATATAAAACCTCTGGACATGTGAAAAGAACTTGAATGAAAGGTTCCGATACCACATTTTGTAATGTTTTGATATTTCATTATTCTTAACTTCTGGTATTAATTTCAACGTTGCAGTAAAAGTAGAATTTTCACGTGTTGTAAAAAGTTAGTACTGAAATCTTGGAGTAAAGGTAAACACATTTCACGGGTTGTTAAGAGTTAGTACTGAAGTCTTGGAGTGAAGGTAAAGATATTCCACGAGTTGTTAACAGTTAGTACTGAAGACTTGGAGTAACGATGAAGATTGCCATACATTTTAAGGGGGTAGTGGGCAAATTTAATAGTGAAGATAAAAACTTACTATGGGTTATTAAGAGCTATCACTGAAGTATTGCAGTAAAAACATTCTACAGGTTATTAAGAAATATCACTGGAGTATTGCAGTAGAAACATTCTACAGGTTATTAAGAGATATCACTGAAGTATTGCAGTAAAAACATTCTACAGGTTATTAAGAGCTATCACTGAAGTATTGCAGTAAAAACATTCTACAGGTTATTAAGAGCTATCACTGAAGTATTACAGTAAAAACATTCTACAGGTTATTAAGAAATATCATTGACGTATTGCAGTAGAAACATTCTACAGGTTATTAAGAGGTATCATTGACGTATTGCAGTAAAAACATTCTACAGGTTATTAAGAAATATCACTGGAGTATTGCAGTAGAAACATTCTACAGGTTATTTAGAGGTATCACTGAAGTATTGCAGTAGAAACATTCTACCGGTTCTTAAGAGGTATCACTGGCTAGTATTCGCAGTAGAAACATTCTACAGGTTATTAAGAGCGTATCATTGACGTATTTGCAGTAGAAACATTCTACAGGTTATTAAGAGGTACTATTGACTTCTTGCAGTAAAAACATTCCTACAGGTTATTAAGAAATATCCACTGAAGTATTGCCAGGTTAAAACCATTCTACAGGTTATTAAGAAATATCACTGGAGTATTGCAGTAGAAACATTCTACAGGTTATTAAGGAGGTATCCACTGAAGATTGCAGAGTCAGAAACATTCTACAGGTTATTAAGAGCTATCACTTGAAGTATTGCAGTTAAAAACATTTTCTACAGGTTATTAAGAACCTATCACTGCAGTATTGCAGTAGAAACATTCTTAACAGGTTATTAAGAGGTATCACTGAAGTATTGCAGTAGAAACATTCTACAGGTTATTAAGAGGTATCACTGAAGTATTGCAGTAGAAACATTCTACAGGTTATTAAGAGGTATCATTGACGTATTGCAGTAGAAACATTCTACAGGTTATTAAGAGCTATCACTGAAGTATTGCAGTAAAACATTCTACAGGTTATTAAGAATATCACTGCAGTATTGCAGTAGAAACATTCTACAGGTTATTAAGAGGTATCACTGAAGTATTGCAGTAGAAACATTCTACAGGTTATTAGAGGTATCACTGAAGTATTGCAGTAGAAACATTCTACAGGTTATTAAGAGTATCATTGACGTATTGCAGTAGAAACATTCTACAGGTTATTAAGAGCTATCACTGAAGTATTGCAGTAAACATTCTACAGGTTATTAAGAATATCACTGCAGTATTGCAGTAGAAACATTCTACAGGTTATTAAGAGTATCACTGAAGTATTGCAGTAGAAACATTCTACAGGTTATTAAGAGGTATCACTGAAGTATTGCAGTAGAAACATTCTACAGGTTATTAAGAGGTATCATTGACGTATTGCAGTAGAAACATTCTACAGGTTATTAAGAGATATCATTGACGTATTGCAGTAGAAACATTCTACAGGTTATTAAGAGGTATCATTGACGTATTGCAGTAAAAACATTCTACAGGTTATTAAGAAATATCACTGAAGTATTGCAGTAGAAACATTCTACAGGTTATTAAGCGCTATCACTGCAGTATTGCAGTAGAAACATTCTACAGGTTATTAAGAGGTATCACTGAAGTATTGCAGTAGAAACATTCTACAGGTTATTAAGAGGTATCACTGAAGTATTGCAGTAGAAACATTCTACAGGTTATTAAGAGGTATCATTGACGTATTGCAGTAGAAACATTCTACAGGTTATTAAGAGCTATCACTGAAGTATTGCAGTAAAAACATTCTACAGGTTATTAAGAAATATCACTGCAGTATTGCAGTAGAAACATTCTACAGGTTATTAAGAGGTATCACTGAAGTATTGCAGTAGAAACATTCTACAGGTTATTAAGAGGTATCACTGAAGTATTGCAGTAGAAACATTCTACAGGTTATTAAGAGGTATCATTGACGTATTGCAGTAGAAACATTCTACAGGTTATTAAGAGATATCATTGACGTATTGCAGTAGAAACATTCTACAGGTTATTAAGAGGTATCATTGACGTATTGCAGTAAAAACATTCTACAGGTTATTAAGAAATATCACTGAAGTATTGCAGTAGAAACATTCTACAGGTTATTAAGCGCTATCACTGAAGTATTGCAGTAAAAACATTCTACAGCTTATTAAGAGGTATCACTGAAGTATTGCAGTAGAAACATTCTACAGGTTATTAAGAGGTATCACTGAAGTATTGCAGTAGAAACATTCCACAGGTTATTAAGAAATATCACTGGAGTATTGCAGTAAAAACATTCTACAGGTTATTAAGAGATATCATTGACGTATTGCAGTAGAAACATTCTGCAGGTTATTAAGAGATATCATTGACGTATTGCAGTAGAAACATTCTACAGGTTATTAAGAGTTATTACAGCAAAACCTTCTGCGGGTTATTAAGAGTTATTACAAATTTTTTGATCGCCACATTTTTTATGTTATCAAATTTACAAACTGTATAAGAGAAAATAAAGATGCATAAGAAATTTTTACGCGTAAATAAGCCGGTAAAACAGATTTTTAAAAGCAAAAATATATTTTTTTAGGTATCTGTGATATAAAAAGAATCACAAATAATTTCGTATATTAAAAAAAAATTCTTACCTAGAACAAAACTCTGTAAAAGTCTATTTGCGCTTTGTTGGTCTTGGAGATTAAACATGGAGTAGTTGCATTATAGTTCTTTAGTTTACCGCAAGGATACCTCAGTGCATAAATTAAAAATAAATTATGAATAAGGTTAATAGCAGTAGAAGATTCTAGGGTTAACAGGTTTTGTGTTATTGAGTTCTATGCTTGATATGCGATTTCACATTGGATTTAACAGATACAAATTGTTTCTCTGTAAATATTTCCTTCTGTTTTCGTATGAATCTTTACTAGTCCTCAATTTGCACTATCTTAAGGTGGTTGTTTACTGTATAATTTAGCTGTTTTATTAAACTACAACGGTAAACCTCACACGTCTACAAAACTTGGTAATAAGCAGCCAACTATTTACTTTTCCTAGTTTGTTTTGTAATAAAATCAACTTGCTGGCACTTTATTCACATTACTTTAGGGGGGAAAAATAACTGAAATCGATTTGTAGTTAATTTTGGAAGCGAAGTTTCACAGCAAAATCAGCACTTTTGTGAGGTTTTCACTGAAGAATAAAAGTTGTTAGCTTATTTGATAACAAATAAAAACATTATAGAAAACAAGACTGTTCACGAAAACATATAACCAGTTAGATTTTCCATTATAAGTACTGACATGCGACAAAAGCGGCCTGGCATGGCCGAGCGGGTTAAGGCGTGCACTCGTAATCCGAGGGTCGCGGGTTCGCGCCCGCGTCGCGCTAAACATGCTCGCCCTCCCAGCCGTGGGGGTGTATAATGTGACGGTCAATCCCACTATTCGTTGGTAAAAGAGTAGCCCAAGAGTTGGCGGTGGGTGGTGATGACTAGCTGCCTTCCCTCTAGTCTTACACTGCAAAATTAGGGACGGCTAGCACAGATAGCCCTCGAGTAGCTTTGTGCGAATTTCCAAAAAACAAACAAACAAAAAGCGACAAAAGTTGACTTAAGCACATTACCAGCACAAAAAGCACCGAATCTATTAAAATGTTCACGTGATTACTAACAATGTAAATAGACATACATACACACACTATTTTTATACTAAATGTATCTGTGACTCATTTTATATATACACGTGTTTATATTACTAAATAAAAATATCTAGTTCATATACTGAACCTGTACCTGTTTATATTGAAAACATGGTTTCAGTTATAAACATAAATATATGATAATTTTGTATCGAATATCTATATTATTTGTACTAACTGTGTTACATACTTACTATTTTATTCTTAATACTTACATGGGTTTTATATGTATTATACCGAGTACACAGACTGAATCTGTGTTGAATGTTTATACAGTAGTTGTTCTTGTTGTTTTGAATTAAGCACAAAGCTACACAATGGGCTATCTGTGCTCTGCCCACCACGGGTATCGAAACTCGGATTTTAGCGTGTAAGTCCGCAGACATACCGCTGAGCCACTGGGGGGCGCTTATACAGTAAAGATATAAATTTTATACCGGACGCATAGGTGACTGTTATAAATAAAGAAACACATATTTCAAACACAGAAATATATGCGGTTCTTGAGATAGATATATACTTAAATGTTTTTATTAACAATGTAAAAAAATTAAACAAAACATATGTATATTATTTCAAAATTGAGAGTATACTCATTTGTATTTGGAAGCCCTGCAGTGAAACAGCGGTATATCTGCGGACTTACAATGCTGTAATCTGAGTTCGATACTGTGTTCTTGACTTCAAACAAATTTATTTTGAATATGTGTGTTTTTTTAAGTTGAATAGGTATATATATATGTGTGTGTGTGTGAGTGGATGTGATTTTGCTTTCAATGCACACCCGAATATTGTGTGTTTATTTTCTCACAGCACAGCTATCAGGCTATCTTCTGTGTCCACAGAGGGGAATCTAACCCCTGATTGTAGCATCGTAAATCTGAAGACTTACCAGAGTCCTATCAACATTATCAAACAATTTGTGTTAGATTTTAAATCACAATTTCAGAACCTAATATCGAACTTGAAATTCTGCTGGTAGAAAGTTAATCACTCACAAACAAAAGGCTGATGTCAATTATTTTAATTTTGAAAAATAAATCACTCGTCATAGAGAACATAATTCTATGTGTAACTTCTCTATAGCTTTCAGCTTAACGTAAGACAGTGTTAAATGAATAACCATACAAAGTAATGAAACGGTACTCTAAAAACCTGAAATTTAAAAGCGAATTTACTTTAACGACACAGGGTGCTCTGTTTATCATGGCTATTAAGTTACTCATACCTAACGATTTACATAAATCTTAGAAATATTTTATTACTAAAGGTTATGAGATTGCATAAATATTGCTTTCAAAGTTTGGCATGAACGTGACAGATAAAGTTAAAAATTCCTTAAGATGTATCACGAATATACTTACTGTTTCCCGCTATCAGGTTTTCCACGTGTAAGATCGAACAAATGTCTCTAGTTTTCAGACAGGGAATATGTTTATGGTTTGACTGAAGAACATAAATTCAATGTGGAGTATAAAAAGCTTCTAAACAATGTTCGATGTTAAACAACTTCCAAAATGAACAATAAATCAAACCATAAAAAACAACATTGAAACAGTATTATAAACGACAAAGATGGGTGAAAAGATGAGTTATTCTGATGATGATGTCTGGAGATAAGATGATATGTGAATATAAATGATAAACAATAAATATGTTTGAAAAAAACTTAAAGGAGAAGTTTGTGAAAGACAGTTTACTAAAAAAATATACCCAGAAAACGTGCAGAATCTATAAATGAGTTTAAATCTAAATAACAGCTAGAAATGTGTTTGAAGAAAATATAGCGTATGTGTTTTTCGTATAGCAAAGCCACATCGGGCTATCTGCTCAGCCCACCGAGGGGAATCAAACCCCTGATATGAGCGTTGTAAATCCGGAGACATACCGCTGAACTAGCGGGGGACGTAAATAGTAACTAGAAATGTGTTTAAATAAAAATAACAGCTACAAGTGTGTTTAAATGAAAATAAGAACTACAAATGTGTTTTAACAATAAGAACTACAAATGTGTTTCGATAAACTAAACACCAAGGGCAACTATGCTGAAATACAAAAACTAGAACTTCGTTGGTAATTAAAACAAGAAACCCAACTGTAACACAGGTGTTGAAATAAATACAAACATTTTATAGAACACAATAACTATTTGAAATGAGAATGTCCGCAGTCTAAAAATACCATAAAACATTTACTCAGTAGTTTAATGTCTGATGCTATAATCCGTGTGGCTCTATACAGTTTTGTACACTCTTACATGTTTCAGCGTCATATGGCTTATCCACACTTTACGCGAACGAATATTTTAGAAGTACGGCAGTCAGGTGTGAGTATTGGTTTGTTTTGAATTTTGCGCAAAGGTACACAGGGGCTATCTGCGTTAGCCGTTTATAATTTAGTAGTGTAAAACTAGAGGGAAGGCAGCTAGTCATCACCACCCACCGCCAACTCTTGGGCTACTCTTTTTACCAACGAATAGGGGGATTGACCGTCATATTATAACGCCCCCACGACTGCGAGGTCAAGCATGTTTGGTGCGACCGGGATTCAAACCCACGATTCCAGTGCCTTAACCACCTGGCCGACGCGGCTCCAAGTTGGAGTATCAACATTAGTGATAGGCGACAGGAGCGACATCACATTTTGAAGTTTTCGTTGCTTAATCACCACCTAATTGTTTTTTAGTTTTCTTTTTCTCGTGTCGCGATTCGAATAAAACTGACAATTCAAAGAAGGGCGGACTGTAACGACAATAAGTATATTTATCAGAAGTGAGATGTTTTGTAAGACTTTTATGTATACTTTACTTGAAAAACACGTGACCAAATTTACGTACGAATTTAAGCTCGTAGTTTGTTCGTGAATTTTGATGAGGCGGAATATCTATCGTGAATGGTTTTCGATGAATAACAGTTTCCACTTTATCTATATTTGTATTTACTAAAACGTCTATGTAACTTCAATAGAATTGTCAAGGTTATTTACAAAATCGGTTAAATTATTTTAAACGTTCTGCCATGCCTGAACCATGCCACTGTTAAGCCTAATCAGATTTTTGTTGTTTTTTTCCAATTTATTTAACGCTTCAGTTTCAAAACACTCCACGAATAAATCACAAATAATCGAGATGATGTTAACCCAATAGCTAGGCCTTCTTCCTGTTTATCAAGTTTACTCCAGTTGGGAAAAAAATGAATTTTTGACCCATTCTTCAACAAGGTAATCATATAAATATTTTTTTTAGTTTTTTCTCAAAACATACAATGGCTTTTTTCCACAGTGTGAATTATGAAATAACGTTATGGAGTGTATAAATATGTCACTATTCCCACAGGCTGTACAATAAACTATTAAACAAATATTTTATCGAAGTTTTAGACTGGGGCAAACTTACTTTAAAACATTTATTGTGTACGTACCATTAAGCCTTATTAACACCAGTGTTATGTAAAGTTCACAAGAATTAAGAACACGGCAAAAAATGTTTACATTAAGAATGGTGATAAAGGGAGAAATTATAATCGTATTCAAATAAAGAACAAAATAAGAAAGGTTATGTTTGTTTGTTTTGAATTTCGCGCAAAGCTACACGAGGACGATCTGAGCTAGCTGTCCCTAATTTAGCAGTGTAAGACAAGAGGGAAAGCAGCTAGTCATCACCACCCACCAGCCATATTAGTAAAACCGAAACACCGGGGTCCGCTCTCTATTCAAGTCATATCAGCCGGATTTAAAGTGAAGTGTCGCTTTTGTAGGCCATATTAGTAACCGAAACCACAAGATCACGCGTCCACTCTTACTTACAGTCCATACAGCCTGGATTTTAAAAGTTGAAGTGTCCTTTTGTAGCCATATTAGTAAAACCGAAACACCGTCCACTCTTACTTACAGTCCATACAGTCTGGATTTTAAAAGTTGAAGTGTCCTTTTTAAAAAGTCGTATCTGAGAGACACTTCGACCGTAAGATAGCAGTGTGGTCTTTTAATGAGCAATACTAAGAAACGGCGAACACAGCGTCCTCTTCCACGTAGCATCCGCCTCAAAGCTCTATTAGACTGAAAGAATGAGTGTCTTTATTGACGCCATGTCAGAGAAACCAATAAACCATTCTCTCGTATATACGGTCAACACTGCCAAGTTTGAAAAAGTGAAAGTGTCTTTTTTGAAGCCATAAAAGAGATTCAGTCCACTTCTACGTATAGTATACACAACCTATTCATTCTAAAATCGTTCTAACATAAAAGAGCTTAGATTTTTACTGTACGATAAACCTTGTATTGTAATGTAATGTAGTGAACTAGGTACGTTCGATTTATATCTTTTTAATTTTCTCTATTATTCTTAGTGAAGTGTTTGGCTTATCATATTGGTAATCGCCTTAACAATTAGAATATTAGTATTGGTACGTGTTCAATGTGTTAAAATGAAAGCTTTAATCTTTTACGCAGATGACACAGAAACATAATATGCTCACAGACAAAAGAAAGATCCTGACAGTATTTTCTTACCGCGAGAGAGCGCTTCCTGTTCATTTAACTTTGACTTCATGTATTATATTTAATTATTCACAGTTATATAGGTAACAATAACGCTAGAGTAATACACATATGGATGAATTTCCTTGTCTATTGAAAGTGTTTTATCAATCAATACTTCTACACATAGATCGTTTTCGAAGCTGCAACTCTCTTTTGAATTTTCTGACGTAACCAGTACGTATACTCATGTTAAATATCTGTTTTTTTACAGATTGGATTATTCTGGGACCCGTCTAGGTAAACCTAAGCATCTCGTTCCCAATTAATAACTGATATATCGTATAATGAAACACAGCCGCTGGACTTTCCTGAGTGATAATAACTCTGGTTCGTTTGGATTCTTGCAGGGGTTCCGAGGTAAGGGTGGCAGGTATGGACTCTGGTGTCAAGGCTAGGAGAGGGGAGCGAGTTTCCAGTCTGCGACTAGCAAACGGTCGTGTCAGCCACGGGGCACCTTCGGAGGAAGACATTCGCTCGCCGCGAAGCCTTTACAAGGAGGACTCGACTAAAATCAGTATGGAGAACACTAACACGTGCACGGGTTCCCTCGTGACTGCTGCCGATGATGAAACACTGGTCAATGATTGCCTTACCTCAGATACTAATTACAAAGACGACCGTCCTGTTCTCAGTGCCGTTCCTCGTGAGGGGGGCGGAGAAAAGGATGATGTCAGTCTTTATGGAACTCCCAAGGAAGAAGTAGGTCCAACGTTTACAGACGTAAAGTCTTCCTTTATGCGAGTCCAGCTACAGTCTTTATTCCAACCATCTGACAATAAGTTGGCTATGAAGCTATTTGGTAGCAAGAAAGCTCTAATGAACGAGAGAATACGTCAGAAGGCTGCAGGTCACTGGGTCATCCACCCTTGCTCTAAGTTTAGGTATGTTATTATGAACGCATCTTAAATGTGGTTCATTCTACTGCATATAAATTACAAACCTTTTAGTTATTGTTGAAACTTGAAAAACATGTCTTCATGTAATTAGGTCAACTAAAACAGCGCATGTTAACACTGATCTATTTTTACAAAGTAGGTGAAGTTACCATAAACTAGTGACATCCACATGTAACTAAAAACTTCCGTTTCATTATTCTCTAGACAAAATGAGCATACCTTAATTTTGGTAACATCTAGATTTAGAAAGACGACTAAAACCGATGTAATTTAGTGACAAGTGATAAACCAAATAATGCATTGAGAATCACATTTACTTCTAAGAAACGAAATAATTTGTTGGTCCTGATTACACACGTTACCAATCAGAGATGACCAAGCCTTTTCCTTCGCAGTTATGTTCAGGTCCATTAAAAATAGCCCCAAGTTCCTGCATCATAGAAGGTAGCTAACGATGGGCTGTAAGTCACACAGGGCACTAAATAATAAACAGGATGTGATATTATTTTAAAGACAATATTAAAAAAAAACTTCTACAATAATATCAATATCCTTCTCCTTGTTTGTAAGTTATAAACCTGATGATACTCACGAGACCTAAGATACAAATAATTGTTAACCAAATATATATTATGTACAGAAGTCACACACACAATTTTGTCTCACTTATTAATTACTTGGACATTGTAAAGTACTACAAACCATTCATGAGCTTTGGTTGACCCTAAAATTTAAAAAAAATATTTCACTCATGTGTAGAACCGACAGACAAACTGATGTCTTAAATAAGCACAGATGCATACTGTGTAGCCTTACGCTTAATAAAGAACAGGCAAAAGAAATGTGGAACTGAAAAAAACAACAGGTCATGATCTAGAACAGAAACAGACAATCGATATTTGTCATTACAGTAGGGTAGTTGCTCCGCGGTTGAATCAAGTGTTCACAGCCGCAAGTTAATACTGTATTGGTGCACAGAGAATTAGTGAAACACTTTAAGGCCACTTTATTTGCTCGTGCATTACAATCACAGCAAGGCACAAAAACGTTAACTGTAACTTTCTCAAGCTAACAACATTATTAACATTTCGGATTAATCTTGTTTAACTATTTAAATCATTTGAAGAGAACTTCAAATGCAATCATATTTTCATACAATAACGTCACGCATGCGGTAGTGGTGGAACTATGACATCATCGTATGGACCTCTACATCCTGTGATGAGTACCATTCATTTGAAATATAAAGCTGTGGTGAAGCAGTACACACCATCGGTGGACTCAGCAGATAGCCCGACGTGGCTTTGCTATGAGAAAAAACACGTGCACACACAAGTTAGGTGTAACGGAAACACATTTTGATGTAGTAGAGTTTTGGCTTAAATGAGCTGCCCCTGTCTGAATTTAGATGGCCCGGCATGGTTAGGGCGCTCGACTCGTGACCTGAGAGTCGCGATTTCGAATCCCTGTCACATCAAACATGCTCGCTCTTTCAGCCGTGAGAGCGTTATAACGTAAGGTCAATCCCATTATTCGTTGGTAAAAGAGTAGCCCAATATTTGATTGTTTGTGGTGACTCTCTGGTCTTATGCTACAAAATTATAGACGATTAGCGCAGATAGCACTCGCGTAGCTTCGCGCGAAATTATAAAAAAAACAAAAAACAATCACTTTAATTACTCGCCGTCGACTGTCAAAACATTGTTTTGTTTATTGTCTCACGATATTATTTTATAGACCATATACAATTCAAAGCTTATAGTACCAAACGATTTTACAAAATTACTGTCATTTACAGGAGAATTTCAGTAATTTACTCAAGTGGTATCTTGTTGAAGAAGGGGTTAATTTCGTATTATATTTAATGTAGTATAGATGGCAGTGTATTTCTTTTTGTTTCCATCAGTTTTCGTGTTATATAGACGAAGAATGTATTTTTAAGGGAAGTCTAATATTTTGATGACGAAAAATATCCGTTGACGATACATTATAATGTGAATAAGCTTACAAGTTGTAAAGAGTAAATGCATGTTACCTTACGTTTCGTTTATCCTACCCCCTTCTCCCAGTGGCTGAACGGTATGTCTGTGGTCACACAACGCTAAAAACCGAGTTTAGATACTTGTAGCGAACAGAACACAGAAAGCTCATTGTAGCTTTGGGCTTACAAACTTCTTTACCCTTCAAAGCCTACCGTACTACAACTGTATGAATCCAAACAGACAAACGTTCGTATGCGAGCACTAAACTGTGGTCACAAGACTACATTCGACGGGTTTCTTTGTTTGTTGTTTTGAATTTCGCGCAAAGATGCCCGAGGGCTATCCGCACTACCCGTCCCTAATTTAGCAGTGTAAAACTTGAGGGAAGGCAACTAGTCGTCACCACCCACTGCCAACTCTTGGGTTACTCTTCTGCCAATAAATAGTGGGATTGACCGTCACATTATAACGCCTCAACGGCTAAAAAGGCAAGCATGTTTGGTGCAACAAGAGGATTCGAATCCGCGACTCTCAGATTACGAGTCGCACACCTTAACTCACGTGGTCGTGACGGGCCGAACATAAAGTTTTGCTGACATTGAAAAAACAAATACCAGTTGACGATAGCACATAAAACTATGTTAGCTGAAGAACAATACGATTGAAAATTACAATAGCTTAAAGTAATACAAAATACAATAATATTTACGACTAAATATTGTTCATCTGGACCGAAGAAAAACCGTCAAGTATCTTTCAGCCATTGCATTTAATTTATATATTTTTTATATAAATAGTAATAAGGTTTTATTAACATCAAAATGTCATTCATACGTAAACAAAGAAATTATAAGTCACTTATTTACTATAAACCTTATCAAACTATATATTATAATATTGTCTCGAATCATTCCAATATAATTTGCACAGATACGCGACTCACTCATATCATGACTTACGCTAGAGAGTTGCGAGGCCAAGGTAAAAGTTAGCGCATGCGCTCCAAAACATGCAATCGATATCCAGTTTTACTTATACCACACGATCACGTACAAAGGCAGCCTTTCTGAAACTCGTTCATTGTAATAACTACGTATTTGAAACTGTAAATCATCAAAACATTATTAGTTAGTACATCAAAAACAAAACATATTCTTGGAACTGTTGCCATGATATAGCCCAGTCAAATATGAATGTGTTTTGCGATTTTCCAGTTTACTGTACGCGCGTGTTTAACTTTAAAACCTCGGCCGTTGTGCCAATATTCTTATTATTAGTACGAGAGTCTTAAAATTAATGTCTCTTCTTCCTTCAAGCTCGTTCTACCAGAAACAGTGTTTGTGTCTCGAAATAATAAAGTGGTCTGGAGAACTGGTTTTATCCAAAACTAAATCCAGATTTAAAATTTTCCATAAACTTTACACAGATAAACAACATAATTACTTTTGTGTTTATGTGAAATGTTGTGGAAATCCGACGAAGAGTTTTCTTTTAAACTGACTGGTTTTTTATTTCTCGTGTGGTAACTTATCTTCATGATGATTCGGTTCATGTTTTGGAAGAGTTGCTGTTTCTTGTGTCATCATCATTATGTTTCAGTCTGAAGGTCATCTTGTGGAAGTGCCAGGTTCACATACCACTCCCATTTCTTGTGTACCACACCCATCTAGTAAACGTTTAAACCACCGACGCCAAATTAGGCTGGCGTCTGGTGCAGGCACGAGATACTCACGTGTTTTACTTGTTTCATAACAGTTGTTACTTCTTTGCCCAAGATTTTCTTTGAAAGTTCATAAGTTTATTCTCCACACACATAAGTCTATGTACTCGTGCGTCACTGTAACTGGTGCTAATTACCTGTTTCTTTTCTGGTATTGTTTATTCTGTGAGAGGTGCGTGCTTACTGTCCACAGTTTAGTCACATGTACCTACTAATATGAAAGCTCTATAAGTAGTTTTGGTTGACTGGCAAGTCATGGCCAGAATTGTCTGGTTTTGACTGCCACTCACTACTGAAGTGTGTATTAACTTGTTGAGTGTGCCTACTACTAACATTAGCAAGAATGTTTTGTGTTAAATACATGCATATCACTATTGAAGTGTGGTGTTAACTTGTTGTGTGTGCCTTCTACTAACATTAGCAAGAATGTTTTGTGTTAAAAACATGCATATCACTATTGAAGTATGGTATTAACTAGTTGTGTGTGCCTAGTGCCAACATTAGCAAGGATGCTTTGTGTTAAATACATGCATATCACTATTGAAGTGTGGTATTGACTTGTTGTGTGTGCCTAGTGCTAACATTAGCAACGATGTTTTGTTGTTAAATACATGTATAATAAATATATATTCATATTTAGCTATATAGATATCACAAAACGTGTATTTCCAGCTGCCACATCGTGGGACGATGATTTCTGTTGATTAGGCCCCACATGGTCAGATGGTTGACCCACAATCTGAAAATCACATGTTCGAATCCCCTTCTACCAAACATGCTCGTCTTTTCAGCCATAGGGACGCTATAATGTCGGTGAATCCCTCTAGTCGTTGATAAAAGAGCAGTGTTAAGTATCAAGTGGGTAATAATGCTAGCTGAAGTAACTTGAAGTAACAATGGGAAACACAACATTTTGTGTTGGTTACACACTTCTGATACCCAATCTTTTTTTATGAAAAACTTCATATTCCAGTCCAGATTTTGCCAAAGATGGAAAATTTCATTATACAACAAGACTGCTTGTGCAAATAAGGCTGCTATTTGAATGTGTTCTGAAATGTTCAAAATTTCTATGTCTGGAGTAACTGAGAATATTTGCACCATATTCACGAACATTGATAAGTGTGCTGCACTAGAAGTCAGGTGATATGTTCAGCAGAATGATTATTGATGACAGTTGGATATACGTGATCTACACCTTCAACCGCACAGCAAACAATGCGAGCTTGACTGAAATTCTTGCGGCTCTAAATTGCAGAGATGTACAAGAATAGAAAGCAGAGTTGTATCAAAACTATAATAAACAGACACTAAATGTGAACAACTTTCTTTCAGAAACCCATGGTGAGAAGAGGTGTAGAAGAAGAGGATGTAATGATGTGTCAAAACTATACTAAACAGACACCAAATGTGGGAAACTTTCTTCCAGAAACCCATGGTCAGAAGAGGTGAGGATGTAATGGTGTGACAAAACTATACTAAACAGACACCAAATGTGGGAAACTTTCTTCCAGAAACCCATGGTCAGAAGAGGTGAGGATGTAATGGTGTGACAAAACTATACTAAACAGACACCAAATGTGGGAAACTTTCTTCCAAAAACCCATGGTCAGAAGAGGTGAGGATGTAATGGTGTGTCAAAACTATACTAAACAGACACTAAATGTGGGCAGCTTTCTTGTAGAAACCAGTGGTCAGAAGAGGTGTAGAAAAAGAGGATGTAATGGTATATCAAAACTGTATTAAGCAGACACTAAATGTTCCCAATGAGAATGAAAAGACAACTGATCTAAATCGCAATGGTGTGTATCGATGAACCTTCTTTGAATCTACTTTGGAAACAGTTAGATGCATTGTATTTCTCAGACATTTTCCTATTTGGTAATGGAGGGCAGCTTGCTGATTCAGATTATGTTAATTCTATAATATAGTCACAGATCGCTTGATTTTAAACACGTTTGGACTGTCATCTTAATTATGCCACCGAGCATCAATTAATTTCACAAATTAAACGTTATTCACCCGAATGAGAAGTTGATTGTTGGATACTTAGAAATATTAGAAAATCAACGACTTGAAAGGAATTTGCCCAGTGTGATAAAGATATGATAACACTTCACACGACTTCAAAATAACCCAAATGCATTGATTTCACATTATGGTCCAACTACTTAGTGTCTTACTCTGAGTTCTCATGAATGGATGTGATTTAGACTAATATTTACGTGATATCAATCTTTCTGAAGTGGCTCTTTTGTAGACAAATGTACCGGGTGTATCTGATACCATATCATCTTCTAGACTTATCGATAACAAATTTAAAAAAGTCTTAAAATTTCTTACATTAAGTGGTGTTTCTATTGGTACAGTCACCATCTACTTTTGGAGACGAGTATACCAAGGATGCTGATTACAACATTATCATCTACATTTTTGGATAGATGAGGATCATGTAATTCGAGAAAGCGCAGATGAAGGAATTGTCACATTTATTTATAATTATATTACTGGCCAAATTCCAGATAAATGTTTATGTTCTGAGAGGGTCAAATTGTATCTTCAGAGTATTGTTAAATCAGTAGTCTTAAGAATAGCACTGACTGTCAGCTCACTCCTATATGACCATCCACAAAAAGATATTGTTAAATGACTATGGATCTACAATTTCAAAAAACATCAGTTAACGATTCTGATTGAGGAAATTATAACATACATAAGTAAGGGTTAAACAAACAGTGCATTTACTGAGCTAACCTCTACGAGATCACGAGCTATTCATTCAAAGAATGTTAAACTAAGAAAACATTATAATCAAGAATATGGTGCCCAGGATGCTAGTGACACGTAGTTTGGCTTACCACTTATCCAGGTACTGTATTGAGATGGGTTGGCATAAACATGGTTTATAGTTTTACAGTTAACAAACACCATGTTATACCCAGGTATCCTTCTTGGATTGATATTTAGTATCCTCACAGACCACCTGAGCTTGAGGATAATAAACTATATGATTTTTTATAGTTTGGTAAGACATTGTGAACAAGCAGTTTAGTGATAATGCTACATTGTTTCTTATATTTGATCGTTTCTTCGTAAAAAGAATTTCAACATATATAATTAACCATCTTATATAATAATAATCTGAGAAAGACTATTCTATTTTGTTGTTGTTTAATGTTTGGAAAGAATGGGAGACTGCTCCAATTACAGCTGTGCTTAATACCTGTCAAGTTAACCTGATGGATGGTTTTGAAATACAATGACAAATTGTCTTCTTTTCAGAAAGCTGACACTAACGTACGTGAACTAATTAAAAAACGTTAAACAGAGATTCAAGCTGAAGAACTGAAAAGCAATGTTCTTCCTGTTGTGGTCCGTTGTACTATGTGGATACCGAGACACACGATGGTAAAGAAGAATTTGAAGATGTAATTTACTATTATGATCAAGTAGACGTGAATAAGATAGTTGGACAGTTGAATAAGGACAAACAGAGTCAATCAAATGCTGATCTAGGTTACAATACCGAACATCTTTTAAATTGGACCTGGAAGGTATTGCTACAATAAGTATTAATAGTTTAATCATTCATCGACTGGTGATGCTGTCAGTGGAACATGGAAAGACACTACACTGTTGGTCCTTATCTGATGAAGCTCTGAAAATTTTGCGTAAAAGGTTTGCATAATGTTACATTGTTCACGATTAATGATATATTAATGATAAGTTATAGGAGTTTAATGTACATATGTATATATGATGGCCTCATTGAGATTTTTCAAACTGAGAAAGCTGAAGACGAATGGTTTGGCCAACAAAACGTTTTACTTTCAGGATATATCTTACAACAGTATTTGAAAGTCTACTGTATACTCATCTCTTACTGGAGGCTACTCAAAAGCACACCAAATGTGTGGGCAGAGTATACATGTGGAAAAATTTGTTTTCCTACAATAATTTGCCCATAACTATGTGATAGAAAGAAACACAAGACTTTGTTTATGTTACTTAAAATTAATTATGATTATGTTACTACTGGCGATCTCAGGTTGTTCGTGTTTCAAATATGACAACGTTTCTGAAAGAATGAAAGACCTGATAAAAATAATACATGACACGTTACCTATCAGACACACGTTTGATGGGTAAAACAAAGAAGTGTCTAAATATCTTGAAAACAAAAAGAACTTCGTTTGTTGACTATAGATACTGTTGGCTCTCGTGGGTATCTTCATCTAAACTTTATCAAACTACAGCAAAAAAAAATACTCTTACAACTGGCTTCGAAAAAAATAAAGTAATAAACAATGGCTCGAAGATTATGCTCAGAAGAATCAGTGACTTGACAATTACACTCGTAAATGTAACAACAGGGATTGTGCTAAGTATAGCATAGATCAAACCAGTGTCACTCGTAAATGTAGCAACAGGGATTGTGCTAAGTATAGCATAGATAAAACCAGTGTTACTCGTAAATGTAACAACAGCGATTGTGCTAAGTATAGCATAGATCAAATCAGTGTCACTCGTAAATGTAGCAACAGGAATTGTGCTAAGTATTGCATAGATCAAACCGGTGTCACTCGTAAATGTAACAACAGTGCTTGTGCTAAGTATAGCATAGATTAAACCAGTGTCACTCGTAAATGTAACTACAGTGATTGTGCTAACTATATCATAGATTAAACCAGTGTCACTCGTAAATGTAACAAAAGGGATTGTGCTAAGTATAGCATAGATTAAACCAGTGTCACTCGTAAATGTAACAACAGGGATTGTGCTAACTATAGCATAGATTAAACCAATGTCACTCGTAAATGTAACAACAGGGATTGTGCTAAGTATAGCATAGATTAAACCAGTGTCTCTCGTAAATGTAACAACAGGGATTGTGCTAAGTATAGCATAGATTAAACCGGTGACACTCGTAAATGTAACAACAGTGACTGTGCTAACTATAGCATAGATTAAACCAGTGTTACTCGTAAATGTAACAAAAGGGATTGTGCTAAGTATAGCATAGATTAAACCAGTGACTCGTAAATATAACAACAGGGATTGTGCTAACTATAGCATAGATTAAACCGGTGTCACTCGTAAATGTAACAACAGTGATTGTGCTACGTATAGCATAGATTAAACCGGTGTCACTCGTAAATGTAACAACAGTGATTGTGCTAAGTATAGCACAGATTACACCAGTGTCACTCGTAAATGTAACAACAGAGATTGCGCTAACTATAGCATAGATTAAACCAGTGTCACTCGTAAATGTAACAACAGTGATTGTGCTAAGTATAGCATAGATTAAACCAGTGTCACTGGAAGCAAAAATATAAAATTTAATGACGACCATGAATGTAATCTTCAATTGTGGATAAAGCCTTTGTTATCTGATGTCAATGCATATGCTATACAAGTTACAAGGATTAATTCTGCAAAATACTATTACAAATATTGGTAACATATTCTTCACCTGTGGCCAAAGCTATATAGCACGGTTACAGTTGTTTCAAACACTGGCAACACAGTTTTACCGGTAGTGTTAGATTGTCTTGCTATAGTAATGTTATACTACAACATATTCTATGTAGAAAGTCTGTGCATATAAACACTTATTAAAAACTCATATGAATCTATTAAACAATCGACCATGAGCTGTGAAAGTGATGGCCACACATCTTTACATAACACTAGTACTTATCATTTGACCACATTTGTGTGTGTTATTATAAACAACCAGCCTCCCCGCTAGTATAGCGTTATGTCTCCGGATTTACAACACTAAAATTAGGGGGTCGATTCCCCTCGGTGGGATGAGAAATTGTCCTCCTGGTTGGGGATTGTGCAGTAGGCTAACAGCAAAACTGTTACTCAACCTACTCACTTAAAACAAGCCAGCCTGTTACTCAACCTACTCACTTAAAAGAAGCCAGCCTGTTACTCAACCTACTCACTTAAAACAAGCCAGCCTGTTACTCAACCTACTCACTTCAAAACAAGCCAGCCTGTTACTCAACCTACTCACTTAAAACAAGCCAACCTGTTACTCAACCTACTTACTTCAAAACAAGCCAACCTGTTACTCAACCTACTCACTTAAAACAAGCCAGCCTGTTACTGAACCTACTCACTTCAAAACAAGCCAGCCTGTTACTCAACCTACTCACTTCTAAATAAGCCAGCCTGTTACTCAACCTACTCACTTAAAACAAGCCAGCCTGTTACTCAACCTATTCACTTAAAACAAGCCAGCCTGTTACTCAACCTACTCACTTCAAAACAAGCCAGCCTGTTACTCAACCTACTCACTTAAAACAAGCCAGCCTGTTACTCAACCTACTCACTTAAAACAAGCCAGCCTGTTACTCAACCTACTCACTTCAAAACAAGCCAGCCTGTTACTCAACCTACTCACTTAAAAGAAGCCAGCCTGTTACTCAACCTACTCACTTCAAAACAAGCCAGCCTGTTACTCAACCTACTCACTTCAAAACAAGCCAGCCTGTTACTCAACCTACTCACTTAAAACAAGCCAACCTGTTACTCAACCTACTTACTTCAAAACAAGCCAACCTGTTACTCAACCTACTCACTTAAAACAAGCCAGCCTGTTACTGAACCTACTCACTTCAAAACAAGCCAGCCTGTTACTCAACCTACTCACTTCAAAACAAGCCAGTCTGTTACTCAACCTACTCACTTGAAACAAGCCAGCCTGTTACTCAACCTACTCACTTAAAACAAGCCAGCCTGTTACTCAACTTACTCACTTCAAAACAAGCCAGCCTGTTACTCAACCTACTCACTTAAAACAAGCCAGCCTGTTACTCAACCTACTCACTTAAAACAAGCCAGCCTGTTACTCAACCTACTCACTTAAAACAAGCCAGCCTGTTACTCAACCTACTCACTTCAAAACAAGCCAGCCTGTTACTCAACCTACTCACTTCAAAACAAGTCAACCTGTTACTCAACCTACTCACTTAAAACAAGCCAGCCTGTTACTCAACCTACTCACTTCAAAACAAGCCAGCCTGTTACTCAACCTACTCACTTCAAAACAAGCCAGCCTGTTACTCAACCTACTCACTTAAAACAAGCCAGCTTGTTACTCAACCTACTCACTTCAAAACAAGCCAGCCTGTTACTCAACCTACTCACTTCAAAACAAGCCAGCCTGTTACTCAACCTACTCACTTCAAAACAAGCCAGCCTGTTACTCAACCTACTCACTTCAAAACAAGCCAGCCTGTTACTCAACCTACTCACTTATAACAAGCCAGCCTGTTACTCAACCTACTCACTTAAAACAAGCCAGCCTGTTACTCAACCTACTCACTTCAAAACAAGCCAGCCTGTTACTCAACCTACTCACTTCAAAACAAGCCAGCCTGTTACTCAACCTACTCACTTAAAACAAGCCAGCCTGTTACTCAACCTACTCACTTCAAAACAAGCCAGCCTGTTACTCAACCTACTCACTTCTAAATAAGCCAGCCTGTTACTCAACCTACTCACTTCAAAACAAGCCAGCCTGTTACTCAACCTACTCACTTAAAACAAGCCAGCCTGTTACTCAACCTACTTACTTCAAAACAAGCCAACCTGTTACTCAACCTACTCACTTAAAACAAGCCAGCCTGTTACTGAACCTACTCACTTCAAAACAAGCCAGCCTGTTACTCAACCTACTCACTTCTAAATAAGCCAGCCTGTTACTCAACCTACTCACTTCAAAACAAGCCAGCCTGTTACTCAACCTACTCACTTAAAACAAGCCAGCCTGTTACTCAACCTACTCACTTCAAAACAAGCCAGCCTGTTACTCAACCTACTCACTTCAAAACAAGCCAGCCTGTTACTCAACCTACTCACTTAAAACAAGCCAGCCTGTTACTCAACCTACTCACTTATAACAAGCCAGCCTGTTACTCAAACCGCAAAGTTTACGGCTTTATGTTCCTTACAAAATTTAGTGGCACAATTATTATTACAGGCAACAAATTTAACTCATACTTGTGTTTCGTCATGATAACAATCCAAGTATGGAGTTATAAAATATGTACCCAGTAATATAGTTTATTGGACAATCGATATTATCCGCATTCTGATATCAATTATTTTAATCACTCTTTCTTGGCTGCGTTATTTTTACAGCCAAGTTTTAAACAGCGTTACTTGAAAGCAGTATAGCACACTGTACTGATATGTGTTAAGTGTTAGTAAAATGAAAGCGTATTGCATAGTGCCCTCCGCTAGTACAGCGGTATGTCTCCGGAGTTACAACGCTAAAATCAGGGGTTCTATTCCCCTCGGTAGGCTGAGCAGATAGCCCTTTGTGGCTTTGTTATAAGAAAAACACACGTATTGCATAGCAGTATCACAGAACTCTTTGCTTAAGAGAAGCGGAACATATACACAGAAAATCAATACAAGTTCACTTCGGTTAATGAGACCTCTGAAGCGTAATGTTTCCCAATGACGACCTTTGACAAAAACAGTTCCTCAAGCTCTTTAAAAAACTATTAATTATGACGACGAACTCGAAACTGAGTTAAAATAGGACGTGGAAAACGTGGGTATCGTTTTTTTCAAATGATCTTTTCTTCCGAGATGATTTAGTAAAAACAAATGTTATAATTATTTTTTAGGGCCGGCATGGTCAGGTGCGTTGAAGCGTTCAACTTGTCATCTTACGGTTGCGGGTTCGAATTCCCGTCGCACCAAACATGCTCGCCATTTCAGGCGTGGGACTGTTATAATGTGCGGTCAATCCCACTATTCGTTGGAAGAGTAGCCCAAGGGTGAGTGGTGATAACTAGCTGCCTTTCCTCTAGTCTTACACAACTAAATTAGGGACGGCTAGTGCAGATAGCCCTCGAGTAGCTTTGCGCAAAGTTAAAAAAAAAACAAATTATTTTTTTCCATTAAGATTATACTGGTGAAGATGATGACTGCTTGGCATTCTTAATATGGGACAACTGATTACATTCTGATATCCTTTAAAGACTTCTTTATTTTCAAGAGGCGAACAACAAATGACAAGTTAGTAATCTTACTTCTAATACTACCTTTTAGTCCTAGTACGTTGTGCTTAAATACTCCTGTTTCTTACCTTGTTAAAATACATTTTAACTTCATAACAAAGACAGCGGACGAACCGGGAACTTTGGTATTTATTTCATCATGTAATTTATCTATAATATGTATGCAGAAGAAAACAACAACATTAAGTTTGTGAAATAAAAGACTGCCAAACACTTATTGTTAACGTTTCTTGTTTTTCTGAATGATAATAAAAGAACAAACCAAGAAATATTCTCCCAGTGGCACAACGGCATGTCTATGGACTTCAACACCAGAGAATTAGTTTATTTATTTGTTGTGGGCAGAGCACATACAGTCATGTGAAAAAGTTAGGACACCCTATAAAAACCTCTGTATATTTGTAACATTTTTATGTACATAGATATTTAATCTCAATTTTAACAATACTGTGAGATTATAGGAATATAACTAAACAATTAAAACTGAAGAAAAGACTTCTCAAGATCTTCTGTAAATGTAATTCTACAAAAATGTATATTATAGCTGAGGAAAAAGATAGAACACCCTCACATTTATTCCCACTTAAAATGACTCAACTCACACACAGGTGTATCACACCAGGTGCACATGATTAGAAAATCGTTACTCAGCATTTTGAATGAGGCTTGTCCTATATAAACCTAAGATATTTAGTTTGGTGTGCTTCTGATTGTTGAAGTGAGGGTGAGCCCCATGGTGAGATCAAAAGAGCTGTCTGAGGTCTTCAGAAAGAAAATTGTAGCAGCTTATGAGTCTGGTAAGGGATTTAAAAAGATCCCAAAGGATTTTGAAATCAGCCATTCCACTGTCCGGAAAATAGTCAACAAGTAGAGGGCTTTCAAAAAAACTGCCAGCATGCCCAGGTCTGGTCGTTCAAGTAAGTTCACCTCGAAAGCAGACCAAAAGATGCTAAAAGAGATCTCCAAACACCCTAACATGTCATCACGGGACCTACAGCAGGCACTGGCTACTATTAATGTCAAAGTGCATGCCTCTACAATCAGAAATAGACTGCACAAGTGTAACTTGATGGGAGGTGTCAAGGAAGAAGCCTTTGCTCTCTAAAAAGAACATCAAGGCCAGACTGAAGTTTGCCAGAGAGAATGTAAACAAAGACCAGGACTTATGAAACAATGTTCTTTGGACAGATGAGTCCAAATTTGCATTATTTTGACACCAGAACAGAGGACATGTTTGGCGTAAACCAAAAACAGCATTCCAAGAAAAGAACCTCATACCAACTGTGAAACATGGAGGTGGAAGTGTCATGGTTTGGGGCTGCTATGCTGCAGCAGGACCTGGACAGCTCACAATCATAGAATCCACCATGAATTCTACTGTGTATCAAAGGGTGCTTGAGGATCATGTGAGTCCTTCTGTCAGAAAACTAAAGCTGAAGCGGAATTGGACTCTGCAACACGACAATGACCCAAAATATACCAGTAAATCCACCAAGGATTGACTGAAAACTAAGAAATAGAGAGTCCTGGAATGCTGAGTCAAAGCCCAGATGTTAATCCATTTGAGATGCTGTGGAGTGACTTGAAACGGGCTGTACATGCAAAAAAACCCTCAAACATCTCACAGCTGACAGAATTCTGCATTGAGGAGTGAGCAAACTTCCTTCAGACCGATGTCAAAGACTGGTAGATGGCTACAAGAAGCATCTCACTGCAGTTACTTCAGCCAAAGGGAGTAACACTAGCTATTAGGAGATATGGTGTCCTAACTTTTTCTTCAGTTAGAATATACATTTTTTGTAGAATTACATTCATTTACAGAAGATCTTAAAAAGTCTTTTCTGCAGTTTTAATTGTTTATTTATATTCCTATAATCTCTCAGTATTGTTAAAATTGAGATTAAATACCTATATATCCAAAACTGTTACAAAAATAAACAGGCTTTCATAGGGTGTCCTAACCTTTTCCCATGACTGTATAGCCCATTGTGTAGTTTCCTACTTAACTTCAAACAAAGACCAGTTAATATTATTTTTATAACTTATTGTGAGTACCATAATCTTTCTATATAATGCCCGTGTGGTAGTTCACTGGTATATCTGCCGATTTACAACGCTAGAAACCTGCTTTCGATACCCTTGATAAGCAGCGCACAAGACAGCGTATTGCGCAGCTCTGTGCGCAACTGCTACAAACATTACGTTATAATTTCTCATTTATTATAACTCTATTAAATACTTTTGACTCTACATTTGATAGTGGATTCTCTACAGTATTGTGCAATATTCAGGTTTTTCTCTGCCTCTTCACGTTTTGTACATGATAATTCATCCTGTTAGATGAGATGCTTTTCATATATCTTAACGACATTTCATATACATGGCCTAGTGACTAACATATCGGATTGTGAATGCATGGGCCTGGAATTCAAGACAGGATACTGGTGTGAAAAACATGATACTATATAATTGTATGTCTTTCTTTTGTCTTTGAAACAAACTAACTGCGCTAGTTGTCCATGTAAAACCTGGCGAAATGCAGCTCGTCGTCACCGCCTACCGTTAACTCTTGGGCTACTCTTTTACCAACGTATAGTGGGATAGATGGTAACATTATAACCCCTCCTCCACAGCTGAAAAGGCGGGCACGTTTGATGGGACGTGCATCAAACCCTTGACACTCAAATTTCGAGCAAAACGCCCTAATCATCTACCAGGCTGACCCTTTACGTGTATCCTTTACGAATTATGTTTTTCTGTTACTAACAGTTGTTGTTGTTTGTTGTTTTGAATTAAGCACAAAGCTACACAATGGGCTATCTGTGCTCTGCCCACCACGGGTATCGAAACCCGGATTTTAGTGTGTAAGTCCGCAGACATACCGCTGAGCCGCTGATGGGCCTTTTGCTAACAGCGTTAAATGTATTTCACTATCAAATGATTTTTGAAAGTATTACATATAGAGATATATAATCCTCAAATCTCTGTTATAACTAATTAATCTAGCATTTCGATATCTCCTTTTGGGCAGAGTACAGATAATTCATTCTATAGCTTTGCGTGCGTGTGTGTATGTGTATGTCTTATAGCAAAGCCACATCGGGCTATCTGCTGAGCCCACCGAGGGGAATCGAAATCCATAGACTTACCACTGTACTAGCGGGGAGCGTGTAGATCTGTATTTAAGAACAAATACACCTAAAAAAATGAATTAAAGTAGCGTTCTTTATTGATCTATTTTATAAATATAAATACTTTTTTCTATTCTCATAACTGAATTGTTAATGAGAATCTAAACCATTTCTTTAACAAATTTGCAATAGATATAAGTATTTCAGTCCAACGAGCTACAAGAACTACAAAAAAACTTTAAAAAAAAGTGAAGATTAGGTAAACGTTTGATAAACTCGTTTGTGCTATGAAAAATAAGCAGAGTATAGCTAATATTGTCAGCTTATGCATTAAGCAGTATGTTTTTAAAAGTTTAGATTAATAGATTGTGGGCGGATACGACACGAAAGTTCCCTGCAGTTCATGCCCCTGTAAATTCAGTAGCTTTGAAATATAACACAGTCAAGCAGAGAAAATCACACTAAATGTCGAAAGGTTCAATTGTTATTCATTCTCGTACTGTACAAAACGACCATAACGACTTAATGTCGTACGGGATGTCACTGACATAATTGGCACAGTGCCAAGTTCTTAAATGAACTTACGTTCTATTGTAATTAATCAAGATCCTTGGTGTACAATTTTTTTTTATTACATTTTGGACATTTTCCGATATTAGACCAACCCTTTACTTATTATGGCGAATTCTTAAATTTTCGTTTACTAAGTCATATTTTAAAACGAGTAATAATTCTAGTGTTGCAGCTCTGTTTTTCCAATAAAAGACAAGTAAAATAACATAAAATTAAAAGAAACGTTTAGAATATGCAACTAACACATAAATTATAAGTACATCAACATACAACTGATAGACGTCCCCAGATAGACGTCCCCAGAAAGTATGAGGCTCATAAATGTAAACACAATAATTGTGAAGTACCTTTAAAAATTGCCAGAATTATCAATAAACTTAAGTTAGATGATTCAATGCACGCTTTTATTCGAAGTGGTTTGTTCTGAATTTCGCGAAAAGCTACATGAGGGCTATCTGCGCTAGCCGTCTCTAATTTAGCAGTGTAAGATTAGAGGGAAGACAGCTAGTCATTACCACCCACCGCTACTCTTTTACCAACGAATAGTGGGATTGACCGTCACGTTATAACGCCCCCACGGCTGAAAGGGCGAGCATGTTTTGGTGTTATAGGGATTCGAACCCGAGATCCTCGGATTAAGAGTGCCTTAACCATCTGGCCGTGCCGAGCGCTTTCATTCGAAATAGCAACCATCTCTGCTAACTTTGTTGAATGCATGCTATTTATCTCTGGTGTAAATGTGAAATAAACAAACACGTGATCAGACGAAGTTGTGATCCACGCTCATGAATTGATAGCACGCGTTAAAAGAATTATATGCATGAGAGAAAAGTGTTATGATTATTATTCTCGATATATATTTAATTTATTAGAGTTTAACAATAACCAGCACAAACACTCTTTTTGCACACTAGTTTTTATACCTATAGTCAATCTCTTCGGTTTTATTTAAGTTACAAGGGAATGAATAGTACTATACGTTCTTTTTCACTTTGTTGGAAATACTTATTTGTCAATAATTTCGATCTTGAAGTTTCTGAAAATAGGACGAAGGCCTGCCTACATCTGTATCTATGTACTGAAATAATTACGATTTGTTTTGTTGTTGTCTAAAAATCTGTGTAGCTGTGCATGTGAATTGATCGCGTAGCATTGAGCTAAACGCTCGAGACTCGAGCACCACACAAAGTACAAGAAAAACAACGCAGACGTTTATCATACATTCTATATTACGTTTTAGAGTTGTATTATCAGTAGCGAGAACTGGAATTGTATATAAAAGTAGCGTAAATATGAGAAAGTATAGATAATATCAAAGAGACGAATGATTAGAAAAACACTCCAACTACTGTCCATTAATATTGTATAGAAAATATTAAATTATGAAAAGGTGAGTTATTTTATGTGGATATTGCATAAAATGGTGAAACTCGTAAGGCTTTCGTACAATACTACTCAGGCATCTGGTTTTCAGAAACTACATAAAATATTGATTATCGCCATATAATGGCCCATTTAGTTTGAGAAAAAAACACGAAAGGAGAAGTGGTAATGTTCGTGTACTGGTTTATTTGCTGATGTCATACCTATGCTATTGTTTTGATATTTCGATAATATGTCGTAATCTCGTTGTAATTACTTCTGCATAAGTCGAAGGGGTTATTAAACCGTCATTTATTTGCAACTGACCACAGATATTATGAGTACATATGCGATTTATTTCCTATTCATTATGAAAGATGGTCAGATTAGATTTTTTTTCCCTCTTGTGAGGTAGGTTCTCAAAAAGTATTTTAATAAAATATCTCCTCTGTACAAATAATAAATTAGATAATTGTGTTAGAACTAGTAATTTCTAGAGGTTATATACACTTTAATTATAATTTTTAGTCGATAAAAAACTTCTACACCATTCAGAAATCGAGTGGATCATATTTTAATGAAATTTGAAAAAAGTGGAACTGAGTAACAAAGAGGAACGAACATTTGTATACATTAATATGTCTAATTTAAACACCAACTTCATTTGTATACATTAATATGTCTAATTTAAACACCAACTTCATTTGTATACATTAATATGTCTAATTTAAACACCAACTTCATTTGTATACATTAATATGTCTAATTTAAACACCAACTTCATTTGTATACATTAATATGTCTAATTTAAACTCCAACTTCATTTGTATACATTAATATGTCTAATTTAAACACCAACTTCATTTGTATACATTAATATGTCTAATTTAAACTCCAACTTCATTTGTATACATTAATATGTCTAATTTAAACACCAACTTCATTTGTATATATTAATATGTCTAATTTAAACACCAACTTCATTTGTATACATTAATATGTCTAATTTAAAAACCAACTTCATTTGTATACATTAATATGTCTAATTTAAACACCAACTTCATTTGTATATATTAATATGTCTAATTTAAAAACCAACTTCATTTGTATATATTAATATGTCTAATTTAAACACCAACTTCATTTGTATATATTAATATGTCTAATTTAAACACCAACTTCATTTGTATACATTAATATGTCTAATTTAAACTCCAACTTCATTTCTATACATTAATATGTCTAATTTAAACTCCAACTTCATTTGTATACATTAATATGTCTAATTTAAACACCAACTTCATTTGTATACATTAATATGTCTAATTTAAACACCAACTTCATTTGTATATATTAATATGTCTAATTTAAACACCAACTTCATTTGTATATATTAATGTCTAATTTAAACACCAACTTCATTTGTATACATTAATATGTCTAATTTAAAAACCAACTTCATTTGTATATATTATGTCTAATTTAAACACCAACTTCATTTGTATATATTAATATGTCTAATTTAAACACCAACTTCATTTGTATACATTAATATGTCTAATTTAAACTCCAACTTCATTTCTATACATTAATATGTCTAATTTAAACTCCAACTTCATTTCTATACATTAATATGTCTAATTTAAACTCCAACTTCATTTGTATACATTAATATGTCTAATTTAAACACCAACTTCATTTGTATACATTAATATGTCTAATTTAAACACCAACTTCATTTGTATATATTAATATGTCTAATTTAAACACCAACTTCATTTGTATATATTAATGTCTAATTTAAACACCAACTTCATTTGTATATATTAATATGTCTAATTTGAACACCAACTTCATTTGTATATATTAATGTCTAATTTAAACACCAACTTCATTTGTATATATTTATATGTCTAATTTAAACACCAACTTCATTTGTATATATTAATGTCTAATTTAAACACCAACTTTATTTGTATATATTAATATGTCTAATTTAAACACCAACTTCATTTGTATACATTAATATGTCTAATTTAAACACCAACTTCATTTGTATATATTAATATGTCTAATTTAAACACCAACTTCATTTGTATATATTAATGTCTAATTTAAACACCAACTTCATTTGTATATATTAATATGTCTAATTTAAACACCAACTTCATTTGTATATATTAATATGTCTAATTTAAACACCAACTTCATTTGTATACATTAATATGTCTAATTTAAAAACCAACTTCATTTGTATACATTAATATGTCTAATTTAAACACCAACTTCATTTGTATACATTAATATGTCTAATTTAAACACCAACTTCATTTGTATATATTAATATGTCTAATTTAAACACCAACTTCATTTGTATACATTAATATGTCTAATTTTAACACCAACTTCATTTGTATAGATTAATATGTCTAATTTAAACACCAACTTTTTTTGTATACATTAATATGTCTAATTTAAAAACCAACTTCATTTGTATACATTAATATGTCTAATTTAAACACCAACTTCATTTGTATACATTAATATGTCTAATTTAAACACCAACTTTATTTGTATATATTAATATGTCTAATTTAAACACCAACTTCATTTGTTTACATTAATATGTCTAATTTAAAAACCAACTTTATTTCTATACATTAATATGTCTAATTTAAAAACCAACTTCATTTGTATATATTAATATGTCTAATTTAAACACCAACTTCATTTGTGTACATTAATATGTCTAATTTAAACACCAACTTCATTTGTATACATTAATATGTCTAATTTAAACACCAACTTTATTTGTATATATTAATGTCTAATTTAAACACCAACTTCATTTGTATACATTAATATGTCTAATTGAAACACCAACTTCATTTGTATATATTAATATGTCTAATTTAAACACCAACTTCATTTGTATACATTAATATGTCTAATTTAAACTCCAACTTCATTTCTATACATTAATATGTCTAATTTAAACTCCAACTTCATTTGTATACATTAATATGTCTAATTTAAACACCAACTTCATTTGTATACATTAATATGTCTAATTTAAACACCAACTTCATTTGTGTACATTAATATGTCTAATTTAAACACCAATTTCATTTGTATACATTAATATGTCTAATTTAAACACCAACTTCATTTGTATACATTAATATGTCTAATTTAAAAACCAACTTCATTTGTATATATTATGTCTAATTTAAACACCAACTTCATTTGTATATATTAATATGTCTAATTTAAACACCAACTTCATTTGTATACATTAATATGTCTAATTTAAACTCCAACTTCATTTGTATACATTAATATGTCTAATTTGAACTCCAACTTCATTTCTATACATTAATATGTCTAATTTAAACTCCAACTTCATTTGTATACATTAATATGTCTAATTTAAACACCAACTTCATTTGTATACATTAATATGTCTAATTTAAACACCAACTTCATTTGTATATATTAATGTCTAATTTAAACACCAACTTCATTTGTATATATTAATGTCTAATTTAAACACCAACTTATTGTATATATTAATATGTCTAATTTGAAACACCAACTTCATTTGTATATATTAATGTCTAATTTAAACACCAACTTCATTTGTATATATTTATATGTCTAATTTAAACACCAACTTTATTTGTATATATTAATATGTCTAATTTAAACACCAACTTCATTTGTATACATTAATATGTCTAATTTAAACACCAACTTCATTTGTATATATTAATATGTCTAATTTAAACACCAACTTCATTTGTATATATTAATGTCTAATTTAAACACCAACTTCATTTGTATATATTAATATGTCTAATTTAAACACCAACTTCATTTGTATATATTAATATGTCTAATTTAAACACCAACTTCATTTGTATACATTAATATGTCTAATTTAAAAACCAACTTTATTTGTATACATTAATATGTCTAATTTAAACACCAACTTCATTTGTATATATTAATATGTCTAATTTAAACACCAACTTCATTTGTATATATTAATATGTCTAATTTAAACACCAACTTCATTTGTATACATTAATATGTCTAATTTTAACACCAACTTCATTTGTATAGATTAATATGTCTAATTTAAACACCAACTTCATTTGTGTACATTAATATGTCTAATTTAAACACCAACTTCATTTGTATACATTAATATGTCTAATTTAAACACCAACTTTATTTGTATATATTAATGTCTAATTTAAACACCAACTTCATTTGTATACATTAATATGTCTAATTGAAACACCAACTTCATTTGTATATATTAATATGTCTAATTTAAACACCAACTTCATTTGTATATATTAATGTCTAATTTAAACACCAACTTCATTTGTATATATTAATATGTCTAATTTAAACACCAACTTCATTTGTATATATTAATGTCTAATATAAACACCAACTTTATTTGTATATATTAATATGTCTAATTTAAACACCAACTTCATTTGTATACATTAATATGTCTAATTTAAACACCAACTTCATTTGTATATATTAATATGTCTAATTTAAACACCAACTTCATTTGTATACATTAATATGTCTAATTTAAACACCAACTTTATTTGTATATATTAATGTCTAATTTAAACACCAACTTCATTTGTATATATTAATATGTCTAATTTAAACACCAACTTCATTTGTATACATTAATATGTCTAATTTAAAAACCAACTTTATTTGTATACATTAATATGTCTAATTTAAACACCAACTTCATTTGTATATATTAATATGTCTAATTTAAACACCAACTTCATTTGTATATATTAATATGTCTAATTTAAACACCAACTTCATTTGTATACATTAATATGTCTAATTTAAACACCAACTTCATTTGTATACATTAATATGTCTAATTTAAACACCAACTTCATTTGTATATATTAATATGTCTAATTTAAACACCAACTTCATTTGTATATATTAATATGTCTAATTTAAACACCAACTTCGCATACTTAGTTGTTAATAGCTGATTCTATTTAAAAACAAACAGTTTGCTTTTTGCTGTTTTTATGTAGTTTGATATGAAATCTATTAACCAACCTATGAAATGTTGTCTTCCATGTTAGTTGTGTTTATCGTACAGATGAAAAGTAACTTTAGTTCATATTTAACTGCTGTTTTACGGTATTTTAAATTTAAAGAATATATACAAACGAGGGATCTTGAAATATGAGGTGTTAAAGCTACTATATAGGAGACTTGAAAAAAGGTTTTCTATTCGTTTATTTGTTGAAAAGAATCTTTTAAAACGTTTCTAGGTGTTGTTCGTAAGTACTTTCTCCATCTACGTGAAAAGTAACATCACAAAGAAATTCCATGAAGTTTTGTCTCATAAAAAACCGGAAGTTCCAACTCTTTAATACATTTAAGAAACGGAGAAAGTTATAAGAAAATTAGTCAAATTCAGACACTAAGGAAGTATAATTACTTAATGGACAAAACTACATGTTCTATAAATTGTGTTAGACTGCGAATTCAAACTACTTAGATACCATTCTTAGCTACAGAGTTAATGAAGTGAACATAATTATGGACATCGTTGTCAATTCAATTGGAAGGTAAGAAGGAACGAGAACCCTAAACCATATTAGGAAAGTTAGTCGTCTCAAAGAATTCTACACACAGAGAGAAAGCAAGAGAGGTGTTTATTCCCTCCACACTAAGAGTTATTACGTTTTAACACGTGTTTTGTGACTGCTGCATAACACAGGTTAAATAAATAAATAAAGCATCCTCTCTCCTCTCTAGAGCCTCGATCAACTAACTTCAGATGTTGGTGATACAGAAGCAAAGTGAATGGTTTACTCGTCTATTGTTCTCGGTTTCATTAAAAAAACTTTATTGAACGACAACGTTATTTTGTTACGACGTAGAATAAAGAACATAAGGAATGAATGTTCTTAACTTCATAGGAACTTTCACAATACAGTCTGGCTCGACGCGACTGACAACTTAAATTATCTAAAGTGGAAATATTTCCACATCACAAGAGAGATCCTCTTGTTCACAAGGTTACTACTTTGAATAACTCATCCGATTAATGAAGAGGTTTTAATTAAAGCTTATACATCGCATATTGTTTTAGGATAGATTAATCAAACCCGCTAGAAAAGTAATATTACAAAATTCAAGTGGTTTCTTTCACTTCGCTACTGTTTATTTAAGTTCTGTATTGTGCAGTTAAAATTACGTGATTCGTAATTTTAAGATTAAATGTAAAGTTATTAAGATTTACAGACACTGACTGATTTTTTTTGGATTTTTTGTAATTCAAACCTCTTAAAACTCCCTTCGTTCTTGATAATTGACAACAGTTCAATACCAGTTTATTTACTTATACGTGAACTAAAGTTCAATCTAGTTGATCAAATAAAGTAATTAAGGTTGTGTTTTGTTTTTTTAGAATCATAGGGACTACGTTTCTAGTCTCATAAAGTAGTAACCAGAATCTGTAGCGTTCCGCATGATTTTGAGAAGTAATTTTTACATTTACAAGGAAGATGATTTCCTTTTCAATTTCAAAACGTGTATATCCTTTTCTTCTTCTGGACGAGGCCTAACGTGGTCTAGTGGTTAGGGCTTTTGATTATCAATCTGTAGGTTGTGGGTTAGGATCCCTGTCATCGAACATGCTCGTCCTTTCAACTGTGGAGGCGTTACAAATTAACGGCCAATTCCACTATTCATTAGTAAAAAAATAACTCAAGTGTTGGCGGTTGGTGATGTTGACTAGCTACTTTCCTTCTAGTCTACAAATTCAAAGTTAGAGATGACTAGTGCAGACAGCTCTCGGGTAGCTTGAAACTAAATTCACAACAAAGAAAGAAATAATTCATGTTATATGTATTAAGTAAACGTTCTCCTCTGCCTCTCGTTATGTTAGCAGTCTCTTTGAGAACTCATGTCGATAAATATTGTATTTCGTTTCCTGGATAGACACACCAGAAGTAGATTAATGTGTAGTTTGTGCTTTACAAACAAACAAACAAACTTTCTTCTGTGCCATTTGTCAGCACAAACTAACTTTTTATGGATAAAGTTCAACGGTAATAAATCTTACATTATTAAAAAATATTATTCTGGCCCTCGAATTGTAAAGTTTCTAAGTAAATGCTCTTTTCTTATGTTTTGGTCTATTTTCTTATAACAAAACCACACTAGGCTATCTGCTGAGTCCACCGAGGGTAATCGAACACTTGATTTTAGTGTTGTAAATCTATAGATTTACCGCTGTACCAGCGGCGTACTTTATTGTTTATGAATGCATCAAGTTGTGGCTAAACAGTTATTTATTCGAAGAAATATTGTGTATCCGTTAATAATAAAATAATTAGAAGAATGGTTATTGTTGACATATTTCGATGCAGTAATTCTGTGGTTTTATACTGAAGATTACAAGCTTAAATATACACTCTAAAATTGGTCGGAAATCATGTGAAATGTTTATTTTGAAGTAAAATCGTGAAACATGTAAGGTTTTTTCAATTCTCCCCTCTAAAGTAAAACATCTTCACACACGTCTGCTCTGATAAATTACTAATCTTTGTACATTAGCGCACATAATCCGCAATGACATCTTGAAGCATATAATCTCTAAAACATGTAACATGTTTTTATATGCAGTTTCAAAGAAGGCTTTATTGGTGCACGTGGTTATATTAAGCCTTTAAAATACGTGCGGTAAATATTATTGAAAGTATTAACTATACACCGTTATAACAGAAAGACGTGACACTTATATCAAGTAGGACGGTAAAACGAGTCGATATACCCCAATCCATCAAACAAACACTTCAGCACAGTTGGGTATGATTGGTTACTTTTTAAACAAGGCAATGCAAACTACTTTATATGATCATACACAGAAATTAAAATGAGACATTTTAAATCGTTGTAGAATTAGAACACTTAATATTTTAAATATCTAATCTTTATTTATCAGTGAAGCTTATGACTTACAAAGTTAACTACGATAAAGACTCAAAACACAAGGGCTTCTTCAAGTCATATCTGGCCAGGTGATTAACATAAAAATAGTGTTTTATCTATGCTGTCTTCTTCTCAGTGTGGTCAGCAGAGAGCCCGATGTGGCTATGCTATAAGAAAACACACACAAGATCAAAAGACAGATTTAAGGAAACCGGGAAAAAAACATAGAGTGTGTGTTTTCATATAGCAAAGCCACATCGGGCTATCTACTGAGTCAACCGAGGGGAATCGAACCCATAATTTTAGCGTTGTAAATCCGTAGACATACCGATGTACTGGGGGTGGGGACGGTTGCATGTTGTATGGTACTAGGGTATTTAATACAAATGATAATTTTGACTAAAACTGTTTGTATTTAGGTTATTAATAACATATAATTTATGTCAAAAGTGACAAGTTTTACTCATAAAGAACCAGGTGCAAGTTTGTATGTAAACATATTAGTCAGGGTTATTAGTCAAAACACGATTGGCCTTTATAAAATATTTCTTAAATACGAAACTGAACTCCAGAGGGTTGAATAAGTTTTATTAAAGTACGTTGAAGCTAAAGTCGTTACACTCCGTGTTGTCACATCTGGTCATGTTATGTCACGACGCTTGAAAAGAAAGCCCTTCAACACTGTTTTTATTTCGTCATAAAGTTGTCATGTCCAAAAGCACACAACTCTTCCATGTCTACTTTTCACACAGAAATCCACACTTACTATATTCTGCGACTATATTGGTATACGGTTATATGGAAGTACACGAATAACCGTTTCATTCTCCATCTGGTTGAGGTATGCTACAGTTTATTCAATATGTTTTGAAAACAGCTTGTGTTCGTGTGAATTTTGATACTTTACCAGACAGGTACCTTGCATCATTATGTTGTGTCCCGTTGCGTGGAAAATGTAGAGGGATTTTGTAACTGATCTTTGTGTTTATGAATTCTTACCTGTTACAAAATACTACATTTTACTCATCACGGATTGGATAGGACATATTACAAGCTCCTTTCCAAATGGTCTTGATGCCCCAAGTTGATTCATAATTTTCTTTCATTGTCACTAACTACGAGAAATATGCCCATTTTGTAACTTTCAGATCCCCAATGTTATGATCTGAATGTATTAATATTTTGCGTCTGGAAGGGATTTAATATACCTTCCCCAGACAAGATAAACATCACTGTTATATTAACATTTTATATGCAAAAACGGCTCGTTTTTTGGCAACGGTTTTATCTTCTCGTTTTTACATGTTATTTTTGTTCGTAGAATCCGAAAATGATATCTATTCTTCTCCATTGTTTACAGACTGTTTACAAAAATTTAAATAAGAGAAACATCTTGCCTTACAAATCTTATGAGATTCAAAATGTTGCTGCTTATGTAGCACGTGAAAGGCTTGTAATAAATTATACTATGTAACAAAATGTTTACTTTTTCTTGTTCCTGGGCAAAAAGTGTTATTTCCCAATATCTTATGCCTAAAGTAAATAACGGAAAAGACCTATTTTTCTCTTTAGACTTTGCTTTTATGACTTGTGAACGTATAACGAAAAGATGATGAGAGACTATATTTGGGGGCTGATACGTGAAAATGATTTACATCACAGTCGCAAATCTCGAAAAACTACTCACTTCTAAACATTTTTGTATAACTTTAGTATAAATACATGTAAATCTTGATTCATATGTTGTTTTATTCAGACCTTGTGTGAATGAAAATGTGCAAATTTGCCCGTTGTTACATATAAAATAGGTTAATTTATTAATTTCATTATCCAGGTTACAAAAACAAAGTTTGAAAAGAATAATGGCCATTTTCTGTACTTTTACAACATAAGCAATCAAGAAACAACACATACTATCCAGGAACAAAATAATGTTATAGATGTGGGGATATAAGTTAGCAAACTGGGGCTAAGTCTTTGTTGTTTTTTATTTGTATCACATATGTGAAGTACTACACTTTCAGATGATATTTAGGTGTTGGGTGTCAATAGCTGTGAGGAGGATGCAGGGTGCTGCTGATTTACAAAGTTATTTAGATCATTTAGTGGGTTGAGCAAATAAATAGGTGGGTTTTAAATAATAAACGCAATATAATAATGTGGGCTATCACATTTTTAATTATGAGTATAACTTGGATGGTAATAGCCTTAACGGTGTTATTTAAGAAAGAGTGTTATAGTTTATCAATCCATCCAAGTAGTGAGTTGTTGTTAGTGGTAGAAAAAATAGGATTTTAGGTAGTTTCTACGAAAATATTGAATACAAATCTAAAGAAGGGTTACTAGAATGGTTCCTGGGACAGAGGGGCTGCCACATTGTTTTCTGTTAAAAAGGGAGAATTAGGGGGATCTGATTGAGGTGTTTGAGATTGTAAAGGGAAGTGGTATTGTTGATGCATTGTTGTTTTCATATTTAACAGTGAGAACAGTAGGATTAAGGGGACACAAATATAAATTTTGGCAGTGTGGGACTCATTTTCAGCTAAGACAGTTTCATTTTTCTAACAGGGTGGTTGGCCTTTTTAAATGGATTGCCTTTAGATGTTGTAAAGGTAAGTGAATTTAAGAAAACGTTTGATTGGTACACGAATGATAAAAGTTGGATTTGAGATTGTTTTCTAAACGCTTTAATTTAGCTTATAGGATGAAATAGACGAGATGGGTCAATAGCTCCTATGTTGTCCCAAAAGGATGTGTTATAAGTGAATAATTTTCATTGAAATCGGGTCACATTTTGTTGTGATTAAAATGTTGAAATATAACAAACATAATAATAAGAAATATTCATTACGATGAACGAAATAGTAATTTGATCTAAGTAAGATTTTTTTTCCTTCCAGATTTGTGAAAATTCCTTATTCGTTAGAAATAATTAATATTATTTTTGAAATCTGCATAACTGGACTGTATAACATTTGTTATTAAAATAAAACCAACTTTTATGAAGTGTAAATTCGCTGGCATGTCTAATCGATAGCTATCCTCACTGTAAACAACCAAGTATTTCTTGTGCTTTGAAAATTGAAATTTCATAAGAGAACAACCATAGATCCTTGCAACTTCCAGTAAAACAGCCCAGGGCTATGACTGGAATAATCTATACATAAATGTCTCGCCCCGAAATGACGCAGTCCTTTATCTCTCACAATCAGTCGCTATGAAATAACCTAGGTGTAAAATCTTTATAGCTTATTTATCAATATCAGTTCCCTTTGCTGTGAAATTATGGTATTCTCGTGTGTACTGATACACTTTCGGTAAAAACGATAACTACAAAATTATAATAAACTGTTAATATACGAGAAAAATCAAATGGTCTCCAATCTGATCAGAACGAAAATAATTTAAAATAAAACATACATTAATTAAGATAACCCAATATATCAAACTGACTAGAATTATTTCCTTTTATCAATTAATATATCATAATTAAAAATAAATAACATTTCATTAAAATTTAGTTTTAGTTTTCTGAACAGAATTCTCGCTGTTAACGTATTTATTCCTCCCTTTTTGACAAATTAATCTTCAAAGTTATATCATGCCCGCTGAGACAGTCTAGATATATGGTTGTGATACTCGTAGAAGGCACAGCACAAATATCCTACGGTATAGCTATGTGCTTAACAATAATCTTCAATACGAAATGACATCACTTTAAGTTTCATATTTTATGTCTATAACAATGAATTAAGTGACTCTATTTTGTTGAAATTATATTGTCTTCTCCTTTACCTTTCGTAATTACAGATTCTAAAAGTCTACGTTTCGCAAGGAAATGATTTATAATCTGTACACGGAGAAACTTTGATCTCTGTATTTTGCAATGAAATCACCTAGGCCTAAATCCTTTTGTATTTTGATGTGTAACACAGCCTATTTAAACTTATTTGTGTCTGTATATGTGTTCTGTCTATGTTAAAAATTCAACTATTGGTTGAATGTCAGCTGTGTCTTACAGGATTTATTTGTTCGTTCGCAAGTCTTACAACACACGTGATACTGGTTGATACAGAATGTTCTTTTGTGATCGAAACGTTTTCATTTGTTCAATAATTTTAATAAAACATATTAAGCAAATTTATTTATGATAATGATTCAAAGTTCAGGAGATTAATAATTATTGGTGATACATATTTATTACTCACAAGAGGAAGACAATGTACAGGGTCGAATTATGTGTTATTATGACATCATGGTCACACTGCACTGGTATGAAAAACCATCGCATAAAAACATATTCAAAGAGTGAATCATGTGAGAACAGCGTATGTTTCAGCCACAAAATATACTGTTGATAATAGCAGTGAAATACGTCTTAAACTTGTAAAATTACTACAAGTTGTCACTAAAAACACAGGTTCACCTCTACCTGAATTTCTATTTCATTTTCAAGTTCTGAACAAGTAATCAAAATATACGGGCCCGGTGTGGCCAGGTGATTAATACACCCGACTCGTAATCTGAGGGTCGCGGGTTCTAACCCCCGTCGCACCAAACATGCTCGCCATTTCAGCCGTGGATACGCTATTATGTGACGGTCAATCCAACTATTATTTGGTAAAAGAGTAGTCCAAGAGTTGGCGGTGGGTGGTGATAACTAGCTGCCTTCTCTCTAGTCTTACACAACTAAATTAGGTGCAGATAGCGTAGTTAGCCCTCGTGTAGCTTTGTGCGAAATTCCTGTGTGTCTTCCCTGAGTTGGGGTACCTGGGATTTTCAAATCCCAGCTTTCTGAACAAGGGAAGTGAATTTTGAAACACATGTCTTTCAAAAGAAATTGTTACGAACCTGGGGTGCATTCATTAAAATGTCGTTTTTTCTTCCTTTTCAATATGAACTTAAAATAATTATAGTGAATATTTACGATAAGGTTTTTTTACTGATGAGACTAAATACTTAACGATGCACGATGGGCTATTTGTGTTGTATCCATTGCAGGAGTTCAACATCATATTTTAACATTATAAGCCTGCAAGCTTAAGTTTAAACCTCTCAAGTAAGAACCTGAAAAGTAGAATTTTAAATTTCTCGGAACATCCGTCTCACCTCGTGTGGCACCGCGGCATGTCTGCGGAGTTACAGAGCTAAAAAAAGAAGAGATAGCCTATTTGAAGAACAAGGTCTAATAATGTTATAACTACAAAATGAATATAACGATAATTTCAAATGTGTTTTTGTTTAGATATTGTTAACAACGTGTTTAATAATTAATTAATTACTGCTTTATTATCGAAAACTATTTGTTTTACGTTCAGCGTTCGAAACTTGTTTATGTCTGATTACGCACAAATCTACGCAATCTGTGTTCTGCCTACCACAGGTACCGAAACCCGGTTTCTAGCGGTGTAAGTCCGTAGACACGCCACTGGCTTCCAGTTACAAAGCGTCACAAATAATGAAATAATTTTATCTGTTTGTTTTGATGTATCCATACATTCGTAATGAGTTATCTCATTATAAGTCTAACTGAATGTTATTTCAAAAATTAGAAAAAGCTGTTATAACCTCGTGTTCAATGTACCGGATGCTGATTGAAAAGTCCAGAGTTCGAGATGTAATGTCACTTTAAACTGAGAAAGCGTTATAAAAGAATGATTAACAAAATAAAAAGGCAATACTTCAAACCTATTGAAAGCCACAACAAAGAAGTAGTGATCTTTAACTTGGCCGTTTGGCACACTAAAGATGGACAGATAATTAACAAATAATGGTGATTTCTCAGAAAAACAAGTGAATTAATGGGCTGTCCATTTTTAGCACATAAGATGCTGTTAGAGTTGATCATTTCAATAAAAATACCCAATTGTGAATGAAAAAAGTAAACAAAAGTTATTCGTCTTCCTGAAAGATACAACAACAACTAAAACCAAAACTAAAGTTTTGGGTTAAAATTAATTAATTAAGGTACCATTTCACTGCTTTCAGTTTCATGTTCTTTAACTTTCCAGTAAATTAACTGTTCTTTAAAGTAATTACTGATTGTTCCCTCTTACTACTTATCATCACTGATCGTATGAGAGTTGTGCAATAAATACTAATAAATATTTTTCATGAGAAAATCGGATATTATTGTTTACTATTTATATTCTTCTTGTTTATCTCTCTTACTACTACCGTTTTCTATTGGTTCTTAATCAGTTTTAGCAATTAATTCAGTTGTTTATGTGAGAAATCACCATTATTTGTTAATTACTGTCCATTTTTATTACAAACTTACTGAAATTTATTAACTTCTACCTGGTTTGTTTGTTTATTTTTTAATTTCATTCAAAGCTACTCGAGGGCAAGCTGTCCCTAATTTAGCAGTGTAAGACAAGAGGGAAAGTAGCTAGTCATCACCACTCACCGCCAACTCTTGGGTTGCTCTTTTGCCAACGAATAGTGAGATTGACCGCCACATTATTATGAACTCAGGGCTGGGGCTGATAGGGGGAGCATGTTTGGTGCGACCGGGATTCGAACCCGCGACCCTTAGATTACGAGTCGAACACATTAACCCACCTAGCCATGCCGGGCCTAATTACTACCTGGAGTATTCGTTTGTTAGACGAGTGAAATAAAAACTCCTTTCTATCAAATTACGCTTTTATTAAAAAGTATTACTTGAAACAAAGACCATTTTCAAGAATTATTTCAGTATGAAATTACCTGCTATATGTCAAGTTTGGTTCTGATTGATCAAGAAATGTAGAAACGTATAACGAAAGAAGCGCACACACACATTAACATTTATTTGTATAGATTTTCCTCTTTCACCTATCACCTACCATCTACTCTAAAGGGATTGTGTACCACTCTCATAACGTACAGAGAGCACGGGGAATGTTTTGTCCGGAGAACAACAGATAACTAACGAGATCAGTCAGAGAGATAACATACGCTCATCATTCAAGATCAGTCAGAGAGATAACATACCCTCACCATTCACCTCCTGATCATTTTCAAGATTCAATGTGTTTATATTGGATAAAATGAATTTTACTTTCGAAAACTTAGAGAATCTTCCTTAGATCCAAACTGATCAACTATCCGGATCATTTCTGTAGTGTGACAATGAGTCTTAATTTTAATAATAGTTGGTTACAAATCTGATCCCACTTTAGAGAATTATTAACCAAAAACTGTCAAAACGACCTATCTCCCCATTGAAAAACTCTGTTAATTATAGGTAATTATCACACGCTTTCAAGCACGTGTGTGTGTGGGGGGGTGATTTTCTTACAGCAAAGCCACATTGGGCTATCTGCTGAATTCATCATAGGGAATCGAATCCCTGATTTTAACATTGTAAATCTGTAGACTTACCGCTGTACCAACGGAAGACCACTTTGAAGCACTCAATAATTTTGCTTAAAATAGCAGTATATCAAAATCGCCCCGTTTTACCTTAACTACGGATTGTTTATTTGTCTGTTTTTGGATTTCGCACAAAGCTACTCGAGGGCTATCTGTGCTAGCCCTCCCTAATTCAGCAGTGTAAGACTAAAGGGAAGGCAGCTAGTCATCACCACCCACCACCAACTCTTGGGATACTCGTCTACTAATGAAGAGTGGGATTAACCGTTACATTATAACGCCCCCACGGCTGAAAAAGCGAGCATGTTTGGCGCAACGGGGATGCAAACCCGCGACCCTCAGATTACGAGTCTCACACGTCTTAACACGCTTGGCCATGCCGTGCCTTAACTACAGAACACAAAATACATTAGCTGTTGGCCTTAAGTACTGTCACTGATTTGACGTTCTTTGGACAATGTGACATTTCTACAGATGCTCATTAATTTAGTTCCAACGACGAAATTTGAGAGAAACTCGACATCTTGGACAAGTAACTATGACACAAGTTGTTTTTAGGTGTGAAATCAAATAACATGATTTTACTAATATCTTAGTCAAGAACAATTGTAATTATTCATGAAAAAAAAAAGAAAAATGAACTAAATACCCGAATCGTACAATACATAGCTGGAAAATTGATTCTCTAATAGAAATATGTACAATTAAAAACACGGAACCAGCTGTATGAACTATGCTTTTATAATGTTGTTATTGCAATGATAACCACAAATATTGAAATATTTTAAAATTGGACCTCCAACAACTCAGGCTTATATTTTATCAGTAGTAATTTAACGGATTCCAGCGCTAAAATTCTAGGTTCGATACACTAACAGTGAATACAGCAAACGTCTCAATGATGAGGGTTTGCTCTAAAACAAGCAATGACAGCAACTGATGGTTTGTAACGTTAAAAACTGGAGCTTAATACCTATGATGGATGGAGCTTTGTGCTTAAGAGCGAACGAACAAACAAATTTCTGAAGAGTTCATCTTTTATATTATTATGTTCTATGCTCAGTCTATGACCTACGTTCTGAGCAGAAAATATGCTATCATGAAATGAGAATGGTAGACAGTATTTCCTCAAATTTCGTAGAATCCATCCTTTAAGAAGATAATGTGTTATGTAAAACATCTGAAATGCTGTCAGACGGTCGTTAGGTAACATTTAGGCCATGAAGGCTTTCAAAAACATAAAATACGCACATCTATTTCACATTACGTCTAAAATTTATTTCAGATAACAATTTGTTTGTTTGTTTTGAATTTTGCGCAAAGCTACACGAGGGCTATCTGCGCTAGCGGTCCTTAATTTAGCAGTGGAAGACAGCTGTTCATCACCACTCACCGCCAGCTCTTGGACTACTCTTTTATCAACGAATAGTGGTTTGAAACCGACACCCTTAGATTACAACTCGAGTGCTTCAGCCACATGGCCATGCCTGGCCTAATATCGATTTGATTAAAAGCAGTTTCTCCTCCAACAAAAAAGCAGACTCGTGAAACGTGAGTTCTGTTATTTTGAGAAATAAAGTAACATTAGTGAGAAAAGGCACTATTATAAAAAAATAACGTTAAAGTAAGCGTTATTATCTTACATTTCCCTCGATTGGCTCAGCAGATAGCCCGATGTGGCTTTGCTGTAAGAAAACACATACATACTGTCTTACAAACTGGTTTGTTTAAATCAAATGTGGTCGACTCATTTAGTAATAAATTTGTGATTAAAGCACACTTATTTATACACAGAAAGCCCAGAACAATGGTTTCATATGTATAATATGGCTAATTCTTATGGTCCTGCTAATTATGGAACTCATATTTCAACACAAAAGTTGTTTGCTGTTTCATAAATTTTGACGTTTAGAATTTTTAGCACGTGATAATTATAGTAATACAACTCGTGAAACCAAAACTGAGAGACATAATATTTTGAAATATCCTTGATTCTGAGAAAAAAATACGAAAAACATAGAGAACTTGTTCTTTAGCGCTGGTTGAGAAAATCTTTGTCTGTCACCTTAATAGACAATGTATTTAATGTGATTTCCGTCACTGAAATAAAACAGCAGACAGTGTGGAAGGGTTTTTGAATCCTTCAAGTACTTTAGTGTAAGTACACACTTGTGGCGAAACAACCTCATGTCCTTAACCTGTCTAAGGATAGTAAAATTCTGAAAAACATTACAATAGTGTAAATCAACTTATTTAAATGAAGTTTCATGTTAATTTAATTGTTACACTTTTTCGATGATTTTGAGCTAGTTTTTGTGATGGTTATAACAAACCAAAACTAGTTGAAGTAGCTATGAGGGACAGAAGAACGGTGAATAAAATTTCATGGTTAAGTAGCTATGAGGGATAGAAGAATATTTCAACCAAATATTTAACTTAGGATTCTTGGAGCTGTTTATGCAAATCTTTTACTCGATTCACTCTAAAAGAATTATTATATTCTTATTTATGTAAGTGTTTGTAACAACGTTGCGTTTGTTTTAATTTGTTGTGTTTACTGAATTGCCTATAGAGTTACTCGAGAGTATTTGTTCTAATCGTCTCTGAATTTGAAATGATGGAAGGCAGCTAGTCAATACTATCTACCGCCTACTCTTGAGCTATTCTTTACCAAATAATAGTGGGTTTCCTCGCACATTATAATTACCCGAGGACTGAAACGGTGAGCATATTTGGTGACGGGACTCGATCTGCTAATTGTGAATTGAGCAACATAACCACCAAGATATGCCAGACTACTTCTTTGAATACTTAAAGCTATGCCATACTACTTCTTTAAACACTTAAAGCTAGGTCAGACTACTTTGTTAAACAATTAAAGCTATGCCAGACAACTTCTTTAAACACTTAAAGCTATGCCAGACTACTTTTTAAAACACTTAAAGTTATGCCATACTACTTTTTAAATACTTAAAGTTATGCCAGACTATTTCTTTAAACACTTAAAGCTATGCCATACTATTTTTAAACACTTAAAGCTATGCCATACTGCTTTTTAAACACTTAAAGCTATGCCATACTACTTTTAAACACTTAAAGCTATGACAAACTATTTCTTTACACACTTAAAGCTATACCATACTACTTTTAAAACATTTAAAGCTATATCAGACTACTTCTTTAAACACATAGCTTAATAAGTCTTGGTTCTTTTCTTACCGATAATAACATTTATTATTTTTAACTTTTTCTCCAGTCTTTGAGAAATACATAATTTGAAGCTGTTAAGAAAACGGATCGAAACACCATTTGCTGTTCATTTTGTTTATTAACACCATTAAAAACCTTACATATCCTACACTAACGACAGGAGACACACATCAGTTAATTGGAGAGGGTTTTATACTGTTAAAATATTATTGTACTGACTCAATACAGAGAGATGTTTCTTTACAATCATCATTTGCTTAACAAATGTCCGTGCTGCTTTCCTTCGAAATTACACTACAGCAGTGTTAGCTACAATTTTTCAATATATTATCTGCTCAAACGATTACGTGTCAAGTTCTGCTTCGCCAGCTCCTTCGAGATTCTATAATTGGAAGAACGCGTAAAGAAAGTTTTATTTAATCTTCAAAAAAACAACAAGTAAGGACTTTCAACGTTCAAGTGTTTTCGTGGAATGCTAACAAAAGCTAATTTCGAAGTTTCGAAACAATTAAGACAAAACAAAACAAATTATTTTTTTTTGGTGGATGTCAAGCGCGAAATATCAAATGAACTGCGCGGTATGGATCGTACATCTATTTTTAGCATTACGAAGCCTCAGCTTATCCGAATTCCCAACACATATGTTTCGTCTTTACTCTAGTAAAGACTGCTGTTTTTCAATTCTTTAAATACACCTGAAAATTATGAGAAAATACACTGTTGTCATGGTTGCTCTATCTGGCGTCTCAGTGCTTATAACGACAAAAATCGAGGTTTCAGTAGCCTATTGTGTAGCTTTGTGCTCAACAGCGGATAAGTAAAAAAACACACTTACCAAATGATAAAACATGTTTATGATTATTCGTAGATTGATGCCAGGTTTCTTGACGTAAATTAATGCAAGTCAAATAAGTCGTCTCATTAGACATAACTTGAGGCTTTTATAACTGAGATGTTTGATGGTTTAAAGCCCCCCGCTAGTACAGCGGTATGTCACCGGACTTACAACGCTAAAATCAGGGGTTCGATTCCCCTCGGTTGTCTGAGCAAACAGCCCTTTGTGGCTTTGCTATACGAAAAACACGCACACTTGATGGTTTAAAGAAAAGTGCTTATTAGATCACGGTAATTTTGTAATAATAATTGTGAGAGTTTCCATTAAACAAAAAATTGTATCTGTATTTCTCATTCTAAATTAGGTTTTACTTGTTTTTCACAGATGGTTATCTAAAGTTCAGGACTTATAATACTCGCGTTTTTATTACCCTTAAACGACGACCATCATTATCGGCTACTATAGATTTAAAAAGAATGAATACATCGTACTTTGAAGGTTTAACAAGACTGGAATTCTGATACGTAAAAGGAGTTACACCAGCCATTATCGTTTAGAATTTATATCAGTCATATAAGGAGAATAACAAGCTGATTCGGACTTCCATAAAAGTTCGAAGAATATCGTTATGGTATTAAAGAATATAAAGGGAACCGGAAAAGGGAACAAAATGACTCTCCATCGTATCAAAGGTTTTTCGAGACATTATGTTGGAAACACGATTATACACTAAACTATTATTTAAAAAGTTACTTCAACAATCGAGTTTTAAAATTAAAGTAACCTCCAAATGAACATGTTTCATTTTTATTTTCTTTCATATGGGACATGCGCATGCGCTATGATTGATTGGTAAAAAATGATTTTTTTCTTTATATAAGTTCAAAATGAGCCCTAAACATGTCTTATCTTAATTCCTATATCTTAGTGCACACTTACAGCTAATAACTGGGCGTACTAAGTGATTAACATGATTTGACTGTGAAACTGAGAGTTCATGGTTCGAAGCTTCTTGCTAAATTAACTTTAAAGTTGTAGGCATGATATAAAAATGACAGCCAATATTTGGCTTTAGAAGAGTAGCTCGTGAAATGGAAATCGCTACTGATGACTTAGGACATCATTTTAAAATTTGTGTAGCTGTGGGCGAAACTTCTGGACCACGTAAGCAATCTTAGGGTGAAACTTACTATTATGGCCTCATAAGTAGAAAATGTAAGTTATTGAAGTTGACAGGAAATGAGAGTGTTTTCTTCTTAAGATATAATTGTACCTGTAAATTATTCATGAACTGTGAAAAAATTCAAAGACTGTGTCAAAAAACAAAATAAATTCGTATGAGACGGAGTGCATAAAGTGTTGAGACAGTTTTTGTCTGGTCTGTTTTTACAAAATGCATATTTTACAATTATATTGGATAGAAATTTATAGCAAAAACTGTTTCTATCGTTACGCTGACTGTAGACAAAAAAAACAAAAAACTGCATGTTGCGAAAATGTTACTGACATGCAGATGGTTAAATGACTACTGCTTATTGTAAACAACACCGAAGAATAAATGTTTACAAAAGCATATTAGCTAATTTACTCTTCAGATAATACGATTCTTACACTAGCTGGATAAGTGGTTCTATTTGTTTTTCATTGTAGTTTTAAACGATAGATACCTGACAAGTGTTTTGGACTAAAGTTGTAACTGCCCTCTACATTTTACAATGAATACGAAAAGTAAATTCCTTGTTTATCTTTACTTCATTTTTTTTTTTGGAATTTCACACAAAGCTACTCGAGGACTATCTGTGCTAGCCGTCCCTAATTTTGCAGTGTAAGACTAGAGGGAAGGCAGCTAGTCATCACCACCCACCGCCAACTCTTGGACTATTCTTTTACCAACGAATAGAAGGATTAAGTGTCACATTATAACGACCCCACGGCTGAAAAGGCGAGCATGTTAGGGCACGACCGGGATGCAAACCCGCGACCCTCTGATTACGAGTCTTACACCTTAACACGCTTGGCCATGCCGGGCCACGTTACTTCATTAAAATTATTTTCAGAATTTAATTAAATTTAGGCGACGATAATAAATGTTGGATTTCTTGCTGTTGTTTATCCAATGATTACAGAAGTTAAGGTTGCAATCATTTTTTTACTTTACGCAGTTGTTACAGAAGTTAGATCCGTCGCTGTTGTTTTTTTCTTTATGTAATAATTAGGATAATTTATACAATTATCACACGTTCAATTTCTAATTACTCATTTCTTTATACAGTACAGTGCTTTGGTTCCTATCTACTCTTTGCGGCTTATTACATACATTAAATTTTCTTACTGTTCCCCGTCACACCAAACATGCTCGCCCTTTTCAGCCATGGGGGCGTTATAAAGTGACGGTCAATTCCACTATTCGTTGGTAAAAGAGTAGCCCAAGAGTTGGCGATGGGTAGTGGTGACTAGCTGCTTTCCCTCTAGTCTTACACTATTAAATTAGGGACGGCTAGAGCAGATAGCCTTCGAGTAGCTTTGCGCGAAATGAACTATAAGTGATCGTATGATAAAATAAAATAAAAATAAATTATTTTATATAATTTATTTTTATTTCTTCTTGTTCCAAAAACAATAAACTGTATTTTTTCTCTCCTCTTTATTTCAGATTCTACTGGGATTTATGTATGCTGTTCTTTCTCGTTGCAAATCTAATTGTGTTACCAGTGGCCATTTCATTTTTCAATGATGACCTGTCAGCAAGGTGGATTGCATTCAACTGTCTGTCAGACACCATTTTTCTTTTAGATATTGTAGTAAACTTTAGAACAGGTAAAGAAATATTTATTTTCTTTCGATTCTTAAGCCTTTTATTTCCAGGTTCTCCTTTGTAACATTAAAATTTCATTTGACAAGTAACTTCTTTCATCAAGAAGAACCACGGAGTGGTAACATTGGATAAAGCAGCGCATTTATCAAATTCAATTACCCATACCGCATGATGTTAAGACGATAAATTATCATTCGTATCAAATTCATTGTTAGAGCTCAGGATTTCAATACTGCAAGCCGAGTTCGAATTCATGCGATACTAGTCACCACTTTTTAAGCTTTGAGTGCATTATAAAAGTGACAGTCAAACTCTTATGTTAATGGTGGGTGTTGACTCGACTGTCTGCCTTCTGTCTACTAGTTCAGAATGGGAAGAGAGGCAGCAGATAGCGTTAAAAACTTTGCCATAAATACAAAATATAAATGAAATTAGGTTTAGCATCAAATCAGTGAAATGTTTCTTCTTTAAATCTGACAATAGTTTGTCTCAATTACGATATGCTTGACACCGGTTGATGCATTACTGCTTCTTGACAAAGCTGTTCTGATAAACTGTCATTTGCGAAGAGCAGACTGTAAAAAGTAATATTTCATGGGAGTGTTATTATCACAAGGATATATTGATCTGTAGTCATCCTGTTTACACTGAGTACATAACAAAGGACTGAGAACTCAGACTCGTTGCACAATTTCCAGAAAAGCTAGTATTGGTCTCGAGAAAAATCTGTTTATTTTAAATAAACTCGTCTCAAGACTCTTTCATTGTACTTTTAACTTCACAGCTAAGCGAATTTCGTAAAAGTAGTGAATGATAAAAATTAAATAAGTGTTATGGCTTATTCCAGCACTCGCTCGGCTCGCGCGTGTCGGACTCGGGGAAGCGAGATGATGCTTAACAACACACCATCTGGTGACATTTTATAGATCTATAAGGTCACCTGAATTCGACACACTATGACGCCCTCTGGCGGCTGCTTTGCGGCTGCTAGGATAAGTACTAACAATAGATTGGTAACTTGTAGATTAATATTTGTGAAAGATATCTCCATACCTAGATGAGTCCAGTATAGCTAAGTGGTTAGAGCGCTCGACTCATAATCTGAGGGTCGCGGGTTATGAATCCCCGTCACACCAAACATGCTCGCCCCTTTCAACCGTGGGAATGTTATAATTTTACAGTTGATCCTACTATTCGTTAGTAAAAGAGTAGCCCAACAGTTGGCGGTGGGTGGTGATGACTAGCTGCCCTCTCTCTCTCTAGTCTTAAAGTGCTAAATTAGGGACGGCTAGCGCAGATAGCTCTCGTGTAGTTTTGCAAGAAATTCAGAAACAAAAAAACATAACTACATTCCCGCAAGTGCTGATAGAGAAAAATGCAATTTTCTGGTGACTATGAAATTATATTGATGACTAATTTAGTATCACTTTGATCACTTATTAGGTGGAAGCTACTGATGTAATAAAATGACATTAATACGTATATTTATATTTATAACAATACATTTATATCTAGTCTAATGATATACTATATGTACTAAAAGTCATATAGGTATACATTTAAGTAAAGTATATTTTAACTCAATAAAGCGTGAATAGTAACGTCTGTTTTTATTAATAAAGGCAGAATAAAGCTTTGCCTTAATAAAATCACGACACAGCTGCGACTGCCTCGGATTTTAAATTACAATCCAGCTTTTCGTAAGTGACACATACCAATAAATCAGATTTCATAAATTCTTATAGTCTTACAATTGTGTAACCTCCAGAACTGAACCAATAGGACAAAGGCATTAGTTTGTTTCCATAACGTCCTAAACTTTCCTCAGTTCAGTGGACTCAATTGTATATATATATATACATATATATCGATAAAAAGGGTTCAGAGTTATATGTATTATCAAAAAATCCATTCATTTATTTATAAATACTAAATCTCGTTTAACCTCGCTACTAAATCAGTTTCATTTAATATACAAAATCGACCTTGGGATTCAATTTAAAATAAGCCTTGTTTCTTCTGCTGAGTCAACTTCAATGTTTAGTGAACTTTGACGTCTGGCTTAATTAACCTTAATTCAACATGCTGAGCGAACTTTGATGTATTGGTTAATTAACTTTGATTCAACAAGCTGAGTGAACTTTGACGTCTTGGTTAATTAACTTTGATTCAACATGCTGAGTGAACTTTGACGTCTGGCTTAATTAACTTTGATTCAGCATGCTGAGTGAACTTTGACGTCTGGCTTAATTAACTTTGATTCAACATGCTGAGTGAACTTTGACGTCTGGCTTAATTAACCTTGATTCAACAAGCTGAGCGAACTTTGATGTATTGGTTAGTTAACTTTGATTCAACAAGCTGAGTGAACTTTGACGTCTTGGTTAATTAACTTTGATTCAACATGCTGAGTGAACTTTGACGTCTGACTTAATTAATTTTGATTCAACATGCTGAGTGAACTTTGACGTCTGGCTTAATTAACTTTGATTCAACATGCTGAGTGAACTTTGACGTCTGACTTAATTAACTTTGATTCAACATGCTGAGTGAACTTTGACGTCTGGCTAATTTAACTTTGATTCAACATGCTGAGTGAACTTTGACGTCTGGCTTAATTAACTTTGATTCAACATACTGAGTGAACTTTGACGTCTGGCTTAATTAACCTTGATTCAACAAGCTGAGCGAACTTTGATGTCTTGGTTAATTAACCTTGATTCAACATGCTGAGTGAACTTTGATGTCTGACTTAATTAAATTTGATTCAACATGCTGAGTGAACTTTGATGTATTGGTTAACTAACTTTGATTCAACAAGCTGAGTGAACTTTGATGTATTGGTTAACTAACTTTGATTCAACATGCTGAGTGAACTTTGATGTCTGACTTAATTAACCTTGATTGAACATGCTGAGCGAACTTTGATGTCTTGGTTAATTAACCTTGATTCAACATGCTGACTGAACTTTGACGTCTGACTTAATTAACCTTGATTCAACATGCTGAGTGAACTTTGACGTCTGGCTAATTTAACCTTGATTCAACAAGCTGAGTGAACTTTGACGTCTGACTTAATTAATTTTGATTCAACATGCTGAGTGAACTTTGACGTCTGGCTTAATTAACTTTGATTCAGCATGCTGAGTGAACTTTGACGTCTGACTTAATTAACTTTGATTCAACATGCTGAGTGAACTTTGACGTCTGGCTTAATTAACCTTGATTCAACAAGCTGAGTGAACTTTGACGTCTGGCTTAATTAACCTTGATTCAACAAGCTGAGTGAACTTTGATGTCTTGGTTAATTAACCTTGATTCAACATGCTGAGTGAACTTTGATGTCTGACTTAATTAACTTTGATTCAACATGCTGAGTGAACTTTAACGTCTGGCTTAATTAACCTTGATTGAACATGCTGAGCGAACTTTGACGTCTGGCTTAATTAACTTTGATTCAGCATGCTGAGTGAACTTTGACGTCTGACTTAATTAACTTTGATTCAACATGCTGAGTAAACTTTGACGTCTGGCTTAATTAATTTTGATTCAACATGCTGAGTGAACTTTGACGTCTGGCTTAATTAACTTTGATTCAGCATGCTGAGTGAACTTTGACGTCTGACTTAATTAACTTTGATTGAACATGCTGAGTGAACTTTGACGTCTGGCTTAATTAACCTTGATTCAACAAGCTGAGTGAACTTTGACGTCTTGGTTAATTAACCTTGATTCAACATGCTGAGTGAACTTTGATGTCTGACTTAATTAACTTTGATTCAACATGCTGAGTGAACTTTGACGTCTGGCTTAATTAACTTTGATTCAACATGCTGAGTGAACTTTGACGTCTGGCTTAATTAACCTTGATTCAACAAGCTGAGCGAACTTTGATGTATTGGTTAGTTAACTTTGATTCAACAAGCTGAGTGAACTTTGACGTCTTGGTTAATTAACTTTGATTCAACATGCTGAGTGAACTTTGACGTCTGACTTAATTAATTTTGATTCAACATGCTGAGTGAACTTTGACGTCTGGCTTAATTAACTTTGATTCAACATGCTGAGTGAACTTTGACGTCTGACTTAATTAACTTTGATTCAACATGCTGAGTGAACTTTGACGTCTGGCTAATTTAACCTTGATTCAACAAGCTGAGTGAACTTTGACGTCTTGGTTAATTAACCTTGATTCAACATACTGAGTGAACTTTGACGTCTGACTTAATTAACTTTGATTCAACATGCTGAGTGAACTTTGACGTCTGGCTTAATTAACTTTGATTCAACATACTGAGTGAACTTTGACGTCTGGCTTAATTAACCTTGATTCAACAAGCTGAGCGAACTTTGATGTCTTGGTTAATTAACCTTGATTCAACATGCTGAGTGAACTTTGATGTCTGACTTAATTAAATTTGATTCAACATGCTGAGTGAACTTTGATGTATTGGTTAACTAACTTTGATTCAACAAGCTGAGTGAACTTTGATGTATTGGTTAACTAACTTTGATTCAACATGCTGAGTGAACTTTGATGTCTGACTTAATTAACCTTGATTGAACATGCTGAGCGAACTTTGATGTCTTGGTTAATTAACCTTGATTCAACATGCTGAGTGAACTTTGACGTCTGACTTAATTAACTTTGATTCAACATGCTGAGTGAACTTTGACGTCTGGCTAATTTAACCTTGATTCAACAAGCTGAGTGAACTTTGACGTCTGACTTAATTAATTTTGATTCAACATGCTGAGTGAACTTTGACGTCTGGCTTAATTAACTTTGATTCAGCATGCTGAGTGAACTTTGACGTCTGACTTAATTAACTTTGATTCAACATGCTGAGTGAACTTTGACGTCTGGCTTAATTAACCTTGATTCAACAAGCTGAGTGAACTTTGACGTCTTGGTTAATTAACCTTGATTCAACATGCTGAGTGAACTTTGATGTCTGACTTAATTAACTTTGATTCAACATGCTGAGTGAACTTTGACGTCTGGCTTAATTAACTTTGATTCAACATGCTGAGTGAACTTTGACGTCTGGCTTAATTAACTTTGATTCAACATGCTGAGTGAACTTTGACGTCTGGCTTAATTAACCTTGATTCAACAAGCTGAGTGAACTTTGATGTATTGGTTAATTAACTTTGATTCAACAAGCTGAGTGAACTTTGACGTCTTGGTTAATTAACTTTGATTCAACATGCTGAGTGAACTTTGACGTCTTGGTTAATTAACTTTGATTCAACATGCTGAGTGAACTTTGACGTCTGGCTTAATTAACTTTGATTCAACATGCTGAGTGAACTTTGACGTCTGACTTAATTAACTTTGATTCAACATGCTGAGTGAACTTTGACGTCTGGCTTAATTAACTTTGATTCAACATGCTGAGTGAACTTTGACGTCTGGCTTAATTAACCTTGATTCAACAAGCTGAGTGAACTTTGACGTCTTGGTTAATTAACCTTGATTCAACATGCTGAGTGAACTTTGATGTCTGACTTAATTAAATTTGATTCAACAAGCTGAGTGAACTTTGATGTATTGGTTAACTAACTTTGATTCAACAAGCTGAGTGAACTTTGATGTATTGGTTAACTAACTTTGATTCAACATGCTCAGTGAACTTTGACGTTTGGGCTGAATTAACCTTGGCGATTTTCCTTCTTAGTATTAAACAGATAAAAAGCATTAAAGAACTTGAAGAGAAGAGAAATAAAAATAAACAAAGTTAACAGCTCTCGATGATGCAAGAAAGGTTATGTTTTTTATTGTTTCACTTATACTACTGAACATAGCATATATTACAACTTCAGTATATTTTTCTTAACTCGGCAATTGTGCTCTTTGTGGGATAAACATGGCGTTGCTAAGTCTTCACTGGTATGACAGAAGATGTGTGCTTCTTCCACAAAATAACATTATACTCTGTCAAAAATCTATACATCCTGAGACATAATTCCTGCCCCTAAATATGAACGAAAGTTAGTAAATTACTCATCTTTGACTTATGAACTTACCTTACAAAGAGCTAATCAGTAATCTTTGGAATTCTTGTTCAACATTATTAAAAGCATCGTTTCTTTTGTTTCAATAAAAATTAATTTAAAAACTGCATTTAACGGAAAAATAGACATTAAACAATTGATTAAAATATTAATTTTTTTAATAAACCTTGTAGCTATTTTAGTGGCAGATAATTTGTGCAATGTTTTTCTTTACTTTCTAAATGGACGTCTTCTTATTTTATTCTAGTTTGGAAACGAAAGACTAAAATGTTTTTCCACTGAAAGACTTTATTTTTTAGTTTTTGCGTATAGAACAGTTTGTTAAAGACCAAGGATAAGAGGAAATGAATAGTCTTGCTGAATGCAATATCAGTTATGAACCTAAAGTTAGCAAAGAAGTAGTGTGCACGTCCAACTTTTATATAATACCAGACACAGTAAAGAAAGTAATTTCTCTGACTTGCGTCTCCATTCTATAGTCGATTTAAATGTTCGCGAACTTAGCTTAAAGTGAAATTCGATGCTAAATTTAAACACGCAACACGACAGATCTGTTCTATTCCAATTAGCTTGGAATAGACGATTCTCTTTGTCCTTCAACTTATCATTGTAAAGAGCACAAGTAATTATTTTCTATCCTATTGCTTTCTCTTTTTCTAATCTCCAGTTGTTATACCATCGCTTTCAGCTTAAACCATTCGTTATGGTGTCATGTGTACATTGTAAGAATAATTCGCGACAGATATATATTTTAAGTACGATTTGACACATTTCACAACATGGTAGGTTCTGAAGTAATCTATAAAACAAATTTAAATGTCTGTTATAAAGAAGAATATTATAGAAAAACTGACCGTACGAAACTGTTTTGTTTTTTTTAAATTTCATGCAAAACTAGATGAATGCTATTTGCGATAACTGTCCCTAACTTAGTAGCATAAGGCTAGTCATCACCACTCTCTGCCAACTTCTGGACTACTCTTTAACCGAAGAATATTGGGATTGACCGATAAATTATAACGCTCTCGCGGCTGAAAGGAGCGAGCATGTTTGGTGTGAAGAGGGATTTGAACCTGCGACTGTCAGATTATGAGTCGAGCACCCTAATCACCTGGCCATGCCAGGCCTCCTTACAAAAAAAAAACATCTCAGTACTCAAGGTGCAAGGTGGATTTACACGATCTCAGCATCTTTATCACAGGTAAAAATAACTAGTGAATGTTACACTCAAAAGTAGAAATAACTAATAAATGTTACACCCAAAGGTAGAAATAACTAGTGTAATATTACACTCAAAGGTAGATTTAACAAGTGAATGTTACATTCAAAGGTGGAAATAACTAATGGATGTTACAATCAAAGGTATAAATAGCTATTGTTGATGCTACACTCAAAGATAGAAATAATAAGTAAATCTTACACTTAAAGGTAGAAATAACTAGTGAATATTACATTCAAAGGTAGAAAAACTAGTGAATATTACATTCAAAGGTAGAAATAACTAGTGAATGTTACACTCAAAGGTAGAAATAATAAGTAAATGTTACACTCAAAGGTAGAAATAACTAGTGAATGTTACACTCAAAGGTAGAAATTTACACGATCTCAGCATCTTTATCAAAGGTAAAAATAACTGGTGAATGTTACTCTCAAAGGTAGAAATAACAAGTGAATGTTACACTCAAAGGTAGAAATAACTAGTGTAATATTACATTCAAAGGTAGAAATAACTGATGAATGTTACACTCAAAGGTAGAAATAACTGGTGAATGTTACACTCAAAAGTAAAAATACCTATTGTAATGCCACACTCAAAGGTAGAAATAACAAGTGAATGTCTCACTCGAAGGTTGAAATAACTAGTGAATGTTACACTCAAAGGTACAATTAACTATTGCAATGCTACACTCAAAGGTAGAAATAACTATTGTAATGCTACACTCCAGGTAGAAATAACAAGTGAATGTTACACTCAAAAGTAGAAATAACTGGTGAATGTCACACTCAAAGGTAGAAATAACTATTGTAATGCTACACTCAAAGGTAGAAATAACAAGTGAATGTTACACTCGAAGGAGAAAATAACTAGTGAATGTTACACTCAAAGGTAGAAATAACTAGTGAATGTTACACTCAAACTGGAACAAGATTAGATAATTCAGATATGTTTACGTCGTTAATAGTTAAAATCGTTAAATACAGTCAACGTCAAAATGTTATAATTCAATTATAAATTTCAGTTAAATCAAAATATATTATAAAAATATATATAATAATCATATTATGTCATATCATTAAAAGTTGAAAGGATGTCTTATCCGTTTTGATCTAAAAATATATAAAAAATAAAACTAATATTCCTTTGTGTGGGTACAGTTCATAAGGAACACACTTTTCTAATTTTATGTTATTTGTAGGAATAATGAACCACGACAATTCAGAGCAGGTGATTCTGGACCCTAGACTCATTGCTAGATATTATATTCGCACCTGGTTTTTTCTGGACCTTATTAGTTCTATTCCCTTGGATTATATCTTCCTCATATTCAACCAGGACTACAGTGATAACTTCCAATTGTTACATGCTGGCCGGGCCTTGAGAATTCTACGATTAGCCAAGATGTTGAGTTTACTGAGACTATTACGTGTGTCAAGATTGGTACGATACGTCAGCCAATGGGAAGAAGTTTATGTAAGTTTACATAATATTAAACCATGATTTATGGAAAAAAAATCACGTTATACTTTATCAATGAAAACTAAATACGGTGTATGTATGTTAACGGAGTGTGTATGATTAGAATTCACACAACTTAGATTCATTTTCTCTATACATTAATCAAAAACAATTTTATAAGTTGCACTCTAGAAAACAGCAACCCGATCGATTTTATGAAACATTTACCACCTATAAGTCTATGGACTTACAACGTTAAATTAGAGGTTCGATTCCCCTCGGTGGACAAAGAAGATAGCCTGATGAGGCTTTGCTATAAGAAAACACCCACTGTTGTGCCACTGTGGGTTTACTATTAGCCAACCCATTTTTGCACTGGAAGTTAATATCAAAAATTAAACTTCCCTGTAATTAGAATTATATTTGTTAGATAATATGAGAATCAAATGCACAGACTTTTTCAAAGTTGTGTAAAAGTTTTACTTCCGTTTCACGCAAACATGCTGTAAATAACCATCATCCTTTGCGTTTCTTTGTTTTAGAGCAAAGCCACATTGGGCTACTTACTGGTTGTGTCCATTGCAGGGAAACGAACATCGGCTTTTAACGCTGTAGGTCTGTAGAATACAGTTGTCCCACCGAGAAACAAACTGTTATATTTTATACAAATGGAAACGAGTTTAATAGGAACAGTGTGTGAATCAATAAGTTATTTTAAATAACTAATTTTATTTCTAATTTTGACTAACTTTAACAAGAATTATATTTTATGCAGGCTCCTAACAATATATGGGCCACACGGATAACTAGGCAGATATACCGCCAATATAATAGGTAGTTTCACTAATGAATTGTGTTGTTTATAATGTAATCTACATAGAAAATTATTGCTTTTACATTCGTGTTTTTTCTTGGAGCTTCTGTTAACCTGGTCCGGCACGACCTGACGTAACCATCAGGCATTCGACTCGTAATTCTAGGGTCGCGGGTTCATAAAAAAGGGGAAAATATGTTTCACAGCTTAATTTATTGTAAAACTGCCTGAAATAATTTTAAGTACCACGGCTATTGAGGATTCTCTATTGTTTAGTATATGTGATTTTAATAGTTGTCAAAAACAAAATATTACACATTTGCACAAAACCAAGGTATAATAGCACATATCTTACTTTACATGTTTATCTATTTAATTTCTATAAAAATCCAGTTTTTGTATCCAAGTCATTGGCTCGGCATTGCTTGACCATGTAGGTAAGGAGCTCAACTGATAACTTATGGTTGCAAATTCGAATCCCCGTCGCACCAAACATGCTCGCCCTTTCAGCCGTGGGGGCATTATTATACGACGATAAATTCCACTGTTTGTTTGTTAAAAAGTAGCCCAAGAGTCAGCGGTAAGTGTGCCTTCCCTTTCCTCTTCTGTTATACTGCTAAATTAACAGAGAGCCCTCATGCAGCTTTGTGTGAAATTCAGAGCAAACCAAGCCAGTAGTTAACATGCCCAACATTTGTTAAAAGAATGCTAGTGCCGAAAGGGGTGAAGAGAAGAAAACTGCCACCTAGAAGGCTATTATTTGAGGATGGAAGACCACGTGACTTGTGATTTCATACTTAGATAGTGTGATATTATGAATAGATGTGCGCAGCCAGAAGGCAGATAAGTCCATAACGTGAAGCTGATATCACATAAGCAAAATAAAGCCAGTGTAGGAAGTTATTTTAGTACACAAGTAAGTCACCAGATGACGCTGTCGTTATACGGTTGTCAAGTTGTATCACGTAATACTGAAAAAAAATCTACCATTTCATATTGTATACTTTTAAACACGATATTAGTTCTGTATATTATCGTTATAGTTAACATTTCACCTTATACATTCACTGCGATATCCATTTATTCAATAATAAACCATACAGTCTGAATATATCAAATTAATTTTTTGTTTTATTTACATTTGATGATTCTCTTCGTAATAATATTCGATCTCCAGATATTTTTGTTTCAATCGTATAAACCAAAAGTAATACACTATGTATAAACTAAAAACAGACAGTACAATGATATAGCCCTGTTTTCATAAACACGTTCCATTACGTCTCATTTTATCTACAAATCATTAAACCATACATACAAAAGTTTTGCTCAGACTAAATATTATGGATCTAACAGCTGATATTATGCTTCGTCAAACGGTTTTTTGAATAAATCACTTAATATGGATCAAAGTAAATCACCTATGGCAAGTACAGTTAACTAGAGTTTGAACATTTTATGTCTGAATGAAAAAAGAACTATATTTTAAACTGATGTATGGATGATTACATGGTTATTACAATAAATAACTTAGTTAATTTTGATAACTAAGTTAAAAAATAGTCCAGTTCATTCTACTCTTTAAGTGTCTTATTGGGTTAAACTAGTTTAGGAAAATTCCACTCCCAATTAGTAACGCTGAACACAAGTTAACCAAAGAGAGATAAGGTGGACCTATATCGTAGTGAAAAGTATCAAACATACTGTTGGTATGAATGTGTTTCGTAGTCGTTATGGAGAAATCTATACACTTGATAAGTGAAGAAAAGTGTCATTCATTACTGTTTTGTCCCTCACGTTATGTGATTATTATCTGTAAACATCCAGACTGTCCCTCACGTTATGTGATTATTATCTGTAAACATCCAAATTGTCCCTCACGTTATGTGATTATTACCTGTAAACATCCAGATTGTCCCTCACGTTATGTGATTATTATCTGTAAACATCCAAACCGTCCCTCACGTTATGTGATTATTATCTGTAAACATCCAAATTGTCCCTCACGTTATGTGATTATCTGTAAACATCAAGAATTTTATATATTTTATGTATAAATTTATGTGGAAAATTAAATTTAATTAAAACTAATATATTTATAATCATATGAAGATGTTATGAAGTACGCTGTACAAACAACATGAAATTAAATATTAACTGTTCTTATTCAAACATTTTGTTTGTCATTGTTAAACGATGAATTAAATACACGATCATGTTGTCTGTTTTCATTGCGACGTTCAGCTTTAGTTGATTTCTTTATAAGATATAAGCCTGTAGTTTAATGTCTTAAGCTAACATGGAAACAGTTCTTTACGTATGGTTTAGGTGAAACTAATATATGGATAAAGTAAACGAATAAACTATAAGGTATGTTATTATATTTAGTCAAACTGTAATAGAAGAAACATAAGATATTAATTTTTCACATTTAAACGCTTTGTTTGTTATCGAATTAGAGACATATTGAAGTGATAATATGAAGTAAAAAGTTGACCATAACGATAATACGGAACTAATATCGTGTTAACAACTACAGAGAATGCAGAGGTAGTTATTTTTCCTTTAATGTAACATGACACAACTTGACAGTAATATTCCGACAGGTTGAGAAACACCTTCTTCGATATGAGCTCGTTCTTTTTCGTCTTTCATTGGAGCTTGCTTGAGTTTTACCTGGATCTCTAACTTACCTTTGTTCCACACTAGAACAATAGTAAATATTCGGATTTACTGGGCTAAAATCAGGGATTCGATACTCCTCAGATAACTAAATGTGGCTTTGCTATAAGAAAAACCACATACTAAGTTATCTTTATCAGTCAACCCCGATTGACCAAAGGTGTCAATATTACCTTAATACTTCCTCAAACAACAAACCATCATTAACTAGAATGTCAATAACATGCTCTATAGTTTATCTTTTTATCATTGACTTTTAACCTCTGGTTCCAAAATTTTGTCAGTTTTGAGCACTTCACTTTTGTTATCTTTCCAGTTCTTTGAGGAAAGGAGGGTCAAACAAATCTTGACAGTCAGAAATGATCAAATATTGTTAGCACTGATAATTATAAACTAAATTGTGATTTAAACATGAATTTAGATCGAATTTTTGTCTCTTATTCAAAAGTCGAACACGAGATCCCAGTTTATTACCTAACATATTGTAATTTTGAGTACCCTGAAACTGGGTTAGTTTGTAATTCCGACTTAGAAGTTAAGTAAATGTTGATATGTATTATAGTTCTTATGTTTGCCAAACACAATTCGTTTTTTAACACAACTATAGTATACAAACAGTAACAAAATTTGCATTATTACAAATAACGATCTCTATATAAAAAATTACAACCTTAAAAACAATATAATATTTCACGTCCGGCCTGGAACTTCCTTAATACCTTATCGAGGGCTCACGATAAGCGTATTTATTTCAAGTGGACGTAGGTACAGTCATTTTAACAGGACGCTGGCTATCTCTGCATTGTTTGTTACGTTTGTTTGTTTGTTTGTTTGTTTTGAATTAAGCACAAAGCTACACAATGGGCTATCTGTGCTTTGCCCACCACGGGTATCGAAACCCGGATTTTAGCGTGTAAGTCCGCAGACATACCGCTGAGCCACTGGGGGGCTGTTTGTTACGTGTCCGATGTGAATCTGCTAATGTTAAATGGCTTGTAATGATCGGAATCTATAAATTTTCCTAGTCAACATATCTGAAGTTCCCAGTTAATAAGCATCAATCACAGTTATATATTCTGAGCTTTACATTACATAAACTACAGTAATCAGTATTATATATTGTCTCGTAGCGTGTCGCGTTGATCAAATTTATAGTACTGTGCAAAGTTGCTCGAAACTTCAATTTTTGCAATAGTACGGATGATACACAAGTGTTTACGTAGACATATATTGTTGGTACTCACATTCAAGAATTTTCTACAACTTTAGTGAATCATTGGGACTTTCTTGATAGAGATTTAACGGTATAAGTTATTCGCATTTCTAAATATAAATTTAACTCAAACAAACATAAATATTAACGCAGGTATATGATAGTAAATCCGTCACACAGTTGACAAGGCAAATTACCTTTCCCTATTTCTATCGCAATGTAAAATTCACTTACAGTTGTTGAACGAGTCACCGCAGTCGTACATCGCATTTCCAGCAATATTTTGGTCTTCTTTCTTCAAAATATTCACTGTTTCTTTTGTCAAATTGCAGTCAAACTAATTCAGTTAAGTTAGAACCACACCTTGGCGGAATAAATTATTATTATGTCATTTTTTTACCGTTAGGCCTATGTTAATCGTTAGGCCTATCATTCTTTTCCTTGGTCGTGACTTTACCGTCTACCGCTCTTGTTTCTGTCTGTGTGCCGTTTCCGCTCATCTCATACTATTTATATATTTATCACAAAATCGTCTGCTCGCTACAATCTTTACACCAAAGACTTACAAATACCACTTCTAATAATCGTCTGTTTTAACTCTCTTATAATAAAAAGTAAACAATCATTAGAGATTCATTCACAAAATAAATTAATTAAAAATATATAAATTAAATTCTCTTTTATTTCACCAGAGCAAGATTATACAATTTGTAAACTGACTGAACGGGTAACAAAGAAAACGTTGTGAGTTTAATCTAACATTTGTACAGCATTTGAATTACGTTTTGTCTTCATAAGGTGCAAATAGTTTACATCAAAATAGTAAAAAAACAACAACAAAGTTGCACGGCTAGTAATTGGTTAAGACTCTTTAACATGCCCCCAGTGGCTCAGCGGTATGCTTGTGGATTTACAACGCTAAAAACCAGGTTTCGATACCCGTGGTGGGCTGAGCATAAATAGCCCATTGAGAAGCTTCGTGCTTAATTCAAATAATTGGCCCGGCATAGCCAAGCGTGTTAAGGCGTTCTACTCGTAATCCGAGGGTCGCGGGTTCGAATCCCGGTCCCACCAAACATGCTCGCCTTCTCAACCGTGGGGGCGTTATAATATTATGGTAAGTCACACTATTCGTTGGTAAAAGAGTAGCCCAAGAGTTAGCGGTGGGTGGTGATAACAAGCTGCCTTCCCTTTGGTCTTACACTGCTAAATTAGGGATGGCTAGCGTAGATAGCCCTCAATTAACCTTGCGCGAAATTCAAAAGCAATGCAAACTCTTTAACACTTTAATACTTCTAACATAAAGTGAACATTACCAACTCTTTAGTCTCGCAGACAAACGTATTCTGACGTGATTTTATAATTTTCTTATAACTTGAATAGTGCTGATTTATCAAGTTTTAATTACTTGTACTTTTACAAATCCTAAAATTTACACTCTTAAAACATTTTTTTTTGTTTTAATCTATGTTTCTCTTTACCATATATTTTACTCAATAATACAGTAAATATCTCTATATAAAGAACTGAAAAATTATACTTTATTATTCAGTTTATTATTCAGAAACTGCATTAGCTGTTTGTACAAACCATCAGTACCATAAAGAACATAAGCTAAAAACATAATACTTTATTTTATCGGAATAAAAAGCCATTGAACATACAGATAGAGAATATAATAAACTATTAATGTAATAAATGGAAATTGCATGTAAACATGTGTTATGTAAATGTTATGTAAACGACAACCATGTCGTGTTGTATTTGGATTTCCATATCTATTATTTATATTTCCATATTTATATTATTGTTTCGAAGTTCAAAACAATAAAATATGTTGTTATTCATTTAAAATAACATTTAGAAATTTCTAGAATTAGGTAAATCAATCATATGTTTATAAATAGAATATATGTCGGCCTGGTGTCTATACGACGAGTCTCGTGCAAAAAGACAGACATGCGCAGATTCCTCTGGAATTCTGTGGAAGTTACGCGATTGTTCGAGAACACAGTAGGCCTACTAGTATATAAACAGACGGCGATGCGAGGGAAGTCAGTCATTAGTTTTTATTCGATTCAAGAGGTTGTCTTCGTTTGAGAAAGTTTAAACGTTTGCTGTGTGTTTATTCAACTTGGATTTGTGACTATAGTTAGATCTACAGAAGCTATGATTTTATTTCGTCAATCTTTACGATTCATTCGAATTACTGGTTATACTGAAAGTCAACACGTACAGGACTGTTTAGGGGAGACCGGAAAAGTTGGAAAACGACAAATCTGAGACATTCATCAAAAACATCGTAAAAAGAACTTCGTCAAATTTATTGGACTGTGAATTGTTTCTGGACTTCTCCATTCAAACTTCGGAATTTCTTCGTGGGACGAAATTCACTCTCTAGACTGGAATTTTGGATTTCTGATCTGGACTTTCATTCTGGATCATATTATTAGACACAGGCCAGTACCATTTTGTATTGTAATTAACTTTGAAGGTTGAAACTGAATATCTGTCATTGTTATTATATAATTTATTTTATATTTGTCACATATATAATAGTTTATTGTAATAAATTATATAAGCTGTTATCTGTGTCTTTCTGTTGCGTTCAGTCCACATAAAAAACGTAACAACATGGGACCAAACTACTTATATATCTGGAATGAAAGTCTCATAATATCAAAGTTTGACTATTTTAATCGACAATCTACAAGGGGATGGGTTGTATTGTGGGATATAACGCGCTTCTCAAGCTATGGCTCATCATAATTCACACAAGTGTACATGCAGTAGTATGAATTATTTATTATTGTTCTAGTGGTGTTTGTTGTTTGGTTTGTTTTGCATTTCGCGCAAAACTACATGAGAGCAAGTTGCAGAAGCCGTCCCTATTTTAGCAGTGTAAGACTAGAGGAAAGGCAGCTAGTCATCATCGCCCACCGCCAACTCTTAGGCTACTCTTTTACCAACGAACAGTGGGATTGACCATCACATTATAACGCTCCACAGCTGAAAGAGCAAGCATGTTTAACTTAGTAGGGATTTGAACCCGCGACCCTCGTATTACAAGTCAAGCGCCTTAACTACCTCGCCATGCTGGGCCGTATTTGTTGTTACTTGCATCGCCCAACAGGATACCCCAAGCCTAATGGTCCAGCCTTTTTCTGAGCTTTACCAAATTTCTAATTTGATTGTGGAAACTCGAGCTTTGCAAATAAAATTTGATTATCCTGAACGAGTTAACAAAATGCCTTATTCAAACAAATTTGATAAAATCTTTAAAACAATTATACCTTCAAAGTATTGTGAAATACATTTGTAATGTTATTATTTAATTGTTTGCTTGAGGGAAATAAATGGTTAAATGGTCTAACTTCTAAAATAAGAGTAGATTATTTATAAATAAGAGTAATCAATTATCGTATCAAATAATGAGTTGACTGTTAATAACTTTGTTAAGAGTTAGATATAAGATTTATCATGTTTATTGAATTATTCGAATGATCAATGAGAAAACCTTATGAGTAGGCTACTTATGACTTTCCATTAATTAATGAAGTTTCTGTTAAACGCGATTAATATATTAGTCCTACACTACAGTGGTATCTTTTTAAGACTTCTCTATTTGAAAATAGGCTTATTGGAGAAATTTACTGCAACAAATATTAAGAGAAGATAAATTAATTTGTTTTTGTCACGTGGAATGGATCTCGCATTATTTTTACAAATAATCAAAAACACGCCCAAAGATAAAACACATTATAATGTATAATAATACTCTTGCTAAAAGTGGGCAAATTTTGTTGGAAATATAACTTCGATTAAACTTCAAGATGGTAACCAGGGCAAGAAGGAAAAATCTAAAATCTGTTGGAAATAATATAAAACTGTAGAAAGTTGTGCAAGGAGAGAGAGACACAGAAAATTAAAATAACTTGAAGAATTTGTCAATAGGTATTTAATACAAGAGTTAAGAGGAAAATACAGTCAATAGGTATGTAATACAGGAGTTAAAAGAAAAATACAGTCAATAGGTGTTTAATACAAGAGTTAAGAGAAAAATACAGTCAATAGCTGTTTAATGCAAGATATAAGAGAAAATACAGTCAATATGTGTTTACCACAGGAGTTAAGAGAAAAATACAATCAATAGGTGTATAATAAAGGAGTTAAGATAAAAATACAGTCAATAGGTGTTTAATACAAAAATTAAGAGAAAAATACAGTCAATAGATGTTGAATAGAAGAGTTAAGGGGAAAATACAGTCAATAGATGTTGAATAGAAGAGTTAAGGGGAAAATACAGTTAATAGGTGTTTAATACAGGAGTTAAAAGAAAAATACAGTCAATAGGTGTTTAATACAAGAATTAAGAGAAAAATACAGTCAATAGGTGTATAATAAAGTAGTTAAGAGAAAAATACAGTCCATAGGTTTTAATACAGGAGGTAAGAGAAAAATACAGTCAATAGGTGTTTAATACAGGAATTAAGATAAAAATACAGTCAATAGGTGTTTAATACAAGAATTAAGAGAAAAATAATACAGTCAATAGGTGTTTATACAGGAGTTAAAAGAAAAATACAGTCAATACGTTTTAATACAGGAGTTAAGAGAAAAATACAGCCTATAGGTGTTTAGTACAAGATTTAAGAGAAAAATACAGTCAATAGGTGTATAATAAAGGAGTTAAGATAAAAATACAGTCAATAGGTTTTAATACACGAGGTAAGAGAAAAATATAGTCAATAGGTGTTTAATACAAAAAATAAGGAAAAATACAGTCAATAGGTGTTGAATAGAAAAGTTAAGAGGAAAATACAGTCAATAGGTGTTGAATAGAAGAGTTAAGAGGAAAATACAGTCAATAGGTGTTTAATACAGGACTTAAGATAAAAATACAGCCTATAGGTGTTTAGTACAAGATTTAAGAGAAAAATACAGTCAATAGGTGTTTAATACAAGAATTAAGAGAAAAATACAGTCAATAGGTGTATAATAAAGGAGTTAAGATAAAAATACAGTCAATTGGTGTTTAATACAGGAGTTAAGATAACAATATGTAATAACTAAACTGGAAATAAAACCAAATATTATTATTATTTTATTTGAGTACAAAATCCATGATATTATTGGGTCTGTTTGTTTTTCGCGCCAAGCTACACGAGGGCTATCTGCGCTTCCTTTCCCTAATTTAGCAGTGTAAGACTAAACGGAAGACACAGAGTCATCACCACCCACCGCCAACTCTTGGGCTATTCTTGTTACCAACGAATAGTGGGATTGACCATTAACTTTTAACGCCCTTACGGCTGAATGGACGAGCATATTTGGTGCGACGTGGATTTGAACCCGCGACTCTCGGATTACGAGTCAAACGACTTAATCCACTTGGCCATTCCGGGCCGATGCTGTTGGGAACGTACAGAAGGATTACAAAACAAATTTGAAGAGGTACATGAAGACATCAAAAAAGTAGAAAAAGAAATGAGTAACAGAATAAAACATTTAAAAAATATATAAATGCAAAAATCAAAACAACAAAATCTCGTTTTGCACTCACGTAAGAATTTTAGCGTAAAACATCGTTAGGTATAAAATGTTGAATAAGAAGTCGTATTTGTTCTACATCTGTTATTACTAACTACTAATGTGATGCCATCTGTTACGGAAAATGTTTTCTTGACTGATCCAGTCATGTCACTACCAATTCCTGTTCCAGTTTTAGCTGGCTAATTAAACATCCCTCGATTGAGAATCCAATGGAGAGTGATGCACCTGTTCCAGTTTTAGCTGGCTAATTAAACATCCCTCGATTGAGAATCCAATGGAGAGTGATGCACCTGTTCCAGTTTTAGCTGGCTAATTAAACATCCCTCGATTGAGAATCCAATGGAGAGTGATGCACCTGTTCCAGTTTTAGCTGGCTAATTAAACACCCCTCGTTTGAAAATCCAATGGAGAGTGATGTACCTGTTCTAATTTTAGCTGGCTAATTAAACATCCCTTGATTGAAAATCCAATGGAGAGTGATGTACCTGTTCCAGTTTTAGCTGGCTAATTAAACATCCCTCGATTGAGAATCCAATGGAGAGTGATGTAAAGGTACCATTAAAGAACATCAGATTCAACTTAGAATCGTTTCCAAATTGTACCAGAGAAATAGTGAATAATTATCTAGTCATCTTGCCGCTGATTTAAAAGGAATAACATTAAACAACCTTAAAGTTAAGAGTCATAGTAAACACCAAGCTTTGTTAGTTGCATTATACAACAGATTTGGAGTAATACTCCAGAAGGAGTATCCAGAGCAAAGGTGTAGAACATGGTATGGAGAAACATAGGGACTTTCCACAAACTGGCAGAAATTCTAGAAGGCTTGACCACTTTCCTACCTGGATACCCAATTTTGAACATTAACAATTTATAGATTCCATAACAGACAAAAAACAGAAGTTATTGAACCGAATCAATATAGGTACATGTTTCTTTTAAAGCTTTGAATGCATCATCTGGAAGATATTGGACCATTTGTTCCAAACATAAATTTACCCAACGATTACTTAGACAATTAGAAAGGAGGAAATCAATCTCAAGACAAAAGGTGTTTAAATGTAACTTGAACTGATGTAACTGTAGACAGAAGGTTTAGGGTATAAGAAGTCTCTTAATAGAACACAACAAAGAGGGAACTGTTATATATGCGACATTAATGCTGAAATTATAGGTAATCAAGAGTTATAATTAAACCAGAAAAACAAAGCTTTGGAAAATCAAAACCACAAAAAAGACATTAATAAAACACGAATTAATTGGATTATAAGGCAAATTTTACCAAGGAATAATTCATATGTCTCAAATTGTTTGTTTGTTTTGAATTTCGCGCAAAGCTACTCGAAGGCTATCTTCGCTAGCCGTCCTTAATTTAGTAGTGTAAGACTAGAGGGAAGGCAGATAGTCATCACCACCCACCGCCAACTCTTGGGCTACTCTTTTACCAACGAATAGTGAGACTGACCGTCACATTATAACGCCCCCACAGCTGAAAGGGCGAGCATATTTGATGTGATGGGGATTCGAACCCACGACCCTCGGATTAAGAGTCGAACGCTTTAACACGCTTGGCCATGCCAGGCCTTCTGAGTCAAAAAAGATAAGAAGTTCATTGATTGAGGAGATCCACGAATGTTGAGCAACGCTGGTTTGATTGCTGCAATTGTTCAACTCAATTTGGTAATGGAAAGTGGGAAATTGACTTCTGAGATAAATAAAAGTAGTGATTTAATGTACAAAGCAAGTGGATATAAGGTTTCACGTTAGTTGAATGTTACTCCATCTGCGGAAAATTTCTCGTCCCTTCAGATTGGTTGAGAAAGCGTTATCAAGAAAGTATATACCATCGGGAACTGACAAGACATTTGAGATACTGATGTTCGTATAGACCAATGGACAGTTATAATATCCATAAGTCTTCTTTATACATATAGTTTTTGTTATAAAACTTTGCTATTGCATTTTGAAAAATATAACTATTGAAATGTCATTACTTGTTCAATTTTTTTGTTTCATTAAATTTGTTTCACAAAATAAAAGTGTTGAAATCTTATCGTCTTCCGTTATATTATTATTCTATATTATCTCACAACGTATTCGTAAATGTGTTCCTATGTTTATACATTCGATTACTTACCTCCACTATTGTCCACCAATGTCACAGTGGCATTTCTACAGATATGCAATACTAGAAACTGGTACGTAGAGCACAGATAGCCCAATGTGTAGCTTTGTACTTGACTACAAATATACATTATTTACCCAATCCCTGGCAGATATGAGTCTCAGTAGTAGTCATCTCTACTTGACAGGCGGTGGTTGATATACCCCCAGAGGGCGTGTTGCTAAGGGTAAATTGGTAAAAAGACTAAATCCATTAGGTGGACTCAGATAATGAGTTGATATAAGGACGAACTCATCATGATAATTGTGAATAAAACATTATGCAAATTAGATAAAATATTAATTAAGATTATATTACTGACGACACGTTAATGTACATCACCACCTGGTATTTCACTAGCGAACTATCTGCGTGATAATTATATCGACGCGCCCACTGCTTCCTAATAATAAAATCTTATCGTCTGCTATTTTATAATTATTGCATATTACCTAACAAACAGTTCATGAATGTAATCATAAATACATTCCTACCTAATCATATTCGAATACTTAACATTTTTCCTGTATTATTATTTGTATTTAATTACTAATTTCCAGCATTCGTTCAATCCTTGCTGCATACCAGCCTTGAAATAGATTGTTTGTTTGTTTGTTTGTTTTTTGGAATTTCGCACAAAGCTACTCGAGGGCTATCTGCGCTAGACGTCCCTAATTTAGCAGTGTGAGACTAGAGGAAAGGCAGCTAGTCATCACCACCCACAGCCAACTCTTGGGCTATTCTTTTACCAACAAATAGTGGGATTGACCGTAACATGTAACGCCCCCACGGCTGGGAGGGTGAGCGTGTTTGGGGCGAGCACGTTTAGCGCGACGGGGATGCGAACCCGCGACCCTCGGATTACAAAGCGCACGCCTTAACTCGCTAGGCCATGCCAGCGCCCTTGAAATAAAAAGACATTCACATAGTACAATATAGTCCTTCATTTGACAGTTAGGACTGTTTGTGATATCACAAGCTACATTTTAATTTTTAATAATTTAGTCCTTTGCTTAAGAGGACTACTAATTATGATAATATAATGACCGAACAATTTCATCTGATATTTAAAAACGATGTATATTATATATAAATACGAGTAATTAGATAGCGAAAGAACATATAAGTACAGTATCAGAAATGTTCTTCAGTGCAGAAGAGGGCGCTGGCATGGCCAGGTGGGTTAAGGCGTGCGACTCGTAATCAGAGGGTCGCGGGTTCGCATCCCCGTCGCTCTAAACGTGCTCGCCCTTTCAGACGTGAGGGCGTTATAATGTTACGGTCAATCCCACTGTTCGTTGGTATAAGAGTAGCCCAAGAATTGGAGGTGGGTGGTGAAAACTAGCTGCCTTCCATCTAGTCTTACACTGCAAAATTATGGACGGCTAGCACAGATAGCCCTCGAGTAGCTTTGTGCGAAATTCAGAAACAAAAACAAACAGTGCAGAAGTGACATTTATTTACCAACTCGAGCAGCTAACGAGGAAATTTGATAAGTAGGTTTATTTATGAGTTAGATGTACTAAACATTAATTTTTGTTAAACTTTATTTGTGTTTCAGGCCTACGGTAGTTACATTAGAATATTTCGAAATATTTTATGTTTGAACGAATGGAAACGGTTGTAGTAAACGTTAAAGAAAAAAAAACAGTTAATTTATTATTGTTATGTGAATGGACCTCGCTTTTTCTTTACAAAATAATCCAGTTCACTTAACAATACAACACAATAGCATGTTAACTAGCATGCTTGAGTGTTGTAAAATCTGTAATTTTTGTGCTAATACCGACGGATTAATCAGCATTTATAATTAATCAATAAGGGGTCAGTTTGATAAAAATATATCGTACATCTAAAGAACCTTAACTCTAGTGTTGCCCCCCAGTGGCTCAGCGGTATGTCTGCGGACTTACACGCTAAAATCCGGGTTTCGATACCCGTGGTGGGCAAAGCACAGATAGCCCATTGTGTAGCTTTGTGCTTAATTCAAAACAACAACAACTCTAGTGTCCTGACAAATTCTGAGTTCTGTCTTTAGCACTACATCATTAAGATATATCTATATTCTTTTTGTTTGGTTTTAGACAGAAAGACATCTGTCCCTGTTATAGATTACAAAATGTTTTAAACAGCCTGACATGTTAACTTGCTCCCCCGCTCGTACAGCGTCAAGTCTACGGATTTACAGCGTTACAATCACTGGACTCTGAAAATAACCCGATGTAGCTTTGCTGTAAGATAACCCACACAAACAAACCACAATAAGTTTACTTCTTTTTTTTTAGAATGACTTCGAGTAAGTAAATACCTGTACATTCTTTAAGTATTGTATCCAATTTTAGCCGTCGTACAATTCTAATAACTCATCAAATAAATAATTATTATTTTATGCTGTTTGTTATATTTTTTACAATGGTTAATTAATCTTTCTAGCAATTATTTCCTGCTCCTCAATGACTCAGCGATATGTTTGCGGACTTACAACGCTAAAATCCGGGTTTCGATAACAGTGCTTAATTCAAAACAACAACAATTATTTCCATGTGCCAATGCAATGCATTGTCGTGACATGTCGTAAAAGCTACGAACCGTGAAAAATATTCTCTAACTCATCAATCTTAATACTCGAACGTTTTTGGAATATATTATCTTTCATCTCTGACCCTGACCCGACCTATAGTAAAAAAAATATGACTAGGCGATTTTGTTGCAGTTTGTCTGAGATTGTGAGAAAACCAGAAACCAAACAAAAGTATAAAAAAGATAAACAGGTCTCGAAACCTGCTACAGTTATTTGGGAGCAAAGTTCGCAAAGTGGATACTTGAATGCGAAAGGATATTTCATCCATTTTCATAAGAAAACATGTCAAAAGAAACTGGGATTGGAATAATTTTATTCGACCACATATACCAAGGATTAGATATTGGTTCTTCTGTAGAAAGTCTGTCAAAATACGTGAGCTGGGAACGAGCTCCATCTGGAAGTAGAACTTTATAAATGGATAAGGCAGTAGTTCTATTTAACATAACAAAAGTTTTGATTTATCGTTCGTACGAAGTAGCAGCTATTTCTCAGTCCAATTGGCTCAAAATTTATAACATAAAAGTATTCACAAAAGTAAATTTAAAATAGCATCTTTTTTTTTTCTTTTGAGGAATAAACAGAATCTAGTAATTTATTGTCGTTTAAAAAGTACTTGTTTCTTGAAATAACGAATTTGTTAATTATTGCTAAAGTTTTATTCGCAACATTATAGATTTCGTTGTTTTGTTTCGAATTATTTTTTTTGTTTTAGAATTTTGCACAAAGCAACTCGAGGGCTATCTGTGCTAGCCGTCACTAATTTAGCAGTGTAAGACTAGAGGGAAGGCAACTAGTCATCACCACCCACCGCCAACTCTTGTTGTTTCATAACTTTGGTACAACCACACTTTAGATCATATTCTAGTTATTAAAAAGACTTGTTGAATATTTTATAAAATTTTGATGAATCTTAAAAACATATTTTTAAGTTCTACTAAAAATGAGCAGTCAGTGACTGCCAAATGTCTTTTATTTAAAGATGTATATCGTGCAGAACATTTGTTTTTAATTGAAGAGACCAGTTCGTCATGTCTTCGTAATGCAGTTCCAACATGGCTAGTTTTGACTCCAGTTTGTTTGTTTTGAATTTCGCGCAAAGCTATACGAGAGCTATCTGCGTTAGTCGTCCCTAATTTTGCGGTGTAAGACTAGAGGGAAGGCAGCTGGTCATCACCACTCACATTATAACGCCCCCGCGGCTGAAAGGGCAAGCACGTTTAGAATTATATGGATACGAACCTCTTTGACACCAGAAAAATCGAAAATATTTATATCACTATTTAGGACCTACAAGATGGTGTATTTGCACTAAATCTCATGTAGGAAGGCTAACAAACATATGAATGGTTCACGAACATCCCAATTTGTACTCTTCTCGCTGAAAAATTGAGCAAAAGACAAAAGTTTCAAACTTTTTATATCTCCATCTGGTATCTGAAAAATGTATCTCTATACCAAATTCAATGTAAATTGGTCAAAAAAGGCTAAGTAATTGACAAAAACTCCTAAAGTTATGGGTTTGTTTAATCTTTGACCACCCTGAAGTGATTAAAAGTGGGCACATTCCATATTTTTGTTTGTTTGTATGATATCTTTAAAAAAAAAGAAGTATTTTATCAAATCTCATTTAAATTGGCTGACAAAGTCTAATATTATTCTTTTTGCAGTATTTTGAATTCTATATAGTTAATAAAAATAGGTAATTCCACCGTTTTTGTTTTTCAAAGTTTATGACGTATAAAAAAGTATCTTTAAACCGAATTCCAAGTTTCAAATCAATTTTCCACGAAATGAAGGAATCGTTGCAGATTGGAAAGTTTTCGGAAGTGTTCGATTCCCTGCGGTGGACAGAGTGCAGCTTGTGCATAGTGTAGATTTGCACGAAGAATACAACAGTCATACAGCAAGTCCTATACATATAATATCAGTACAAGAATATAACTTCCATTCTATCATTTTTCTAGATTAATGATGTATGTGATAAACATCTCAATTATTTAAGGATTCTAAATCATATTGGATTAGAGCTAGAGGGCGCAAAACGAGAAGATAAAACGTTAAGAAGCTACGTTATTATAATATAATGGGTTCTTTCACGTTAATTTGCTTAATCGTTTCTGTCTTTAGAAATTACAGTTGAATATCAAGAAAATAACTAGATTTTGCAAGATAGGTGGCCGATATAGTAGGTGTAAGCTTTTAATTTGTATTTTAGTAGAGTAAGGTGTAGTGTAACGTTAGATTAGGTTTAGTACGCGTAATGATATTTTGGGCTTAGTTGTAATTTAGCTTGCAATAAGATTGGAAGACAAATTCAATATAATGTTTTATTTACTAAACGCAGCCGAAAAATTAGTTATTTGTCAAACTTAGGCTTAACATTGTTAGCAATAACCTATTGGTATTTAATCATAATATCGAGTGTTTAGATTAATTTTACAATTAATACAATAGTTAAGACCAGTTCTGAGATTAAGCGTTCCTAGTTTGGGTACGATAAGTGCAAAAATTGATTTTATTTGGGAACTCTGGACTACTATGCACTTTTACGTAAGTTAGTAGTGAGGATGTTTAATTTATATGTAGAGTTTACAAGTTGGAGGTTATCCCAACTAACGTTGAGGAAATAAATAGGAATATAAACTGTAGGTGATGACGGCAGGACTTCAAGAGGAGCTAAAGTTTGTACATACAGGGGAAGCATCAGCTAATATTTACAATGACATTCAGGACGGAAGTATTAGGGTTAAAAGTAACGAACATAATTGTAAAGATTCTCCACTATTGAGTAACAGATCTTAGACCTTGGCTTATATTGAAGGGGAAGTATTGAAGGAAGGGAAAGCAAAAGAAATAAAGAAGAATGTTGATTATGAACTTGACACGGTATGTGGATAGAATATCTTATCGGGTAAATATGGAGAAAAAGAGTTAAATTATGTTACCCTGTGGCACAGGTAAATAAAGACATAACAGAACAAGAGAATATAATGAGGGGGACTAGAAACAATACAGTTTATGCTGTGAAGGTAGGGGGTAGCAAGAGAAGGAAGAGAAAGTTAAAGGAGCTAATTACTGAGTACCAGGGGTTGATAAAAGCATTTAAAGATAAATATAATAGAATTCATTGTATCACGAGTAGTGTCAAGAATTAATTGTTGAGATGAAAGTTTGAGTGGGTCACTAGAGCTAAATTCAAGGTGAAATTAATATGTAAGGATAAGCAAGTTAGCTGATTGGAAGTGTGGGATTAGTTCAGCGGGACAAAGAATACTTTGGAATGGATGGTAAGAAAAGCTCTGAATTGTTTGTGAGGGTTATTAATTCAGCTGTAAAGAAAGTCTTAAACTAGGACTAGCTAGTGGTAAAAGCAGTAATAAACTAACTAAAACAAAATTGAGATCAGAGTTTAGCACAGGAAATCAGAACAAAATTAGTAAAAGGAGTAGGCTTAACTGTTACTATTGTTATGGTATGAGAGTAAAATGCAAAATAGGTTATTTTAGAGCAATGGTAGTAATGGAATATTTTGATATACTGAGAATAACTGAAGCATGGTTAAATGTAGCTTATTTTGATGACACAAACTTCTTTGAATTACATGGTTATAAGTTATTTAATAGGGACAAAGTAGTAAATAGAGTGGCTCTATATGTAAAGTGTGAGTTACATCCTGTTGAAGTTGGTAATATTAAGAATAATAGTAAGGATATTGAATCCAACTGGACTTCTGTTAATAGACATCAAGGGAAAAAGTTCTTAGTCGGAATTTTTTACAGACCATCAGATAAAACTGATGACATTAGTGAGAAACTTGACAGTGTGATTATGATTTCGTTTGTTAATGATGTCATAAATATGAATGATTCTAATTAAATACTCATTCATTGGGAAATATTAAAGTCAACCCATAATAGAGAAAGGTTTCTGTAAACTGTTCAAGATATATTTATTATCCAATTGGTCATGGACTTTGCTGGAAATAATATTTTGGATTTATTGTTAAGTTATAACATATAAATAGTTGAAAGGGGGGAACTGAGGAACAACTAAGTACAAATGCTGTATTAGGTTTGATATTTTAAAAATCATTAATAATAATATTTTTATTCCAAATTTGGAAAAAAAATCAAATTTTGAAGATATGCAACAAGAATTACACTGGAGAACACTCATTTTGTTGCATTTAAAAAAAATACCTTTCTATAGTCAATTTGAGTGTGTTGATTTGAAGTCGGTTTTTGTCTGCAAGCTACAGATTTTGTGCAATTTGACATTTTTATTTATTTTTTAATTTTTCGTTATTATAGGAAATTATAGGAATAGCTTATCAATTTGTTTGTGTATTTTATTCAGGTAGGAATTTGCATTTGTAACATTTGCGTTTGTACACTTCATCTGGACAATCTCGTTTAATGCTCCAGCAGTAGTCAGCCATCATACTTTTGTCCCAGCGCCCTTGGTAGCGTTCTTCCATGAACTTTAAGTCTTGGTGGAATCGTTCTCCTTGTTCGTCACTCACAGCCCCCAGGTTGTCAGGGAACTTATCAAGGTGGCTGTTCAAAAAATGAAGCTTGATGCTCATGTTGCACCCGAGATCACTTAAAGCGAGGAGCATTCTGTTCACAAGTTCACTGTAGTTCTCCGCCTTATTATTTCCAAGGAAGTTCTGAACGACTGCCACAAAGGATAACAATGCTGTCTTTTATAAAGCGGTCATCTTAGCAACAAACTGATCATCACGAATTAGGGTTTGAATCTGTGGGCCATCAGACACGCCTGCTTTGATCTTCTCAAATGATAACCCTGGTAAAGCTGTGATGATGTGTTGGAAACATTCACCTTCGGTTTCCAGTGCCTTGAGAAATTGCTTCATCAAACCTAATTTGATGTGAAGAGGACTACAGTAAGGTACACCCAGTTCTTTGAGAAGCCCTTGGATGTCATGGCAGTAAACAAACTGTCTGTCTTCTGAAAAGAAAGTCACAAAAAACTGGTCACGCTTTCTAAAATATGATACTTTAACAGAGTGATCAACAAGATTTCTGCCTTGTAATCTTGATGCCAAAAGCTCTGATGCTTTCTTTGAAAGACCTAAATCCCGCACTAAATCATTCAGTTCAGCCTGGGGAAGAGGCTTGGGGACGGGGAAAGGTTCAGTGTCTGAAGAACAGTTCTCCGATTGTGTAAATTTTTCTGACAATTCACTGTCACAACTGTCTTGTTCGCTTGTATCATGTCCAATGTCTTTATCGTCCAATGAAGGCAAGCCTTTGAAAACTGGAACAGGAACTTCTTCAGAGTGCGGAGCAGGCCGAATAGCTGAGGGAATGTTCGGATACGTAATCTTATGTCGGTTTTTCTTCCCAACACCCGTTGTGTTTACCATGCAGAAATAACAGTCAGTTACATGGTTGGTGGGTTCGCGCCAAATCATTGGAACGCCAAAAGGCAGACAATTACGTTTTCCTTTGGTCCAGTCTCGAAGCATTTCCTCACAATTGTGGCACACAACATGAGGAGCCTATTGCTTGTCTTGATCACCAAGATGAACTTCAAAATATGCCTTGTAGGCACGCTTGACGAACGAGGATATGTTACGTCTCTGACGGTTGAGTGTGTAGCATCCACATATGTAGCAGAAGGCATCAGGCTTGTTTCTGCAATGATATCTATTTTTGGAAGCCATGTTTGATCTGAAACAAAAGAAGAATGATCAAAATATTAGAAGCTATCTATATATATGGACGTGAAAATGCTTATACATGGTTTACGCAAGTTCACATTTGTACAATTTCATTAACCTCAAATTGCATACAAACTAGAGCTTGTAGAGAAAAACTAGTTTCAGATTTGAAATCAGCGCCTAAAACTCTCTCAGAATCAGTTAAAATATCCAATGCAACTCAAAGCTACTGAAAAAGTGTTCCCCAGTGTTATCTGTTGTGAATTTGGCAGCTGAGTTATTTGGAAACACTGAGTGAATCTGGAAAATGTTTTCAAGATTCAAAACAAATATATTCCTTAAAGAAAGAAACTGGTAGCTGCAATTAAAAAACCAGGTTGGCTCACAAAAAATAAGAAATACTATGAAAGAAAAGCATCACAAAGTTAAGAAATTTAAATTAATTGTTATTATAGAAGATTTAGAAAAGTATAGAAGGTCAAACAAGAAATTAGGACATGCGAAAGGATACATGAAAACATCTGTTAACGTAAAAATTAAGAGTAAGGTTTTTATAACTGTATTAAGAATGAACAAAATCTTAAAATGTTCGTATTTTAATATTTCAACGCACAAACAACTGTAGATATTAATTACAGTTTAGAGAAGAATTTATTATGTTTCTAATAATGGCAGATTGATGTACAGAGAGAGAAAGAAAAATTAAAGAATCATATTTACAAAAATGCAACATGAATTATCGAAGACAAATTCATTCGAGTGATAACATTGTTCAGTTCTAGGGTATATCTTGTGTTGATAGGAAACTGTAATGATATTATTCATTGATTTATTATTTATGTTCCCAAGTAACAAAGTTGTCTGGTACACAGACTAGTTATTATATGTATCGCGAGAAAACCTATTAATTTCGTCTCGAGCTCATTAACTACTCAAGCACCACAAATAACAAAATTTGTATCCACGTAAGAAAATGGAGTAGGTTACCGTAATAAGACTAGTTTTGTTACCCATTCTCTGGTTTTGATGTCCTAAATTTGTAGACACACTATAAAATGTTTAGAGAAAACCTAAAGAAGCAACTCTGGGTTTAAATACAGGTAAATTTATTACTTTTGGTAAAACAAAAATAGCTAGAAACAATTAGGTCTAGTTATAGAAAGAGCAATGTGTGTGAAGGTAGCTGTGGAATAATGTTTTATTTCGTTAGTTTAGTTTTCTTAAATTTAGGCATAGAGTAGTATTTCATTAAATCCGTTGCTAAAAGTGGTACGTAGGTGTCGTTAGGTAGACATGCCTCTCTCTTAATTATATTTGGAGCATTTTAACCAGGTATCTTATTTTAGTAGTTTCAAGGTTTTTGGATTCAAATATTATAACGTCTTGTTTCAACTGCTGGACAGGTCCTCCAAAAGAGTCGCTCATGTTCTCAATTGATTTATCGTTTACTTGCTTGTGCACAAAGGTGAAGAGTGGATATCTTTTTTTTGTATTCACGACAAAAATTAAATCCCAGGTTTTAAAATTATTAGCCCTTAAGCACAACGCTGAGCACTGAGGTGCTAAATAAACGTAGCTGTATTGCACCAATCTACTGTTCTGATGGAAACTCTTGCGATAATTTTGAAATGTTTTAGAATTAAGATGGATCACGTGTTTGTTCTACCTAATATTGTTCAGAAGTAAAACAATTTGTTGTTTATTCAGTAACTTATCATACTCTGTAGACTTAATCAGTACATTGTAACTATTGTTTTTTATTTAACAAACTTATGAAAAACATATATATATTAATATTAAATTATCAATTTTTAAACATGAGAAACTATGAGTTTTTACTGTTGAAAGCATACAGTGTAATTGACAATAAAACTGTAATATAACATTATTATCACCTTGTACTCTAGGCCTGGCATGACTAGGTGCTGGCCTGGCATGGCCGAGCGCGTTAAGGCGTGCACTCGTAATCCGAGGGTCGCGGGTTCGCGCCCGCGTCGCGCTAAACATGCTCGCCCTCCCAGCCGTGGGGGTGTATAATGTGACGGTCAATCCCACTATTCGTTGGTAAAAGAGTAGCCCAAGAGTTGGCGGTGGGTGGTGATGACTAGCTGCCTTCCCTCTAGTCTTACACTGCTAAATTAGGGACGGCTAGCACAGATAGCCCTCGAGTAGCTTTGTGCGAAATTCCAAAAACAAACAACAAACAAACAAAAGACTAGGTGCTTAGGGCACTCGACTCGTAATCCGAAGGTCACGGGTTTGAATCCCCGTCGCACCAAACATGCTCATCCTTTCAGCCGTGGAGACGTTATAATGTGGCAGTCAATCCGACTATTTGTTGGTAAAAGAGTAGCCCAAGAGTTAGTGGTGGGTGGTGATAACTAGCTATCTTCCGTCTAGTCTTACATTGCTAAATTAAGGATGGTTAGCATAGATAGTTTTCGTGTAGCTTTGCGCGAAATTCAAACCAAACCTTACACTCTAAATACTTAAATAAAATATCTTTATTTTCAGTTTCTCAACGTGGCTAACGTGTTCATGAAGATATTCAACTTGATATGCATGATGCTACTGATAGGTCACTGGAGTGGCTGTCTCCAGTTCTTAGTTCCTATGCTCCAAGGATATCCTCCCAGTTCATGGGTTGCCATAAATGAGCTCCAGGTAATTTGAACAGTAAATTATTAAACGTTGAAAGGTAAAAAAAATGTTTTGCAATCTGAGACAAAATTATAAGATCGAACAATAGATAGGTTATGGTACATATAAGTAAGCTGACAAACCGTTATTCGTATAAAGAGAATACGAGTGAAACTAGAGTAGTTGATAAAATAATCAAAGGTGAAATGGTTGAATGTAACGAATACATTAGAGAGTTTTGCTGGTAGAATGTTGTATGAACTGGTAGTTTCGTGTTATATGTAGACAAATATCAATGTTTAACTGGGTGAGAGCTGGGGCTGAATTGACCGATATTGATGTTTAACTGGGTGAGAGCTGGGGCTAAATTGACCGATATTGGTGTTTAACTGGGTGAGAGCTGGGGCTAAATTGACCGATATTGGTGTTTAACTGGGTGAGAGCTGGAGCTGAATTCACCGATATTGGTGTTTAACTGGGTGAGAGCTGGAGCTGAATTGACCGATATTGGTGTTTAACTGGGTGAGAGCTGGGGCTGAATTGACCGATGTTAGTGTTTAACTGGGTGAAAGCTGGGCCTGAACTGGCCGAAACAACGTTTTCGCCTTCTTTCTGTTCAGAGATAGACAAAATTTCAAAGGTCAACCAATGGCAGAACAGTTACAGTAGAGTGATAGTACTACGAATGAGCGCACGAGTTTGTCAGAATAACTTGATATAAAAGTGTATATTTAGAGCAAAGTTCAGGGGACATTGTCCACGGAAGTATTTTGTTAGTGCTCAAACCTTTGTTGGAATGTAATGTAAAACAAATTGAATCTTGAACCATTTTACTACAAATACTAATACACAAAGCATAAGGTAGTGAAACCAAATTTTGTTACCCACATGCTAGCTTTGGATGTCATGGAAAAGTGATCAGACCAGCCATGGTCTGACAGACATTATCTCTTACTGCGACTCTGGAGAGTGCCTGAAACTGCTGCCTCCATGGACTACTAAAAATGGATCACAAAAGAAAGTTGTACCTTTTTTAAAACTAAATTAATCATCGCTTGTAACAACTACAATATGACTATTTGTACACCAAATATTACCATTCTCATAATTCCATAGATATGGAAACTCCATAGGAAACATCGAATAAATAAATTTTCAGTTAAATTGAAATTACTTTGAAATTAAACTTGTGTTACGTCCGCTCAACACTATTTAGAACTACTGAAAGTTCTAATGTAATTATTGAAAATAAACAGTTTAGGATTCATTGTAATACTAACCACAAATTTAAACTTCTACCTGGTGTTTCTAACTTTACTTCAAAAGCCAGTTGGTGCTTCTTAATAAATTACACGCCAGTTGTAAGTCAGATTACAGTTACATTGTCTACGACACAACAACCAACTGCGTGTAATTAAAGACATACAGATTACTTGTTTTAATGTAATGAGGCTAAGTTTTCAGGGAACCTCTGAGTTCTTCACCATCAACTTTACCTCAATTGATACCGCTTAGAAAAGCTAAGTTTACCTACTGTTTTCAAGCATATCTACCTAATTATTAACTGTAGCTTATGTTATATTTGCTTCATTATTAACTGCAACTTATGTTATATTTGCCTCATTATTACTTACGTTTGTTAAATTTGCTTCATTATTAACTGCAGCTTATGCAATATCTGCCTCATTATTAACTGCAACTTATGTTACATTTGCCTCATTATTAACTTCAGTTTGTGTTATATTTGCCTCATTATTAACTGTAGCTTGTGTTATATTTGCCTCATTATTAACTGCAGCTTATATTATATTTGCCTCATTATTAACTGCTGCTTGTTAAATTTGCCTCATTATTAACTGCAGCTTATGCTATATCTGCCTCATTATTAACTGCAGCTTGTGTTATATTTACCTCATTATTAACTGTATTTTATGTTATATTTGCCTCATCATTAACTGCAGCTTATGTTATATTTGCTTCATTATTAATTGTAGTTTATGTTATATTTGTCTCATTATTAACTGTAACTTATGTTATATTTGCCTGATTATTAACTGTAGATTATGTTATATTTGCCTCATTATTAACTGCAGTTTATGCTATATTTGCCTCATTATTAACTGCAGCTTATGTTATATTTGCGTCATTTTTAACTGCAGTTTATGTTATATTTGCCTCATTATCAACTGCAGTTTATGTTGTATTTTCCGCATTATTAACTGTAACTTGTGTTATATTTGCCTTATTATTAACTGCTGCTTATGTTATATTTGCCTCATTATTAACTGCAGTTTATGTTATATTTGTCTCATTATTAACTGCAGTTTGTTATATTTGCCTCATTATCAACTGCAGTTTATGTTATATTTGCCTCATTATTGACTGCAGCTTATGCTATATTTGCCTCATTATTAACTGCAGCTTATGTTAAATTTGCCTCATTATTATCTGCAGCTTATGTTAATAAAAGTTAACACTGAGTTTCCTCTTTTCTTACTTTAGTGATTAATATTTATTGTTCATTCAGGTTAATTTTTACCAGTTTTTCCTGATTATTTGACTATCTACACTGATGATTCGTTGAATAGTAGGTTAAAGTTCAGGTTTATCCTTCTTGGTTAACATTCATCTATCTTTATTTGTTAGGAACCAATATTATTCCATTTGTTACCATTATCTTCACATCTATGGAATAAATTACATATTGTTTAAAGTTAATAATCAAGACAACTGTCTGTAGGAGCTGTCACATTGTTACTTACCTTCATCTTCCAACATACTTAATAAATTACTCATTGTTTAAAGTCAGTAATTAACACTCTACTGCTGTAGGAGCTGTCACATTGTTACTTACCTTCATCTTCCAACATACTTAATAAATTACTCATTGTTTAAAGTCAGTAATTAACACTCTACTGCTGTAGGAGCTGTCACATTGTTACTTACCTTCATCTTCCAACATACTTAATAAATTACTCATTGTTTAAAGTCAGTAATTAACACTCTACTGCTGTAGGAGCTGTCACATTGTTACTTACCTTCATCTTCCAACATACTTAATAAATTACACATTGTTTAAAGTCAGTAATTAACACTCTACTGCTGTAGGAGCTGTCACATTGTTACTTACCTTCATCTTCCAACATACTTAATAAATTACTCATTGTTTAAAGTCAGTAATTAACACTCTACTGCTGTAGGAGCTGTCACATTGTTACTTACCTTCATCTTCCAACATACTTAATAAATTACTCATTGTTTAAAGTCAGTAATTAACACTCTACTGCTGTAGGAGCTGTCACATTGTTACTTACCTTCATCTTCCAACATACTTAATAAATTACACATTGTTTAAAGTCAGTTATTAACACTCTACTGTCTGTAGGAGCTGTCACATTGTTACTTACCTTCATCTTCCAACATACTTAATAAATTACACATTGTTTAAAGTCAGTAATTAACACTCTACTGCTGTAGGAGCTATCACATTGTTACAAACCTTCATCTTCCAACATACTTACTAAATTACTCATTGTTTAAAGTCATTTATTAACACTCTACTGCTGTAGGAGCTGTCACATTGTTACTTACCTTCATCTTCCAACATACTTAATAAATTACTCATTGTTTAAAGTCAGTAATTAACACTCTACTGCTGTAGGAGCTGTCACATTGTTACTTACCTTCATCTTCCAACATACTTAATAAATTACACATTGTTTAAAGTCAGTAATTAACATTCTACTGCTGTAGGAGCTGTCACATTGTTACTTACCTTCATCTTCCAACATACTTAATAAATTACACATTGTTTAAAGTCAGTTATTAACACTCTACTGTCTGTAGGAGCTGTCACATTGTTACTTACCTTCATCTTCCAACATACTTAATAAATTACACATTGTTTAAAGTCAGTAATTAACACTACTGCTGTAGGAGCTGTCACATTGTTACAAACCTTCATCTTCCAACATACTTAATAAATTACTCATTGTTTAAAGTCATTTATTAACACTCTACTACTGTAGGAGCTGTCAAATTGTTACAAACCTTCATCTTCCAACATACTTAATAAATTACTCATTGTTTAAAGTCAGTAATTAACACTCTACTGTCTGTAGGAGCTGTCACATTGTTACTTACCTTCATCTTCCAACATACTTAATAAATTACACATTGTTTAAAGTCAGTAATTAACACTACTGCTGTAGGAGCTGTCACATTGTTACTTACCTTCATCTTCCAACATACTTAATAAATTACACATTGTTTAAAGTCAGTTATTAACACTCTACTGTCTGTAGGAGCTGTCACATTGTTACTTACCTTCATCTTCCAACATACTTAATAAATTACACATTGTTTAAAGTCAGTAATTAACACTCTACTGCTGTAGGAGCTATCACATTGTTACAAACCTTCATCTTCCAACATACTTAATAAATTACACATTGTTTAAAGTCAGTAATTAACACTCTACTGCTGTAGGAGCTATCACATTGTTACTTACCTTCATCTTCCAACATACTTAATAAATTACACATTGTTTAAAGTCAGTAATTAACACTCTACTGCTGTAGGAGCTGTCACATTGTTACTTACCTTCATCTTCCAACATACTTAATAAATTATTCATTGTTTAAAGTCAGTAATTAACACTCTACTGTCTGTAGGAGCTGTCACATTGTTACTTACCTTCATCTTCCAACATACTTAATAAATTACACATTGTTTAAAGTCAGTTATTAACACTCTACTGTCTGTAGGAGCTGTCACATTGTTACTTACCTTCATCTTCCAACATACTTAATAAATTACACATTGTTTAAAGTCAGTTATTAACACTCTACTGTCTGTAGGAGCTGTCACATTGTTACTTACCTTCATCTTCCAACATACTTAATAAATTACACATTGTTTAAAGTCAGTAATTAACACTCTACTGCTGTAGGAGCTATCACATTGTTACAAACCTTCATCTTCCAACATACTTAATAAATTACACATTGTTTAAAGTCAGTAATTAACACTCTACTGCTGTAGGAGCTATCACATTGTTACAAACCTTCATCTTCCAACATACTTAATAAATTACTCATTGTTTAAAGTCAGTAATTAACACTATACTGCTGTAGGAGCTGTCACATTGTTACTTACCTTCATCTTCCAACGTACTTAATAAATTACACATTGTTTAAAGTCAGTAATTAACACTATACTGCTGTAGGAGCTGTCACATTGTTACTTACCTTCATCTTCCAACATACTTAATAAATTACTCATTGTTTAAAGTCAGTAATTAACACTCTACTGTCTGTAGGAGCTGTCACATTGTTACTTACCTTCATCTTCCAACATACTTAATAAATTACACATTGTTTAAAGTCAGTTATTAACACTCTACTGTCTGTAGGAGCTGTCACATTGTTACTTACCTTCATCTTCCAACATACTTAATAAATTACTCATTGTTTAAAATCAGTTATTAACACTCTACTGTCTGTAGGAGCTGTCACATTGTTACTTACCTTCATCTTCCAACATAATTAATAAATTACACATTGTTTAAAGTCAGTAATTAACACTATATTGCTGTAGGAGCTGTCACATTGTTACTTACCTTCATCTTCCAACATACTTAATAAATTACTCATTGTTTAAAGTCAGTAATTAACACTCTACTGCTGTAGGAGCTATCACATTGTTACTTACCTTCATCTTCCAACATACTTAATAAATTACTCATTGTTTAAAGTCAGTAATTAACACTCTACTGTCTGTAGGAGCTGTCACATTGTTACTTACCTTCATCTTCCAACATACTTAATAAATTACACATTGTTTAAAGTCAGTTATTAACACTCTACTGTCTGTAGGAGCTGTCACATTGTTACTTACCTTCATCTTCCAACATACTTAATAAATTACTCATTGTTTAAAATCAGTTATTAACACTCTACTGTCTGTAGGAGCTGTCACATTGTTACTTACCTTCATCTTCCAACATACTTAATAAATTACGCATTGTTTAAAGTCAGTAATTAACACTCTACTGCTGTAGGAGCTGTCACATTGTTACTTACCTTCATCTTCCAACATAATTAATAAATTACACATTGTTTAAAGTCAGTAATTAACACTATATTGCTGTAGGAGCTGTCACATTGTTACTTACCTTCATCTTCCAACATACTTAATAAATTACTCATTGTTTAAAGTCAGTTATTAACACTCTACTGCTGTAAAAGCTGTCACATTGTTACTTACCTTCATCTTCCAACATACTTAATAAATTACTCATTGTTTAAAGTCAGTTATTAACACTCTACTGCTGTAAAAGCTGTCACATTGTTACTTACCTTCATCTTCCAACATACTTAATAAATTACACATTGTTTAAAGTCAGTTATTAACACTCTACTGTCTGTAGGAGCTGTCACATTGTTACTTACCTTCATCTTCCGACCTACTGACAAATTACACATTGTTTAAAGTGATAAACTAGTATCTTTTTCTGTCTTTAGGGTTCGTGATATTGTTATAATTAGTATCAATCGTTTTCTTCTGAAATATTTCAGTTATTATGCTTACATGTTAGGCTTTCCCCTGATCAGCACCGTCTATTAAATATCTTCAAGTGTAGCTCTATCTACATCTTCTTAACTTAAACTCACTGTTTTGATATATGTGTTACAGTCATCCCTGTTAAACTTACTAATCTGATTATTACTTCGTGATTTCGTTCAGCGTATTATAAATATATTTTTTCCGTTTTTCTTTTCACCCCTTCATAGCACGTTTTTATGTTCAGATGTTATAACTATTTTGTAAAGTTTGAGACAGGAGGAAAAGGACCACTTGTGAAACGTGTCTGCTGAGACTCGAAGAAACAGAAGATAAAATCAGTTCACGTCACCCATTTCACAATGTTAAACGTTGGAGAAATTCAGTGATGAATGTTTTTATTTTGAAATGACAGTTAACGTAGATGTCAAAACGTATTTACGTGGAACCAACATTTCTAAGATCAAGTGATATTTTTTATGGTTGGTTAGTTATTGGACTGTTGGATTGTCATTAAAATGCGGATTGTTCTTAGTATTACGGTAAACAAGATTAAAGTTTTGTTATCTGTTATGCAATTTTCTTTCAGGGCGTATTTTGGTTCGAACAGTATTCCTGGGCCTTATTCAAAGCCATGTCTCACATGCTTTGTATTGGCTATGGCCGATTCCCGCCACAAAATCTAACGGATATGTGGCTAACCCTACTAAGCATGATTAGTGGCGCCACCTGCTATGCACTCTTTCTTGGTCATACTACAAATCTTATTCAGACTTTAGATTCGTCAAGACGTCAGTACAGAGAAAAGGTAAGTACCATTGTAATCTGGTTTTATTTATCTAAGAATTTTTTCTCTGTTTTGTGTTGTTTCTGAAATAACTAATAATATCTTTTTCAGTTCAGAAAATTTTAAAGGCTACTAAATATTTAATACTTAATAACTAATAGCATTAATTTTCCTTCTTTTGATTGCAATAAGTGGTAAAACAGAAAGAAAAAGTGAAAATGTTTATTATTAGGAGAAGGACAAATATTTACCCTGGATCCAGAAGACCAAAGAAACGATGTAATGCAATGCTAAAACTGTCAGCTGCTAGTTGTGTAGCAACGATGCAATGCTAAAACTGTCAGCTGCTAGTTGTGTAGTAACGATGCAATGCTAAAACTGTCAGCTGCTAGTTGTGTAGCAACGATGCAATGCTAAAATTGTCAGCTGCTAGTTGTGTAGTAACGATGCAATGCTAAAACTGTCAGCTGCTAGTTGTGTAGCAACGATGCAAAGCTAAAACTGTCAGCTGCTAGTCAAAGTGTTGTGTAGCAACGATGCAATGCTAAAACTGTCAGCTGCTAGTCAAAGAGTTGTGTAACAACGATGCAAAGCTAAAACTGTCAGCTGCTAGTTGTGTAGTAACGATGCAATGCTAAAACTGTCAGCTGCTAGTTGTGTAGCAACGATGCAAAGCTAAAACTGTCAGCTGCTAGTCAAAGTGTTGTGTAGCAACGATGCAATGCTAAAACTGTCAGCTGCTAGTCAAAGAGCTGTGTAACAACGATGCAAAGCTAAAACTGTCAGCTGCTAGTCAAAGAGCTGTGTAACAATGATGCAATGCTAAAACTGTCAGCTGCTAGTCAAAGTGTTGTGTAACAACGATGCAATGCTTGAAGTGTCAGCTGCTAGTCAAAGAGTTGTGTTACAACTTGCTCTCGATATAATTAGTGAAACAAATGCTTCATGTATGAAAAGCCTTTTTTTTGCAAATTGCTTCCAGCGTGAAATATTTTATCAATATAAAAATAGCAGACTTATTAGAATGAAACAGTGAAAAACAATAAAAACAAATAAATTCTGACTCACGGTCCAATTCTATATTTTTTCACCCAAACCTTTAAAAATGATCAACAAGATATTTGTTGATACAATTTTGTTGATACAAGTTGTACATATATATATATATAGCCATTAGGGAAACGTATGTAACAACACAAATAACTGGTTATATAGCTTTGTGATTCATAAGAAATAAAATATGTCCCTCTTTATACTTATATATATATATATATATATACACACATATGTATGTAAGTATTAATACTCCTGTCCTTATTTTCTTCAGAACTACAAACAACGATAACAAAGTCATGGGCCCGGTATGGCCAGATGAGTTAAGGCGTTTGACTTGTAATCCGAGGGTTGCGGGTTCGAATCCACATAACACCAAATATGCCAACCCTTTCAGCCGTAAGGGCATTATAATGTGACGGTCAATCCCGATATTCGTTGGTAAAAGAGTAATCCAAGAGTTGGCGGTGGATGGTGATGACTAGCTGCCTTCCCTCTAGTCTTAAATTGCTAAATTATGGACGGCTAGCACAAATAGTTCTCGTGTAGCTTTGTGCAAAATGTAAAACAAACAGTCATGAGAAAAGTGTGGGAAATATATGACCATAAATAACCTGACTAATTTAGATTTACATAACAATTCCCTTTATATGACTATAAATAACATGACTACTTTAGATCTACAGAACAATTCCCTTTACATGACCATAATTAATATGACTTCTTTAGATCTACATAACAATTCCCTTTATATGACTATAAATTACATGACTTCTTTAGATCTACATAACAATTCTCTTTATATGACCATAATTAACATGACTTCTTTAGATCTACATTACAATTCACTTTATATGACCATAATTAACATGATTTCTTTAGATCTACATAACAATTCTCTTTATATGACCATAATTAACATGACTTCTTTAGATCTACATTACAATTCACTTTATATGACCATAATTAACATGATTTCTTTAGATCTACAGAACAATTCTTTTTATATGTCTATAAATAACATGACTTCTTTAGATCTACAGAACAATTCGCTTTATGTGACTATAATTAACATGACATCTTTAGATCTACAGAACAATTCGCTTTATATGACTATAATTAACATGACTTCTTTAGATCTACATAACAATTCCCTTTATATGACTATAAATCACATGATTTCTTTAGATCTACATGGCAATTCTCTTTATGTGACTATAATTAACATGACTTCTTTAGATCTACAGAACAATTCGCTTTATATGACTATAATTGACATGACTTCTTTAGATCTACATAACAATTCGCTTTATATGACTATAATTAACATGACTTCTTTAGATCTACATAACAATTCGCTTTATATGACCATAATTAACATGACTTCTTTAGATCTACATAACAATTTCTTTTATATGACCATAAATTACATGACTTCTTTAAATCTACATAACAATTCCCTTTATATGACTATAATTAACATGACTTCTTTAGATCCACATAACAATCCTCTTTATATGACCATAATTAACATGACTTCTTTAGATCTACATAACAATTCCCTCTATATGACTATAATTAACATGACTTCTTTAGATCTACAGAACAATTCTTTTTATATGTCTATAAATAACATGACTTCTTTAGATCTACAGAACAATTCGCTTTATGTGACTATAATTAACATGACTTCTTTAGATCTACAGAACAATTCGCTTTATATGACTATAATTAACATGACTTCTTTAGATCTACATAACAATTCCCTTTATATGACTATAAATCACATGATTTCTTTAGATCTACATGACAATTCTCTTTATGTGACTATAATTAACATGACTTCTTTAGATCTACAGAACAATTCGCTTTATATGACTATAATTGACATGACTTCTTTAGATCTACATAACAATTCGCTTTATATGACTATAATTAACATGACTTCTTTAGATCTACATAACAATTCGCTTTATATGACCATAATTAACATGACTTCTTTAGATCTACATAACAATTTCTTTTATATGACCATAAATTACATGACTTCTTTAAATCTACATAACAATTCCCTTTATATGACTATAATTAACATGACTTCTTTAGATCCACATAACAATCCTCTTTATATGACCATAATTAACATGACTTCTTTAGATCTACATAACAATTCCCTTTATATGACTATAATTAACATGACTTCTTTAGATCTACATAACAATTCCCTTTATATGACTATAAATCACATGATTTCTTTAGATCTACATGACAATTCTCTTTATGTGACTATAATTAACATGACTTCTTTAGATCTACAGAACAATTCGCTTTATATGACTATAATTGACATGACTTCTTTAGATCTACAAAACAATTCCCTTTATATAATCATAATTAACATGACTTCTTTAGATCTACATAACAATTCGCTTTATATGACCATAATTAACATGACTTATTTAGATCTACATAACAATTTCTTTTATATGACCATAAATTACATGACTTCTTTAGATCTACATAACAATTCCCTTTATATGACTATAATTAACATGACTTCTTTTGATCCACATAACAATCCTCTTTATATGACCATAATTAACATGACTTTTTTAGATCTACATAACAATTCCCTTTATATGACCATAATTAACATGACTTCTTTAGATCTACATAACAATTCGCTTTATATGACTATAATTAACATGACTTCTTTAGATCTACATAACAATTCGCTTTATATGACTATAATTAACATGACTTCTTTAGATCTGCATAACAATCCTCTTTATATGACCATAATTAACATGACTTCTTTAGATCTACATAACAATTCCCTTTATATGACTATAAATAACATGACTACTTTAGATCTACAGAACAATTCTCTTTATATTACCATAATTAACATGACTTCTTTAGATCTACATTACAATTCACTTTATATGACCATAATTAACATTATTTCTTTAGATCTACAGAACAATTCTTTTTATATGTCTATAAATAACATGACTTCCTTAGATCTACAGAACAATTCGCTTTATATGACTATAATTAACATGACTTCTTTAGATCTACATTACAATTCCCTTTATATGACTATAATTAACATGACTTCTTTAGATCTACATAACAATTCGCTTTATATGACTATAATTAACATGACTTTTTTAGATCTGCATAACAATCCTCTTTATATGACCATAATTAACATGACTTCTTTAGATCTACATAACAATTCTCTTTATATGACTATAAATAACATGACTTCTTTAGATCTACAGAAGAATTCGCTTTATGTGACTGTAATTAACATGACTTCTTTAGATCTACATGACAATTCCCTTTATGTGACTATAATTAACATGACTTCTTTAGATCTTCAGAACAATTCGTTTTATGTGACTATAATTAACATGATTTCTTTAGATTTACATAACAATTCCCTTTAATACTGCATTGTTAAGTTAAATAGACCAATAATGGCTCTGGATGTACTTTGTGTTTAAGACCGCTTACGTTTACATAATTATAAATAAATAATTGATATATATATATATTCTCGTGTTATATCTTCACGTATTAAGAGATATAACAACAGTGATATAGTCAGAGCACAGAATGTGTTTTGGATATCAAGAACATACTGGAGCAAAATGCACTTTAACAGGGTCTCTGAAATATATATATGTAAAAACGGCTGGTTACGGTTTAGAAAATTTTTATTTGGAGGAGCGAACAACGTTTCAACCTTTTTCAGTCATCGTGAACCTGACGACAACCGAAGAAGGTCGAAACGTTGTTCGCTCCTCCACATAAACATTTTCTAAACCCAAACCAGCCGCTTTTACACATATATTTTTCCCTACAATGGGTTTTCTCGTCATCGCTGAGGGTCTCCGAAAGTTCTCTGTTGCAAGAATCAATTAAACCAAAATTTAGAGTAACAAATACTGTTTTTTCTTGCGTTTGAAGTTTATATGTAATGCTGTGTTGTAGCCTACAAAGTGCACAATTCTTTTCATGATTGGTAACATGCGCACGTTTTCCTAGCATCGAGACAGTGCAAGTTGAAACGTTAAGCGTCCCTTATGTAACATAATTTTAGTTTTTTCTGACTGATTCACAGATAGCACACTGTTGTACAATGGTGCGAATGGTTAAAACTGGTAACTGGACAACCCTAATTTCTAGTCTACGTCTTCGATATCAATTATGGACACATTTTCCAAGTTTCCTCTGAAAATATCAGCGATATAGCATGATACAGTTGTCACAGTGAAGCAAACTAGAAAAGCAATATTAAGTTGTGGGTTTGTTGGAATTCTGAATGATGTTTACTTAAGGCTAGAACAAAAATGCAGGAAGTTTTACAAATATATTTCAGAATATTTTGTCTAGCCGAATAGTTCTAATGTGCGCCCCCCAGTGGCTCAGCGGTATGTCTGCGGATTTACACGCTAAAATCCGGGTTTCGATACCCTTGGTGGGCAGAGCAAAGATAGCCCATTGTGTAGCTTTGTGCTTAATTCAAAAAAACAACAAAACAACAAGTTCTAGTGTGAATGGATTTATCGTTGGAAATTATAATTGTATTTTTAATTCTTCTTACAATAACAAACGTTCAATCAGACGCTACACGTATCTAACTTAATAATTAATGTTCCACTACTTTTACAGTTAAAATATTCAAGAGATTAACGGTGGGAAAACATTACCTTATTGAAAGAACCATTATAAATAATATCAAGAAAACTTTAAATATTAGGAACCTGAACTGTCTTATGTAATTTATGTATCTAACAGCACGTATAAAGTGTTTCCAGTTTTCTTGTTTTGAAAGAACGTTTAGGAGCCTAATAATGAAATGCTGTTTGCAAGATAAAATATGTAAATCAGATTTGTGGAATGAACACAAACAACCAAATAATTCACGTAAAATTTAATATCAAAAACTTGTTTAGCTATTTGTACCTTCAAGGTAAATTGTTAGATTGATTAAATGCACAATATTACTGAAATATGCAAGTCCATTCGACACAGTAATTTCAGAGATAGGAAGTGAAATTATACCACTTTGGGGTACGAAAATTATGTCCAAACTTATGCGTCACCAAGTTGTTTACTGAATTCAATGAAGTTTGCCCAATTACTGACTTGAGAAATAATCCAAGTTATTAAACATATAGTGATATTATATATAATGTGATTTTAAAATCGACTGTCTTTATCTGATTAGCACTTTTAATAATTCGGTTAATCAATATCCTTCGAACTTGAAAGAATAAAATGTATATGTAAAGTGTTATAAGCCTGATAAAAAGAGATAATATTTATTTCTGGATCAATCTGGGACATCTGAACCATCCTGAATATGACTTGTAACAGGCTGTACCTAAGCTGTAGTAGGTTTGTTTTTTTGTTGAATTTCCCCATAGCTATTCTAATGCTATGTGCACTAGTTGTCCGAAAGTATTAAATGACAGACTAGAAAGAAGACAAGTAGTCAATCTTACTTACCGTCAGCTTTTGAGATAGTCATTAAAAACTAAAATTGGGATTTATGGCTACATAATAACTCTTCACGGTTAAAAACAGAGGAGCTTGTTCGGTGAGAACTGTCTTAGATCCCGCAATCAATAAAATGAGATTAGTTCTAGTAACCAAAATACGATATTTTGTAAAAAAAAAGACGTGAATCTACTTGAATAAAGGTCAGTGACAAAGGCCGTATGCATACCCCAAGCAAAAGTACGGAACATAATACAAAATAATCTTCAAGCTACCTAAAGCTTCTGTAGAACAAAATATGTATATACTTATGCTTTTCTAAACGAAGACAAACCGGTCAGTCATTAAACACAACATTTACAGATTTCTGGGTGTGATTAGCTTGTCAGGACAAGCACAAGAAAGCCACTATTATTGTATGCTAAATGATTTATGGGAAACACGTATTGAAGAGGGGTGTGCTTTGAAAATCATAGACTTACGACAAAGCCGTTTTCAATGGAAACTGAGCTGCAGGGTTTTGTCGAGAACATGATCGGACCTGGTGACAAGAACTGTAACGACATAGTGAGACTCCAAAATTGTTTCATTTTGACATACTAAATCTCTATGAAAGGGCAAATGTAACAAGCATCAACCTACCGTATTAGAGGGATTATTTAGTTGTAAGCTGTCTTGTTTTCTGCAATCTAAACCTCAACAGTGTAGGTTATACCTAGACCTGCAACAAGAGACATGATGTGAAGTACAGGATAACAACAGTTAGTGACGTTCATAAGGCGTTCTTACAAAACTAAATACCATAAAGTTAATAATGAATTCCAGGTTGTTGTATGTGTCACGGTTGCTTGTATGGTTTATGATTAACCTTTAAGCAGCGGCCATTAACAACTGATGCTGCTATCTACGACATTCCCGCTGTTTAAGGGTTAAAGAAGATATGTGGCTTATGTAATCGTTGCACCTCTATGTTACGAAAGTAATATTTAGCGTATTGTTATTGTTATACAATGGACTATCTGTGTTCTGCCCAGTACGGGTATCGAAATCCGCAGACATACTGCTATGCCACTAGGGGGCAAATTTGGTCGAAGTTAACACACTGTTAAGCTGATGAATACTCTTATTTTTTCGTTCTCGGCGCCCATGTACAAGTAATTATAATGATTCGTTAGACCAAAGAAGATAAAGAGGCATCACACTGAGCAGCTTATGTTTAATTAATAAGGTGAGTATAGTAATGAGAATGCAGCTGTTCTTCACGTGCTTACCATACATATTAAACCATATCAATGTGGTAATGATCCAAGACCAAGAAAAGTAAATCTGTCTGTCTGTGAACGCATCTCTTCCTAAACAATCGAACAATCTCGGCCGAACTTGGCATGCTACTTTAGAAGCCCAGAAGGATTTTGAAATTCGTATAAACCTTTTACATTTATTGAAAAATAAAAATATTTCACTGCAGTAGTTGTTGTAAATAGTTGAGTTTGAACAAAATTCACACCACGACAAAATTTTAAAATTCAAAGACTGTAAATAAAATTATCAGCATTTAGATTGTTCACTAATAACCAAAACATACAGCAATAAATCATCCAGCTACAACATTGTTCACTAATAACCAAAACATACACCATTAAATCATCCAGCTACAAGATTGTTCACTAATAACCAAAACATACACCATTAAATCATCCAGCTACAAGATTGTTCACTAATAACCAAAACATACAACGATAAATCATCCAGCTACAAGATTGTTCACTAATAACCAAAACATACACCATTAAATCATCCAGCTACAAGATTGTTCACTAATAACCAAAACATACACCATTAAATCATCCAGCTACAAGATTGTTCACTAATAACCAAAACATACAGCAATAAATCATCCAGCTACAAGATTGTTCACTAATAACCAAAACATACACCATTAAATCATCCAGCTACAAGATTGTTCACTAATAACCAAAACATACACCATTAAATCATCCAGCTACAAGATTGTTCACTAATAACCAAAACATACACCATTAAATCATCCAGCTACAAGATTGTTCACTAATAACCAAAACATACAGCAATAAATCATCCAGCTACAAGATTGTTCACTAATAACCAAAACATATACCATTAAATCATCCAGCTACAAGATTGTTCACTAATAACCAAAACATACACCATTAAATCATCCAGCTACAAGATTGTTCACTAATAACCAAAACATACAGCAATAAATCATCCAGCTACAAGATTGTTCACTAATAACCAAAACATACAGAAATAAATCATCCAGCTACAAGATTGTTCACTAATAACCAAAACATACAGCAATAAATCATCCAGCTACAAGATTGTTCACTAATAACCAAAACATACAGCAATAAATCATCCAGCTACAAGATTGTTCACTAATAACCAAAACATACAGCAATAAATCATCCAGCTACAAGATTGTTCACTAACAACCAAAACATACAGCAATAAATCATCCAGCTACAAGATTGTTCACTAACAACCAAAACATACAGCAATAAATCATCCAGCTACAAGATTGTTCACTAATAACCAAAACATACAGAAATAAATCATCCAGCTACAAGATTGTTCACTAATAACCAAAACATACAGCAATAAATCATCCAGCTACAAGATTGTTCACTAATAACCAAAACATACACCATTAAATCATCCAGCTACAAGATTGTTCACTAATAACCAAAACATACAGCAATAAATCATCCAGCTACAAGATTGTTCACTAATAACCAAAACATACACCATTAAATCATCCAGCTACAAGATTGTTCACTAATAACCAAAACATACAGCAATAAATCATCCAGCTACAAGATTGTTCACTGATAACCAAAACATACACCATTAAATCATCCAGCTACAAGATTGTTCACTAATAACCAAAACATACAGCAATAAATCATCCAGCTACAAGATTGTTCACTGATAACCAAAACATACAGCAATAAATCATCCAGCTACAAGATTGTTCACTAATAACCAAAACATACAGAAATAAATCATCCAGCTACAAGATTGTTCACTAATAACCAAAACATACAGCAATAAATCATCCAGCTACAAGATTGTTCACTAATAACCAAAACATACAGCAATAAATCATCCAGCTACAAGATTGTTCACTAATAACCAAAACATACAGCAATAAATCATCCAGCTACAAGATTGTTCACTGATAACCAAAACATACAGCAATAAATCATCCAGCTACAACATTGTTCACTAATAACCAAAACATACAGCAATAAATCATCCAGCTACAAGATTGTTCACTGATAACCAAAACATACAGCAATAAATCATCCAGCTACAAGATTGTTCACTAATAACCAAAACATACAGAAATAAATCATCCAGCTACAAGATTGTTCACTAATAACCAAAACATACAGCAATAAATCATCCAGCTACAAGATTGTTCACTAATAACCAAAACATACAGCAATAAATCATCCAGCTACAAGATTTTTCACTAACAACCAAAACATACAGCAATAAATCATCCAGCTACAAGATTGTTCACTAACAACCAAAACATACAGCAATAAATCATCCAGCTACAAGATTGTTCACTAATAACCAAAACATACACCATTAAATCATCCAGCTACAAGATTGTTCA